>JAQFVV010000204.1:1645000-2128361 GCA_028023455.1 Epiperipatus broadwayi
ACAAGAAATGAAAATCCCAATCTTTTTAATAATTTCTTTTTAATTTATGATGTGGGATGCAATGAGATGGATCAGCAAATTCATGTAGAATTCTGGTGCCATAAAATAAACAAATAATATTTCACCGACTGTCCACATCATAATAATCAGTATTCCAGTTAATCAGGAAATATAGTTATGGTCTGTTAAAAATATGAATAAAATATTTTCTTTCTCATAGTTTGATTAACTCACACATTCTAATGTGTAATTGAAGGCCTACCTAAATGTGACAAATGTTACATTATTTATCTATTATTGTATTTCTTTTATGTTAAAGAGTAAGAGGTCCATACTCAGATACAAATATCACTCAATAGATATCATTAACAAATATTTATATGAATAATATCAAAATAAAGTGAAAACTTCTTGTCCATACTCAGATACAAATATCACTCAATAGATATCATTAACAAATATTTATATGAATAATATCAAAATAAAATGAAAACTTATAAAAGATATAGATATTATATGTTTCTTGATTATCACTATTGCCATTTTAAAAGATGAGTAAATATAAATCATAATAAAAGATATACCACTTGTTTCATTTAGTAATGACTTTGTGATTTATTTATTTTTATCACTTATTAGTACATGAGGTCATTGTTCAATACTTGATCCTGTTAATTTAATTATATTTTTACCCTGAGAACCTTTAAATGCTCGTGATTACTTGCATAAACACTAATGAATTGCTACATTGTTTAACATCAAGAATTTTAAAAATATTAGTAAATTATGTATAGTTAATCATTTGCAAATATAAATTAAATTCAATAAAATATTCCCTTTGTCTTTATTGTGCCACTATAAATTGACACTCTGTCCACAAAATTTTTAAGATTACCAAAATTACAATGACTGGTATGAGGAATGACTAGGCATATAGCCTAGTACTAGATCAAGAAGAATCTTCAATGACCATAGTGATAATTTGCTACATACTACAGTTACATAATAAATTTTAAGATATAATCTTACACAGACTCTACTAATTATACTTTAAGTTTAAACCAAATGGACACTTAGTTGTTAACACTATAAGAGAAAATAAAGACAGAGCTTAAGTATGGTCTAAATATTTATTATATACATTTTTTTAATTCTAAAGTCTTGCCCAACCCCCTTTTTCAGAACCCTCCAATTGATTTGATCTGAAATTTAAAAAGAAAGACAAACATAAATCTTAATTCCTTTTCTTATTTGTTATTATGATTCATTATTAAACATTTTATATCTTTTAACCAAGGAAACATGTGTCACCCAAGGACTATATGACTTACTAATAAGTCTCTTGCACTACTCAAACTCTCTACATATCATGATTAATAATTATATTCAAACCCTTAATGGATGGTGGCAAGTGTCCATTGTTTTCTTCTAGCTGTAGAATCTCCTTTGATATACACTAGGTTCCAACATAAGGTTTTTATATTTGCTTATAGTTGGAACACTTAACTGATCTTTATCCCCTTCCCCCTGTTTGACTTTCTAGATCAAGCAATTAACATTCTTTTTACAACCTTAAGACTGTACAAACATTGAACATAATAAAATGAGGTAAAATTATATATAATTTTAATTACCAAAAAGTTAGTAGAATAACACCATACCCCTTTTTCCAATTTATCCAAAATAATATGAAAAATAATTCCTTTTAAAAACCCCACACTGTATTTTTGAAACTTTTATATACAACTAACTCAGTTAATGGAGTCTAGAATTCTATTATGTTAATCAGAATAAAGGTTCTTTAAATAAAAGTTCATATTTACCCTGATTCATCAGCTGTTTCACTTTCATGCAGTGGGTAATGTCCTTATATGATTTCATTCTTGAAACTACTGGTATGAATCCTTTGTTTTGTTCATTGATTTTTTAACATGCCCAGACTTGTTTACAGAATCCATCTGTCCCATAGTTGAAAGTTTCTTGGGCAGCTCCAGGTGTGGTTGTGAGACATATTCCCTGAGGGGAAAGCTTTCAATGCTCAGTAGTTGCAGAATATTTTCTTGATGCTGCTTATTATTATATTTTTTTATAAAAATTCTGAAGATTTTATATATCTGCTTCCAATATATTTTTTTTCAATCTCTTTTACCAATCTTTATAACAAAGCAAACTCCATAATTTGTATGTTTTTAACAAACAGAATTCATACCTAGCAGTTTATTTTTAGATGCATTTTGATACTTCTAATTACTGATTGTTATTGCATTTTTAATTAATGGGGAAGTTCTGGTCCAATTAATGCAGTAGATCAACTCTAGCAATATATATAATTACAAATACTTTTAGTCTCTTGAGTTTCAACTATAGAGTTAATTGCATATATCTATAATCCCCCCACTCAATTTATGTTTTTTCACAGAATTGCAATAAAAAAAACTTTTAATCAAAACAAGTCTCAAGATCTAATTTTATCCTGATTTCTTTGACATAAATATAAAAAAAACTTTAAAAAGATTTCAAAGATTAATATTTTGAAATATTTTAATGACTACACACTTTTATTTAAAAATAAGGTACTTTATTAGTATATCTGTGGTGCTAAATTTTAATAAAAAATAATTTAATTAAAATAAATTGCATAGAAACTCTTAATTTAGAATAATATAATAATCTTCTAGGATAGCCTTCAAATACTAAAATGATAAAGAATTTTATGGCCACTCAGAATACTCTATTAAACAAACACTTTAATCATTTCAATTGATTATAGTAATCAGCTAATAATCGTAAATGAAGCAGATAATAGTTTCCTATAAGAGCAGTCTATGCATAATTGCAATTAAATTATAGAGCTCAGTAAAAACAATTTTAAAAATTGTAAATATTTTGTTTCTTAGATACATTCTTAACATATATATATATAATGGAAATGGTTATTTTGATGATTTGATTTATATATTTATACCTTCAACTATATTTATTTCGATTATTTTATTCTATATTATACTTATTTATTATATCCATTTATTCTTTTCATAACTTTTATTTCTATCCATTTATTGTTTACAACTTAGATTCTTTATTATCTTATTTATTATTTTAACCAATGCTGTTACAATACAAGTAGAGAGCTAATACAGATACAAACTTAATTTCATATCTATACCCTTGATCGAACCCCAAGGCAATATGTACATATTATCTTGGCATTATTTTTCCTGACCCAAGATACCCTCGGCTGCTGAACAACACAAACTATTTCAAAGAAACTTAACGAATGTCCAGCGCTTGCTATTTATTTTTTAGAATTGGGATTTCACACGAACAAGCAGCACATGAATATCTTAAACAAATCAGTATGCCTCTTTAATCACTACTTACAGTATCCCCCCTGTCGTAGCTTGGTGATAGGAGAATAAAGCAAGGATATGAAATTTAATGACAAATATGTTTAATAATAATATTTACACTTTATATAAAAAATTGCATTATAATAATAAAAATAAACACACACTTATAAATACATGGCTATAATAAATATATGCACATTGATCAGATATAAAGGTTCTTAAAGTCCTGTTGATAGAGTTCTATTTTTATCAAATCATTAATTTTATATTTAGTTATGGATAGTAGACAAATGAAAATGCATGCATGCTTTTACCTAGGCTTTGTTGTAATTGTCCCATGGGTATTTCTTCTGAGCGCTCTTGATTAACCTCCTCAGTTTGTGAGGTTATTTTCATCCAGTTTGCTGGTTGATTCTTTAGGTTGAGTTTCAATTGACAGCTACAGAAGCGGCGGTCACTCTAGCAGGTCAGACAAAGATCTTACATTGCGAGTCAGTGATGAGACGGCTCGAATCCGAACCTACGTTCCTTTAACGCCACTAGCCACACACTTCTCCCATTTTTTTTTAGCTGTTGCTTCTCTAAAGTCTCTACTAGCAATGCCAGACAAAAATTTTAATTTTATTAATCTCTTTCTTTGTTTGTTGTTTTTAAAATTTTTTAATTAAGACTTAGATTTCCAACCAATTCTTATCATTACGTTTCTTTATTTAATTAGTGGCTGGAATGTAAGTCCCAATTAATTTAACAGATCAGGCAAAGATCTTCCATTGTTAACTCTTATAATGCATGACTCGTCTAAAAATGAGAAGATTTGACATCACTCTAAATCGGCTACTTTTTATCCCACGTATACATATGATACGTCATTAGAAAGAAAATCAAAAGTTCTGTAAGATGGTGCCCTCTTCAGAATAAATTTACAAGTAAAAAATCAATAAAAATGACCATATATGTCAAAAAAAACCAAAGCACCGCCTCCTCACCAACTTTTCTTGAATCTTATTGACTGTCCCACTTCTGTCAGAAAGGGAAATGGCTGCCAAAAAGTAAAAAGTTACATTCGTTTTGATTTTTATTACGAAAATGATAAACGAATGTTTACAACATTTTAAACAATATTTGAATTGAATTACAAATTATTATTGATAAAATAATACTAAAAATCAAATTATTTTAAAAAAATAGTTAAGATATTACCAAGAATTATTTATTTATTGCTACATATTGATCGTAACGTTAAAGTGAAAAAAAAAAAAGATTGCTGACGCAATCTTTTTTGGTTGGTTGAATAGCTGTTACTTTTATTTCACTGCAATTGAATATTTTTTAAATTATAAATCAAATTTTATTTTTGAAAAGATTTTCGTTTGCTTTCGTAATCTGCCAATTCCGTAATATACTTTTTACAAACGAAACTAACGTATTTATATTATTAAAAGTGATCTATTTTAACAATAGATTTTGTTAAAGTTGTGAGGTGGCCAATTACAAGTTTTGATTTTTAACTCATTCAGCCAATTATATAATCATCGTTCAAAGGGATAACATTTCTTTGTCTGTGGAATTTAATTTGTCCAACAGACTTTCACACCTACGGCCATATTGTTTCCTTTTATAGATCACATATTACATTTATTTTATTTAAAGTTTACAATTCATTCATTTTTTCTTTCACATTTACGTTTTGCATTTATTTTAATTTGTTATAATATATTTTTTAAAAGAGAGAAGAAACGCATTTTTTTTTATGCATCCACTTCCCCTCTCCCACAATAAACAAAAATAACTTTCTAGCATTTCTTACAAGAGAGAAAGAGACGCATTTCTTTATTTATGCAACCCCCCTCCCCTTCTCCTACTATTACAAAATCCACAGTAATTTTGACATTAGAATTTCAATTTCTTTCTTTCCCTTCCTTCTTTTTTTTAAAAAAATTTATTAGCTAATTATTTCACCTTTATTACTTTCTAATTTTATTAATAACTATATATGTGTGTCGACGACTTTACGTGGTCGTCACATTACACTCCGCCCATTTTTGAGAATTAAAATCAGGTCGAATCTTATTCTGAGATGAGAGCCTATTTTAATTCTTTGCTTTCAACTCTTACTTCTGCTTTTATTACAGACTTCCCACTCTGTCATGATGAGTGATAATGATGATGAGGATGACTGCAGAGAGACAGCTAGGTAAAGCTACACAATTCTTTCCGATCGATTTTGGCTGATCAACCAATTAATCTCTACGCATACGAGACCATGGCCTAACTTAACTCTATTAAAAAACATAACAGGGGTTTAAAGTGTGTGAACAGCAGGATATTTCTACTGCCTGTTCATCTTGTGCAAACAACAAATTCTTATTCTTTATTTATTTTATTTGAGGCACTAATTCTTATTTCTTCATTTATTTATTTTGAGACACTAATTCTTATTATATTGGGACACTAATTCTTATTATATAATGAGTCCAGGATTCTTACTGGTGCTTCATTTAAAAGTTTAACCATCGAGAGCCATGAGAATCTAAAGTGCGAAGAGACGGCTGAATCACGCTCAAAATATGACCCAAACATAATGCATACACACACACATATATGCCTCAATCTGCAACCTCATACACCTACTAGTGATATCTGTCATTTACGCATTATCACTATTATTCATTTATTTAATTTATTAATTATTCACTGGCTCTTTAATGAGCCTAAACGATTCTTATTTTTATTTTTACTTCTATTTATTTGTTAATTCTATCTGCATTTATAACTGACAGACTGTGATATGAATAAACTATTTATTTATTTATTTTATTAATTATTAAATGGCTCTTTAATGAGCCTAATCGATTCTTATTTTTATTTTTACTTCTATTTAATTGTTAATTCTAACTGCATTTATACCTGACAGATTGTGGTACGAATAAATTATTTATAGATTTCTTTCCTTTTTTTTATTACTTTTATTTACATTGGTCTTGCTGTGCTTGACTGCACATAAATACTCATTAAGTTCATCATTAATTTTACTCCATGAACACTATCCTTTTTTTTTGTTTATTAAAGTAACTTTGATTTTTGTCGTGAGACGATTTGCCCCACCTGTCATATATTTTTAAAAAAAATTTATTTCTCATGATTCCAAGACGTTATCCATTTCATCGAACTGACATATCCATCCGTTTACCTTTTTTCTTAGTTTTTGTCTGGAGGTTTCTTATCATTTTTTCTACTATATTTATATCCACTTGTGCTGGGACCTGGAACACTGTTTCGATGTCCTCTAGAGTCGGCTTGCTCATATGGATGATTGAGATCTGAACTCCTTCCGGTCTGTTCAGACATTTCAGCCCTTTCGGATCTATCAGGAAATGCCTGGCTTCCTTCCCAATAATCATGATGAGGATTGTATTGCATTCTTCCGATGTGCAGATCATTGGGCTGGGGTTTAAATCCCCGATCCTCCGCCTTGTAATTAGGCCTAGTGCTGTCAAACACATCTAGAAACTCAGTAACCTGTCCGACAGTCTTCCCTTCTGGGCCTATAAGCATTTGCTCTGCATTGTTACTATCGCTATTTATGTGCAAGCCTTTGCTCGTGCTCTCTTGCTCTTTATTGTTAGCTCTTATTATCTCTGTTATATTTTCTATTTTATTTTCACCCCTTTTTACCCTCACTTCTATTTTCTCAACTGTGTTTGCTAACTGAGTTACCTCTAGTTGTATGTTTTCTATAGCCTTTCCGTTTTCATTTTTTATTACTTGTTTAACCCTTTGGCTACAATCCTTACTGTGTCGTTCGCCCAACTCTTCTATCTTCCTACTATTTCTTTCACCTATTTCCCTCATTTCCATAAACAACCTTTGCTGGCCTTCCATTAATTTCATGAACATATCCCTTATATTATAGCTTTCCATTTTATTTTTATCATCAACCACTGTCTCCATTCCCTTTCTAATTTCTATATCTCCGTCACTAGCTATTTTTCCAGATGGTTCCATTATTTCTTTGGAGGTTTTTCCTATTTCGCCCACTAGAGCATCCATTTTTATTTTTGACCTGGTGTGCATCAAATTTATTTACCACACACACACTAATTAATCACTTATATTTTATTCTACAGCTTTACTATCTAACCTTATCCTTATAGGATTATATTACTTTACTAACTTTATATTTCATGGACACTAGGTACATTTGTTCGGCTCTCCCCATCTCACTCACTAATCATTACTCACCCACGCCTGCCTTCAAGACCCCTCCGCAACTGACTCCAATGTACAACCTAACTTCCCACATTATATTTCGTTCTCTTTCTCTCCTTTTACCCTCTAATATTTATTTTATTTCTTGCTTTGTCTACCACCAAGCTATTTTTGATTTGTTTATTAATTATTGCATAAACTATTAATTTTGTTATACTCAAATTCAAATGGGCTGAACTTGTAAATGTGACAATATATCCCGGACTCTGGCCCCCAATTATAACGGAAATTGTTATTTTGATGATTTGATTTATATATTTATACCTTCAACTATATTTATTTCGATTATTTTATTCTATATTATACTTATTTATTATATCCATTTATTTTTTTCATAACTTTTATTTCTATCCATTTATTGTTTACAACTTAGATTCTTTATTATCTTATTTATTATTTTAACCAACGCCATTACAATACAAGCAGAGACCTAATACAGATACAAACTTAATTTCATATCTATACCTTTGATCGAATCCCAAGGCAATACGTACATATTATCTTGGCATTATTTTTCCCGACCAAGATACCCTTGGCTGCTGAACAATGCAAACTATTTCAAAGAAATTTAACGAATGTCCAGCGCTTGCTATTTACTTTTTAGAATTGGGATTTCACACGAACAAGCAGCACATGAATATCTTAAACAAATCAGTATGCCCCTTTAATCACTACTTACAGTATCCCCCCTGTAATAGCTTGGTGATAGGAGAATAAAGCAAGGATATGAAATTTAATGACAAATATGTTTAATAATAATATTTACACTTTATATAAAAAATTACATTATAATAATAAAAATAAACACACACTTATAAATACATGGCTATAATAAATATATGCAAATTGATCAGATATAAAGGTTCTTAAAGTCCTGTTGATAGAGTTCTATTTTTATCAAATCATTAATTTTATATTTAGTTATGGATAGTAGACAAATAAAAATGCATGCATGCTTTTACCTAGGCTTTGTTGTAATTATCCCATGGGTATTTCTTCTGAACACTCTTGATTAATCTCCTCAGTTTGTGGGGTTATTTTCATCCAGTTTGCTGGTTGATTCTTTATGTTGAGTTTCAATTGACAGCTACAGAAGCGGCAGTCCCTCTAGCAGGTCAGGCAAAGATCTTACATTGCGAGTCAGTGATGAGACGGCTCGAATCTGAACCCACGTTCCTTTAACACCACTAGCCACGCACTTCTCCCATTTTCTTTTAGCTGTTGCTTCTCTACTAGCAATGCCAGACAAAAATTTGTAGTTTTATTAATCTTTCTTTGTTCGTTGTTTTTAAAATTTTTTAATTAAGACTTAGATTTCCAACCAATTCTTATCATTATGTTTCTTTATTTAATTAATGGCTGGAATGTAAGTCCCAATTAATTTAACAGATCAGGCAAAGATCTTCCATTGATAACATTTCTTTGTCCGTGGAATTTAATTTGTCCAACAGACTTTCACACCTACGGCCATATTGTTTCTTTTTATAGATCACATATTACATTTATTTTATTTAAAGTTTACAATTCATTCATTTTTTCTTTCACATTTATGTTTTGCATTTATTTTAATTTGTTATAATCTATTTTTTAAAAGAGAGAAGAAACACATTTTTTTATGCATCCACTTCCCCTCTCCCACAATAAACAAAAATAACTCTCTAGCATTTCTTACAAGAGAGAAAGAGACGCATTTCTTTATTTATGCAACCCCCCTCCCCTTCTCTTACTATTACAAAATCCACAGTAATTTTGACATTAGAATTTCAATTTCTTTCTTTCCCTTCCTTCTTTTTTTTTAAAAAATTTATTAACTAATTATTTCACCTTTATTACTTTCTAATTTTATTAATAACTATATATGTGTGTCAATGACTTTATGTGGTTGTCACAATATATATATATATATATATATATGTATATATATATATATATATATATATATATATATATATATATATATATATATATATATATTTACTTTTGTTACTTTATTAGTATGCCTTTTATTTTATTTAAAATATTTTCTATTAAAATTTAGCTGTGGGAGTTATACTAATAGTCAATTCTTAGATAAATGCTGGCTTTGGGTTGGTGTTTTTAGATCTAGTATCTGAAGCTACCCTAGTGCCTCTCTGAGGAATGCCAAAAGCATGAAATCATTGGTCAGGGTATGGGGTGAAAATGGAAATAAATTAAATGCTTTCTCTTGCTAAGCATTTATCTCAAAGTTTTTTGAGCAGTTAGCAAAGCTCATTGTTTATATTACTTATAGATGTGCCAATTTATAATACTTTGCAATCATTTTTTTAGGTTGCGGCAAGTAAGTGTTATAAAAAAATTTTATTTGTTTATAAATCTTGTTTGATTTTGATACAATTTTTTTGCTGCTGTTATTATTTACTTTTTTATTCACCATATTTTGTGGTATATACATTTATTCATGATTTTGAAATTTTGCAGTGGTGGTGATAATATAAAAATGGGATAAAGATACCATATGAATCATTGTAAAATTTTTAATTCATATTTAAAAAAATATTTACATTGGAAAATATTAATATTTAAAATATTAATATTTGACAATATTTACATTATAAATTTATTTATTTCCAAATATCATAAATGGTTAGATTTTCACAGAACATATATATATTTTTAACCATTCTAAAATATTAAGATTTATTTTTGAAGTTCAATAGTTATGCTAAAAATAGACTTAAAGACAGTGGGATGTGAAAAAGTAAGCTAAGATGCCATAGTAACCAAGAAGAATATTATTGAGAATTGCCATTAGAAAAAAATAACATATTTTGCTGCCATCAATTTGTTCGTTTTTCCTTTATCTGACAATTTTGAACTTTATTTGGGCCAATTCCATTAATGGCTTTAATGGGAGTAGCATGATAGCCATTAGTGTCAGCTGATTATTTAAAATTTTGTTTTCTTTTTAAAATTGCTGAAAAACTATAAACATGACTTATAAAAATTATAGCATACTCTGCTGTTTAAATTGCTTTTAAAATGCCATATTGCATGTTAAAGTCAGACAAAATTTGAATTTTTTATTAATTTTTTTTTTAGTAGGTATTCATTTAATTTTTTTCTTTACTGCTCAGTTTACTAGACTGCATGAAGAATTCAAAGGTACAATTTTTTATCAGCAAGACTGTAGAGTAAAATGGATTAAAGATGTCTCGATGATTCAAGACCTTCATCTCTATAAAAATGTAAAATCATAAGTATTTAATTTTATTTTATTTTCCATAGTATTTTTAATTTTTCTATTATTTGAATAGTAATATTTTAAATTTTCTTGTTATTTGATAAATTATAATTTATTAATGTGTTTAATAAAAATGTATTAGTGTGTGTGGCATATAATTTATACTTCTATTTATATATAACATAATGGTTTATGTACAATGTAATTTGGGAGCTTGTAAGTGTTCAATTTACATTTTTTCATAGTATTTTAATTTTTTCTATTATTTGCATGGTATTATTTTAAATTTTCTTATTATTTAATAAATTATAATTTATTAATGTGTTTGCATTTGTATTAGTGTATGTGTAGTATATAATGTATACTTGTATTCAAATATAATGTAGTGTTTTATGTACAATAAAATTTTGGGACTCTGATCCAAGTTTGAGGCAACCTTATTTTATAGACATAATAATTTTCAAATGGTTTAATAATTTATTAATGTGTTTATATTTGTAATAGTATGTTTGCACTTGCATGTCTGTGTTTGTATAACAAGTAATAATTTTTATATATAAAATCAAGGTATTGTAGAGCAGTGCAATGTAAATTTTAAGACTGATTATGAGATATACAGAAAGGCTGTAATTGATAAAGCAATCACAAAATTTACTAGGCATAGTATCATGTAAAAATATAAACTCCTAAAACCAATAAAGAGGTTTCAAGTGGTGCGTGATGATAACCACAATGGTTGTGTATACCATATGTAATTGTATGCAAGCTAGGATCAAATTCTGATTCTTGCCTATGCCTTAATACTCATGCTATGAAGCCAGTAGTTTTTCCATATATCTTCATCACATTATTTTCAAGTCTATAGCTAGAAAAGGAGCTATATGCAAATAAATAATATCTCTGTGAGACAATAAATATAATTAGATAACATCACTGTCATGCACAAAGAATATAAACATCACTGGTATACACAAAATATATAAAATAAAGATATGAAACTCATTTTAGCATTGATACAGACAGTAGCCTTCAATTTCTAGTTTTGGATAGAGAAGAAATCAATTGCTATGATGACAAATGCATATGGGACCTTCTGGAAATGATTTATTTTGTGTCTTTTATTAGCATGAATCTTTTTTTTATAGATGTCTTGATATTTATTAATTTTGGGGCACAAGATAAAAATGAAGATTTCTTATGCAACTATTTTTGAAGATTTTGAAGCTATGGATTATCTCAGAAAAAAAAGTATTATATATGGTTTGAATGAGAATTTTGTGATGAATACAAAGATGGAATTTAGACTTAGTTAATGATAAATTACATTCATATCGGCCTTTCAAGCCAATTGTGCAAATGCTTTGCGAGTGTTAAATAATAAATGAATACCCTCTGACCAATACAAGATATAGAATTTATGCAGGAATAAAAAAAATCCATCTTATTCCTACGACTCAAATATTTATATATGAGCAAATCTGAAGTACTGGCACAGAAGGTGTGACAATATAACAGTCACTTTAAATTGCTATATACAATGTCTGAATGAATGATGCCGATGAAATTTTCTAGAATTTACTAAGCATCATTCCAACTGAAACTTAATCATATATATAAATAAGCATTTATTTTTTTTATAGCATCTGTATACAATTTGTAATTACATTCATATCGGCCTTTCAAGCCAATTGTGCAAACACTTTGCGAGTGTTAAATAATAAATGAATACCCTCTGACCAATACAAGATATAGAATTTATGCAGGAATAAAAAAAATCCCTCTTATTCCTAGAACTCAAATATTTATATATGAGCAAATATGAAGTACTGGCACAGAAGGTGTGACAATATAACAGTCACTTTAAATTACTATATACAATGTCTGAATGAATGATGCCGATGAAATTTTCTAGAATTTACTAAGCGTCATTCCAACTGAAACTTAATCATATATATAAATAAGCATTTATTTTTATAGCGTCTGTATACAATTTGTAATTACATTCATATCGGCCTTTCAAGCCAATTGTGCAAACGCTTTGCGAGTGTTAAATAATAAATGAATACCCTCTGACCAATACAAGATATAGAATTTATGCAGGAATAAAAAGAATCCCTCTTATTCCTACGACTCAAATATTTATATATGAGCAAATCTGAAGTACTGGCACAGAAGGTGTGACAATATAACAGTCACTTTAAATTACTATATACAATGTCTGAATGAATGATGCCGATGAAATTTTCTAGAATTTACTAAGCGTCATTCCAACTGAAACTTAATCATATATATAAATAAGCATTTATTTTTATAGCGTCTGTATACAATTTGTAATTACATTCATATCGGCCTTTCAAGCCAATTGTGCAAATGCTTTGCGAGTGTTAAATAATAAATGAATACCCTCTGACCAATACAAGATATAGAATTTATGCAGGAATAAAAAGAATCCCTCTTATTCCTACGACTCAAATATTTATATATGAGCAAATCTGAAGTACTGGCACAGAAGGTGTGACAATATAACAGTCACTTTAAATTACTATATACAATGTCTGAATGAATGATGCCGATGAAATTTTCTAGAATTTACTAAGCATCATTCCAACTGAAACTTAATCATATATATAAATAAGCATTTTTTTATAGCATCTGTATACAATTTGTAATTACATTCATATCGGCCAGTACTTCAGATTTGCTCATATATAAATATTTGAGTCGTAGGAATAAGAGGGATTCTTTTTATTCCTGCATAAATTCTATATCATGTATTGGTCAGAAAGTATTCATTTATTATTTAACACTCACAAAGCGTTTGCACAATTGGCTTGAAAGGCCGATATGAATGTAATTACAAATTGTATACAGATGCTATAAAAAAAATAAATGCTTATTTATATATATGATTAAGTTTCAGTTGGAATGATGCTTAGTAAATTCTAGAAAATTTTATCGGCATCATTCATTCAGACATTGTATATAGTAATTTAAAGTGACTGTTATATTGTCACACCTTCTGTGCCAGTACTTCAGATTTGCTCATATATAAATATATGAGTCGTAGTAATAAGAGAGATTCTTTTTTATTCCTGCATAAATTCTATATCTTGTATTGGTCAGAGGGTATTCATTTATTATTTAACACTTGCAAAGCATTTGCACAATTGGCTTGAAAGACCGATATGAATGTAATTACAAATTGTATACAGACGCTATAAAAAAAATAAATGCTTATTTATATATTAATGATAAATTATAAATTAGGAACAAACAATAAAGTAATAATTATTTTGGATGTTGAAATTTTTTTTTTAAACTTTTTTATTGTTAATCACTATTTGTCTTAACCTTATTGTTTTTCTTAGTTTTTCTTTTTTCTGGCAATATATAGCATTTTGCTCTAACATTATTAAAATGGAAGTTATTGTGAAAATTGTCTCAAATCAGTTTTTTAAAAATTCAATATCAAGCCTAGATCCTTGATTTAATTAAAGAATGGCAGAGTAGAGAAAAAGATGCGATCTGGAAAATTTGATTCCCCTGCTTAATCTTTCCCAATGAACCATCTGTAGGAAGAAAGAGAAACTAACAACAGGTATACTTTAGAAAAGAAATCATTAAAAAAATGAATAGCTATTCCTATCACAGAAATAACTTAAGGATTATCTAGATGTCTGAAATAATTATGTCATCTTCCAATGGTCCATCTATGTTGAACCAAGACAAGAAGATACTTTTAAAAAATCAACTTCAAATGGTTTCAGAATCCATGCTTTCACTATTAGAGGTCATCATATATAGTGATTCAATCCATACAGAGATAAATAATAACATATCAGATAACTGCCAATTTTCAAAAAAAAAAGGATATTAAAGGTAATTGATCTGATTGTGTGCTTGTTTTTTAATTAAAATGCACACAGTTGATTTTAATTTTTGATTTATCAAGTTAATAGTAAGACATTAGGTATTATTTATTACATTTTTTTGTTGTTCTTTTAATTTAAATGCATTATGTATGTATGCTATATACATAATACACAATGAATATTTTATATTAAATTTATTACCATTTGTTTCCATGAAAACCATTCATAGGTATCTACATAATGTATTGATATTATTGTTAAAGTATATTTATTTTTCTTTCAATAAATAATTTATGGCTTCATCATAAGATACATTTGAAAGGTAGACCATTATATCAATATTTTACACATACACACACACATATATATATATCATATGTGTGTATTTCTTTATATGGGAGACTGGAAATTGTTATTTTTTGATTCATGAAAGTTTAGTGTATAAAAATATGTATTAGGGAGAGTATAGTTTAATGAAAACTTATTAACTTTTCAGAGTTAACTGTAGCATAGTTAAATATATTATTTCTTTTGTCCATAATTGAAGACCCCTTATAAAGAATTACTGTAAGAAGTTTGCATTTACATTTTATAGAGAAGTGTAGTTTAAAAAGGGTATACCCATATTTAGCACAGTATGATCATAATATTGATATTGGTTTTTTTTTGATTGAAAAGTAAATGTGATCCTACCTTGAAGAACGTATCTATGATTTTGAACCATACTATTTTAAAAAAAATATTATTATTTATTTAATTATTATTGCATCTTTATGTTAAAGAATAAGTGGCCCTCACTTAGATACAAACATCACTCAATATATATTGTTAACAAATGTGAATATTAATGATATTGAAGTAAAGTGAAAACTTAAATGCAGTGATCATTGAAGGAATTCTCATGTTTAAGAATGCTAAGAAAAATGATAGACATTTTTTATCATATAATGACAATCAGTATAATCAGAATTAATGTAGTTGACAAATATAAATTTTAAAGATTTCAATTTTAGTGTACTGCTCTATAATTAGGGTTAACAAAAATACTGTGCTAGATATCAAACTGAAAAACATTTATTCTTACATCAATAGATTACATTTTTAAAAGCTAATGAGATATTTTATATTGATATGAAAATATTTTAATCATTTTTAAAATAATATTTCAGAAATTTAGATGAATTTGTTAAAATAATTATAACTATATTGATAAAATTAAAACATATCTTTGTAATCTTAAAAACAGAAATAGTGCTAATTTTAATAAAACAGATTTTAATAATATTACCTTGTTTTAAAACTATAACAATTTTTTAGAAGTATATGGATCAATAAAGTTGTACCAACTGATTTTAAAAATGCTTTTATTGTTTAAATTTGTAAAAAAAAGATACAAAAACACTGCAGTAATAATCCATAGAAGTTATTCACTTCAGACAGTATTTTGAAAGATTTTATTGAATAGATTGTTTTTAGCACTAGATGAGTCCTTTCCAGAAATCAATGTACTTTTTAAAAATTAAAAAGCATTATAGACATTGTTAATTGCCAGTCAAGATATTACTTAAATCTTAACAAGATAGTTGATTCAATTAATAAAAAAATTAATTAAACAGCCAAAACTCTCCATATAGTAGTCCCACACTCCTCACTGACAAAGGCCACAAGCCAGAAACTAATTTGGGATATTGAATGAGTAGGCACTAGATGGGGATTTTAGGCACAAGCCTTCTGGCATCCATTGATTACTCTGGTTGGCACAGGATGGCACTACTATATGGAGAGTTTTGTCTGTTTAATAACAGTTGTGGGCTGCATAAAAGATGGTGATCATGTAATAGAAAAATTGCTGGTTATGGTTGAATGAACTGTTTATTCATACTTTATATGACAGTAAAAAAGCATTATTATTGGTGATAGAAATTATGAGCCATTAAAATGCAGACTGGAGTTAAACAAAGATGTCACCAATTGCAATTTTATTTTCTAGTTTTTGTAGCAGTGAATCTTGAAACAATTTATAGACCATCAAGTGAAATAGGTATTAGTTGTAACAATTTAAATTTTAATGATTTTCTAAATAATATTTTATTAGACATATATATATAACCCTTAAATAAGCTTTGGAAGCACTAATTTATAGTAAATGCAATGATTCGTAAAATCATATAGGATTAGACAATGGTCCTAAAAAAAGACAGATTTTAAATCAACCATGAATTGGTTTGCATTTTAAATTTACAAAATAGAGTTAATATCTAATAGTGTTAACACCTCTACAAATAAGTATCAAATATGTAAACACGGAAAATTCATCAACTGATAATCTCATGACACTTGGAGGGATAGTCTCTAAAATAATAGTTATAATGAGTGCATTGTCCTCTAATATCAAAACTTATTATTATCAAATGGCAAATGAATACTCAAGGATATTGCATTTATTTAACTGATAATCCAGAGGTATATCTAAGTGTTAAATATTTAACAATGTTGTAATATTCTATCCTTATATATTTGACATTTGGTGTTTTATTTGTAGAGATATTAAAATTAGTAGAATTTAATTATATCTTGTAAGTTTAAGTATAAGGCAATTCAAATGAAACTACATAAGCATCTTAGCTGATTAAAAATTCGAATGAAATTTTGTGGATTTATTTCATTAAGTATTATATATTTATCAGTTCTGTAAGATTATATCTTTATATACTGTATATGAACAATGTGTGTACATGCGTTTTATCTTTTGAAATAAATTTCATTTGAAAAACATCGTACATATGTATTTAAGCTTGGAAATATTAAAATAGTGTAAATATGAAATGGTTTAAATTGTAAGTTTTATGTAGATCATAAACATAAGAACAAAACACGTACTATTTTAAAAATGGGTTAAAAACCTACTGAAGCGTATTATTTTATTTCGGAGTTTTATAGTTATTTATAGTTGCGTAGAAAAACTTATAAATGTAAAGCCATGTGAGTTTACATTAACTTTTTAGAAAACCAGCCACTCGTAAATTACAAAAAAAAAAAAAAACAAATTGAAGATTCTTCTTTGGTAAACTCATACAAATTCAAAATTAAGTTCTAGTTTTATTAAGTTTGCTTCTTTTTTTTTAAGTGCAACTTTTTTTTTTTAAGGCAGATTTAAAATTAGAATTTTGTGTTTTTGAAAAAGTGTTCGCATTATTGCCGTCAACTCATGCTCTCTTTCTACTTCTCTTTTTCTATAATATATATATAAGTATAAAAATTTTAAATGAAAATATATCGTAAATAATATGCTTATATAAAAAATAATTAATATACATACATATACTAACAGTAGCACAGTTCTATGGCTACATAATTGAAATCAATCATCGTCGACTTAGGATTTTAATTTGATTGGAATATTAAATTTTTTTTACAGATATATTTTCATGCAAGTTTATATGTAGATATTTTTTGGAAGCTATGTTCGAATTGCATTATAGTGGGATATTTAAGACTGATTTATATATTATAATTTGATAGCATATATATATATCAAACCATAAGCACACACTACTAATTGATTATCATATGTAAACCACATCATTCAACCAATGCTTAAAATTAACCTATACAATATTAGCAATCTGTTGTTAAGCTAACACTCAGATAATAAATTAAATTCCACTTATCAGAATTTAAGATCTTAAATAAAACTTGAGTGACATCACACCATTTAAACAGATTGATATTAAAACTGCTTTAAAATGGGATATATTTTTTGTATATATAATTATCAAGTTTAATTATGTGTGGATTCAAAAATTATATTTATTTAAATTATATTTATAATAACTTTCAGCCCTTGAAATGTTTATGTTCGTGCGTATATATATATATATGACAGTATAGATTTCAATTGTATTTATATACTGGACTATTACCATCATATAGTATTGAGTATTGAATTTTAAAGAATTTAACTTTATTGACATTTTTAAAGTACATTCAACTGTTAGTAATAGTATAGAATTTGGTGTATGCACAACGTTTCGAGAGGTATTATTCTCCTCTCTTCTTCAGGGGTAGCTGGCCTGACCAGTGACAATACTAGCATAGCAATCAAACCCGGATCCTTAGATTCTTGAATATTGAATTTTTAAGGTAATGCTTTAACCAATTGTCATTACCTTAAAAATTCAATATTCAAGAATCTAAGGGGCCAAATTTGATTCTTATGCCAGTACTATCACTAGTCAGGCCAACAACACCTGAAGAAGAGAGGAGAATAATACCTCTCAAAACCTTATTCCTATACTAACTTGTGTGCTATTACTAAGTTTTGAATGTACTTTAAAATTTGAAATAAAGTTAAATTTTTCTAAAGACATTCAATACTCAATACTAGATGATGGAATATGTAAGTACAACTAAAATATCATCATCACAAATCATCAGGAAATCACAGTATAGATTTCAGTTTTCCATATATATTATTACATGCTTATTGCTCTGATATTTTATTTGAATGTTAATCATTATTTGTCTGATAGTAAAAGTTTCATGTTGTTGTTGCTAAAGATGATAATACCAGAAATTAAAAAACAGATCAGCTCTCACATAATTTAGTTATAAGTGATTTAATCCAATAAAAAATAATAGAAAGTGAAAATAATAGTAAATGATGAATAATTAATTTGATTTTTGATTTTGATTGGCATGCTTTATATTTTTCCACAAGAATAGAAGTTTCATTAATACCTAGTCATTTTTAAATTTTTACTAAACATGGAAGAAGTATCTGTCACATTTAGATAAGATTTTAGTTTGGGAAAAACCTATAGCAAGATCAGTATTGAGAACATGTTGTTTAATTTCTATTAATAATTATGATCATTTGTTTCATTGATTACCATCTTAATCTTTTTTAGCAAATTCATGTGACTATGTCCACATACAAAATATTTATAAAGCCCACAAGAGATTTTAAAAATATCAAAAAGAATTGACTCTGAATTTTGTCTAAAGTATTGCCAGTTTTATGATTGGTTGTTAGAATTGTTTTAATTTTATAGTACTATAAACTATGCTGAATTTTGTCAATTGGTCTTTTTATTTAAGAAATGAAAGTCTTAATTATAGGATTGTAGATGATATCATTTTAAAATATTGTTTCATTATAGTAGTTAGCATTTGTTATAATTTAAACTTTGTATTCAATTGATAATAAGATATCACAAATAAAATTAACTTGTTTGTTTTTTCAAGAAAATTCTTAACAGGCACTAACAAAAGCTATCATGCTATAGAAAATATTGGATGATGATGCCAGAAGATTTTCAATGTGTACGTATATTTAAGCAATCAACATCCCATTTTAAAGCAAAAATATCCAGAAAAATACATTTGCCATTAGTTTCTATTTCAATATTAATATGATATATGAATCAAGATGTTAAATTAAAAAATTCATTAATCTTTCTTTTCTTTTGTCATATGACAAAAATATCATCTCTATTTCTAAGCCAACTGAAGATTTATATGTTACTAATTTATTTCTAAGACAACTGAAGATTTATATGTTACTAATTTAGTTTTTAAAGATCACATGAAAAATTTCGTTAAAATGCTGAAAATTGTTAAATGTATCAGAATTTCAAAAATATACATAATAATCCATCTGATCATGTGATTTCCTTATCAATGCATTATTTCTCCAATAATTTTTATATATTTACCAATTTACAGTAAATTTTATTTGTTTTAAAATAAAACAATTTTTTTACATAAGGGCATATAGTTTGATATATTTATTGTCTTAAAGTAACTATATATACAGAAGTGTTACCAATGTCTTTTATGTAAAAAAAACATTTATTACTTATGCACAATCAATGATCAGCTGGTTTAGCCTGATAAAACATAATATTGTAAGGAGTAAGTCTACTCTGGTGCAATGATTCCCTGAGTGGTAACATTTAATATTATTTTGGATTTTTTAGTGTACTATTAAAATATGTAAAAGAGATATCATTTCATAAGATGATAATTATAACTTGTTAAAAAAAATTGAACTCAAACCAACTATATCTAAGTATTGAAAGTAATTATAGAAAATAAAACTAATGAAATTAAGTTGCCATTTTGCTCTGGGTTTGTAGATTTTTAAAAAGAATTTGATTATGTCAGCATTTTCACAGTGATTAAAACATTGTGCTATCAAAATATACACCCAAAATCTATCATATTCTAAAGTACAATATACACCCAAAATCTATCATATTCTAAAGAATATTTATCATAATTCAATTCAGAGATTAGGTTACATAGTAACACTAAAAATATTAACATTGATAATGTGTATAATAGGATGATTCCATATTTCCAAAACATTTTACAGCATCTCTACAAAAAATATTTAATGAATTAAAATGGAATGTCTAAGAAAATAAAAATACATGGGTATTATCCAAGTCATTTAGAGTTCTTACTGAATGATCTCACACTTCAACACTTAACAGAAGTTTAATACAGAAAAGAAATTGAAAATAAAATATTTAGATAGGAAAGCAAGTAGGTGTCACTGATATCATTGATACTAATCATTTTGTCGTCTACTTGTTTTTTTAGTATATATGATTAAAAACTTCGAGCATCAATTTTCCTTCCTATCATTATAAAAATAAATCATAATAAAAAGGTGGGACCCCAAACTACTACCATATTATCTAATATAAATCAATCTTCAAATATGTTGAAAACCAATAATTATGATTTACTAAATTCTAAATTAACAAGCAAGCATATGTAAACAATAATTTTTAATTTTTTTCTTATATTGATATCAAATGATTACTCTTTGAAAGGAAAAGATGGATTGGATTAATAAATAACAACCATTCTCATCAAAAAATAGTCATAGATATCTAAATAAATTAATTTCTATTTTTACATTTTCTTGCTGAATAAACTGTAATAAATGCGAATTAATCTGTTAAACATGTGATTGCAAATTAAAGATGGTCATTTATGTTTTTCTTTAACCATTTATCAATTTATCACATGCTCAATGCAATAAAGATAGTATATGAATATCCTTAAAGTAGAATATTGGGTGTTTTCTTCTTAAGCTTGAATTCTGAGGTAAATTGAATTTAGGGATGGAGAAGAAGGATGTGTGTAGTTGGAACTATCTGAGATATGTTCATATGCAAGCACATTATTTCTCTGGATTGAAATCAGGATGGTATTAGCCTAGAAGTTTAGGAACCCTAGATATGCTTTCTCATCCACTCTGATAGTCCATCAAGTATAACACTATTCAAGGTCAAGACCCATTCCATTACATATGATGCATCCAGACATAGGATCCAAATCTTATATTGATATTATAATTCAATACTCTCAATGATTAAAATTAAAAAATTTAAATATATTCCGTTACATTTTTTTATAATGTGATGAATTGAAATTGGGTAGTGAAAAACTACTGACAATTAAAATTGAGTAAAATAGTAGGTAGTCAATCAATTATAAAAATTAAATAGTAAGATATAAAAGTAGTAAAGATGAAAAGTTGAGTGAAATAACAACTTACTTAAAACCAAAATGTTTAGTGAATACAGTAAAAATATACCAACAGTAGATCTTCTCATAATGTTTCTTAATGTAGTTTGATAAACATAAATGTTAATATCTGAAAATAAAAGCTTAGTAAAGTAACTTAAAAAAAAAAGTAAAGAGTTATATAAACTCAAGGATAAAGTAGATGATCACTAGAAGTAAAATAAAAACTATACAGTCTAAAAATATTAATGAAGGAAAGGATAAAAATGAAGTAGGTGGTGATAATAATGGAAGCAAAGTAGATATTTCTTTTCTAAAAAATCTAGAAGAAGAACAAAACATTGATGTATCTAGGGGAACTGTAGCAGAAAACAGCCAATCATGAGAAACAGCAATGATTCCAGAAAAACAAGGAGAAGAGAAAGCAAATGCAAATGATGTCTTACTTAATCAATTGATGATGGTGATGCAGCAAATTTCAGCTTTATAATGTTTAATTTGCAATATAAAATTTGAATTAAAGATGGACATCAATATTTAATTGTTAAAATCAATGATAGTTATTGATAAAAAGGACAACAAATGTGAGCAAAGATTTGAGAAATTTGAAAAGAAAATTAAAAGCAAATTAGAAACCAAATTCATAGAAATAAAACAAACCTATGATAACTTCAAATTTAAAATAGAATAAAATCAAAAGGAATACAGATAAAGATCAATACACAAATAAAAAATTTACAGATAGAAATGAACGAGTCTAAAAAAAAAAAAAAAACAGTAAGTGGAAAATTCATGAAAAAAAATTTAATTCAGATGACAATGATCATAAATGTATCAATATTAGGCAAGGTTTATCTGGAACAAAGCTAACACAAAATAAAATTAATGTTGGCAAACTAATTCAAAACCACAATAATCTTCTAAACCATTTAGAAAGTATTAACATCTTTATGAATCAAAATTTTTAAATGTGAATAAAAGAAAAACAAATCCAATATCCTCAAAACTTTAAATTTATAGAATGGGAACAGAAAGTAGCAACAGAAAAACTAAATCTAATTTTAAAAAAAGTTAATAGGATTGATAATAAACAAAATAAAGCACAATATCAATAAGAGACCTATAGGAAAATAGAAGATATACCCCAAGTCTATAATAATGATGAAACTATTTTCAATCAAACTAAAGAAGGCCTAAATAATCAAACAATACAGCCTCTTATGAGTATCCAAAGTGGATTTATTACTAATAATAACATATCATTCAGACAAATATCATAAACCAATTTGTCAACCTCAAAATATTCAAAGGTTTTACAAATGAAGCCCCAATCGAACACTTGAGAAGCCTAAATCTATACTTTTCTGTCAATACCAACTTATCCAAAGGCAAGAAATTAATAGTGTCATATAGTCATTCACAAGGTGACCTATTTTTCATAGTGGGAATCATTGTTTCAAATACTAACCACCTTTAACAATTATCAAACTTTGTTAATTAAAAATTTATGGAATAATGATTGTTAGTAGGCTTTACTGTATCAGATACAATAGGAAAAATATGGGTGCCCCTGGAGAAACATTAACCAAATTTTTCAAGAGACAAGTAGCAAAATTAAAAACTCTGAACACTTATCACCTCATCCAGAGTCAAATTATAAAAATTGTTAAATACAATCTACTTTAAACATAGAATAATCCTTACTTGAACAAATAGCAAACTTGCTAAACAATATTGATACAAATAACCATAATATAACAAAAAATTTCCTGAAAAAAGAAGAGGAAGTGTCAATTAATGTAACAAATTATAAAAGAAAAAGCAAATAATAACTATCTTCATCATTGGAAGAGAAAATCAGTAAAAAATGATGATGTCATGAATACCAGAATGGATGATAAATATTGTGATGACCCAAATCCCATCAACAGGACCTTAAAAAACTAACAGAAACAGTTAAAGCTTGGATACAATAAAAAACCACCTTGTTGTAGTTATTTGCAGTACATATATAGAAATGACCTTCTTTTTAAAAGATCAGATCAAAAACTTATCGACTAAATAATGTGTATATTTGGAAGCCACAATTGAACTTGTCATTTGAAGATAAAGGTCAGCAACCATCAAAGTAAAACTTAAACTAGAAGACCTCATTGAAGATTGATAAAAGTTAAAATTAAAGCAGATAGATTTAAATTCAGCAAACTAAGAAATTTTAAATTAGACAACTCAGAAATTGCATTAAATTTGATACTTCAAGAAAATTTTTAATATTTAGTCGGAGAGCTATACTAACTCTAAATTGAGATTCCAAAAAACCAAGATCTATCTATTCGACAAACTCAAAGACTCTCATTAACTACTTAAACAGATACACATATAACCATGTGCTTCTAAATATAATTATCTCATGGGAAAATATTCATCACTCATGGAGCTGTAACTGGCAAACAAATTCAACTCAAACCAGCATTTATTCATCTATTCTGAAGACCCTACCCACTTTATTACTTGGATCTAAAAATATCAACTTAATTATTCAAAGCACACTATACAGGAAGGGAAATTTGGATCACTATCATGCACATTCCAAGACATTTGAACACCATCAATTGGATTATGAACTGTAAAAATAAAAACACATATAACTCATTTAGGACATTTTTCTTTATGGAATCTTGATTTACCTTAGGTTGATCTCATATGATTAATTTCATGTATCTATTTATTTTTTCCTTTACTATAGATTAAGGAGGATATATATTCTAGATATACTAGAAAGGGTGAAATATTACTAGCTTAATTTTAAATTGAAATAAAATATAGGATCAGGAATGAACTTGCTTGTGGATCAATTTGATCATCACCAGGGTTTGAGGTAAGTCTTTATATTTTTCAACATTAAATACCAACACTTATACAATTCACTATTATTTATTGTTTGTTTATTGATATATTCTGTCATTTATTTGTTTTTTTAATATATATGATTAAAAACTTCTAATGTGAATGGTCTTTTCTATCATTATAGAAATAAATCATAATAAAAAGTGGTGATCCCAAACTACTATGTTGTTTATGAATTAATCTGCAAATATATTAGAAACAAAGAATTATGATTTACTAAATTCTAAATTAGCAAGCAAGCATATGTAAATGGTAACAAAGTTTTAATTATTTTCTTATATTGATATTGAACAATTACTCTTTGAGGGGAAAAGAGAGATTGGATTATTAAATATCAACTGTACTGATTAAATAGTCATAGATATCTAAAGGAATTAATTACTATTGCTATAGTTTATTGTTGAATAAAATGTAATAAGTATGAATAATTCTGTCAAACATATGATTACAAATTAAAGATGATCATTTGTGTTTTTTTTATTCATTTATCAATTTATCACACACTAGGATGGAGAATAAAAATGGGTGTATGTGGAGGTATCTGAGATATGTTCATATGCAAGCACATCATCTCCTGAGATTGAAATCAGAGTGGTTATGAATCTAGAAGTTTAGGAATCCTAAATACATTTTCTCATCCATTCTGACTGCTAAACAAGTATACCACTATGCAGAGCCAGGACTCAGTCCATTACATTGTATTTTTATATTGAACTATTTCCAACATCTAATATGAGTATAGAATGTCTTGAGAAAAATTTAACTTTATTTAAATATTCCAAATACATTCAACTGTTAGTAATAGCACATCAAACAGGTTAGTATATGCACAACATTTTGAGAGGTATTAGGGCATTATCTTAAAATTCAATACTCAAGAATATAAGGGTCCAGGTTCGAATTTTATGCTAGTGCTGTCACTGGTCAAGCCAGTAACAACTGAAGAAGAGGAGAGAATAATACCACTCAAAACATTGTGCATATACTAACCTGTTTGATGTGCTATTACTAACAGTTGAAAGTATTTGGAATATTTAAATAAAGTTAAATTTTTCTAAAGACATTCAATACTCATATTAGATGATGGAAATGGTCCAATATAAAAATATAACTAGAACACCATCATCATAAATCTTTAGGAAATATATATATTGTTTCAATAAGCGATATTTTGTTTTTAACTCTTTTGTTCTGTGATATTATTAGTTGATTCTCATTTTATTGAGCTATATATGTCACTTATCCTAAACTATTCTATATTACATCTTTACTAACTTGAGAGAAACTATTGGCACATTACTACATTTTAAAAATAATGAACAAATATGATCATCTATGTTAACTTTCATCTCTTGTTTTTGTTCACAATTTGTAATTTGTCACATTCATTGTTCTTTTAATTTACTTTATTTTGCTCTGAGCTATATATCTTTTTATAGTACTCCAGCTCCTGAAAGTTTTATGATTTTTTCTTTTTAATTCTGGAGTCTTTTTCCATAGCAATACCTATGATATGTATGTTTTTATGTATAACAGAATTTGTTTTTATGGGATTTATTGTCATTTTTATTTTCTCAAGGTTAATTTATCTGGTTGTTTGTTTTTTAATCTCATAATCATGGGGAAGGGCTCAATAAATAATTTAATTTACTTAATCAACTACTTGGTTTCATATCACATAACTTTGACATATAACCTCTCTTAAATTTGAATGTACCTCTGGATTGAGAGTTGGATATTTTAAGACTAATTAAACCCATATACATACAGTGTAATATGCCAAGAATGTTATTTTTGGTAAAAAAAATATATTCTTTTTTTAATCTGGCCATGGATTGATTACATGTCTGGAATATTTTAGTGTGAAATGACCTGGACTGATATGCCTTGAAAGATAAAATATAAACCGAAATAATCAAATAGTGTATCATTCAATAACTGCACACTTAATTAGTGCCTAAGTAGATAAATATAATTATATTAGCATATTGTATATGCAGTCTCACAATCTTGATGCTTGTTCATAATATTCAAAGAATAATCATCTCATAATTTCCAGCATTTAAAATATACTATTCACCTGCTAATGAACCTTCAAAAATATTAAGACATTATAAGTTTTTACAATCTCTTTTTTTGGAGGATACAAGATGCCCTAATTCATCTCTCATCTCCAATAAGAATGCATTAGTTTCCTGTTGTCTGATGAGTTTATAGGAATTCTAATACAGGTTTTAAGATTAATGGTATTTATATTGTTAAATAGACCACTTTGTCAGAATTTTATTGCCTACTTTAAACACCTAATCTTCCTGTTGAGTGTGTGCAAAACATTTTTTATATATACTTGACATCAGTTTGATAAATTTTTCCTCTTTTCATGCAAAAAAATAAGCTTTTTGTACTTTATCATTACATGTTAATATCAGCATTACCAGGAGTTAAAAGACTGATAAGTTGCACATTGCAAGCCAATAACTTCATTTTTCAACAAATTTTCACAGTATATCTGGATGAGATATCAGCTTTTCTATGTCCACAACTAATGTTCTATTCATAATAAAAATTTCAATTTTATTTTTTTCTGGTTTAATGTTAACTATTTCTGTTCCATATAATGTCTTTAATAGAGTTTCTTTATTTTCTTAATAAATAAATCTAATGTTGTACATAATTAAGCTTTACACTTTTATCTTTTTCCAATCTGACATTAATATATTAGTCTCTTAAATACTACAATTTTAAATACTACTAGGTTTCAACTTGACCTTAACTTTTCTGATATGAATTGAACAAATAGAAAATTCTGTTTATCAAGACACTTTCTTTTGAATTTTCTGTCTTTCTTTCAACTATTGTCTTGAACTGTTTCAGTCTAACTCTTTTTCTTAAGTTTATGAGTGTGATCTTGAGATTCAACCCTAAACCTAATTATTTTTCCATACAGTAGTGTTTTTGTAAGATACAATAATAAATAAAAGGTATACTTTTCTTGGATATTGTAATCCAACAATATTTTGTCATTTTTTAATTATTTGATGGCAAAAAATACATAGTATTAAACAGGAAGAATTACTTACACTTTATAAATTTTAACTTTTCAACAGTATTACTTGGCTCAATTATCAAACTGATTACTTTTCAGACATTGCTTTTATGAATTGCTACCAATAGTGATTCATTTTTATGTGATTGTCTCATCTTCATTTCTATATTGTTTTTCATTATTTCTATCCTTTTGATTAGTAAAACATCCCCATGTATTTCAATATTTATACATTTCTCAACTGAACTTTCCACTATTTTTGATTTTTCCAAGGTACGTTGTTTTATTACAAGTTCTATATCATCTATAATCTTTTCATTTCATTAATTATTTTTCATTTTTTCTGAACCATACCTTTTCCAGTTTTTCCTTGATATTTGTGTTACCTTTATCTAACTTCTTATCGATATCTTTAATATTTTTGTCTAAGTTTTTCTTGCATCATGAATGCCTGGAACATCTGGAAGTTAAGCATTTCTTCTAAAAAAATTTATTTTTTTGTTTTGGGACTGTCATTTTATTTCTAATGTTCTTTTTTCTTTTTGCATTTCTAATTTCTTTGCAGTTTGTGATACTGGTGCTTTTTCTCTGATGGCTGATTCATTTTTTCTTAAGATCTTGTAATCATCAATTATATGTATTTATTTGTTATTACAATTTATTTAATTTTACTTAAGCTTTGCATTTAAACTTTTGAATAATTTATTGAATTTACACTGCTTGTCATTTCATGTTATGTGGTTTTATTTAGTATTCTCTTTAAATATCCAACATCTGATATAGTTTTAATTCAAACTCTTATTTTTTGTTTTAAATTTTCCAATCTGATTTGTTCTAATCTTGCCTAATGCTATTATTTTTACTCTCACATTCAATTTTTACCCTTGAACTGTATTTTTTTTACTTTTATTTATAATTATTTCAATTCTGTCCATTTGTAATATGGTGTTTTCTCAATCAGACCCACATAGTTGTTACAGTTATCTAGAAACACTCATGTGATCATCTTCAATGCTCTTAAATTAGGCCAATGAAATATAATATCAGCTAGACCTTATCGAATACCAAATATTAAGAGACAATGGTTTGGATTAACAAAATATATCACAAATTAAAAAATATATTAAATATCTTATTTCTTCTTGATATATCAAAATACATGAAAGCTTAACTGATTATCATTATATTTCATATTAAATCACTAAAGATATATCTAAAATCCAATGATTGTGTATTAAAATTATGGATCACTCTCTAACTCACCATCTTAATGACCTTAATTTATGTTGTTTTCCAGATAATTTAGGACTAAATGCTACATTTTTTAACCCTATTTTATTCTAGCTTACTGTTTAAGAGTTTGGATTTGGACAATTTTTATTCATATAATTGTATGTATTGATTAAGATAAAATACAAAATACTATAAAAGCAAAGAATGATATTGATTCTGTCCTCAAAGTAATTAATATTATAGTTTAATAATAATTAATAGCATGAGAACAACAATAATATAAATATCCTACAATGATATATCAAAAACTATCTAAAATCCACATTAAATGACATTTAAAAAAATTGTACATCATTGAATTACAACATTTTATACATTAGTTTCACTTATAATATTTTTAGTTTGTTAATCTTTATGAATGTGAAAATAGCAATAGTAGATCTCACAATAACTGCCTATCTTTTTTGACTCATAAGTTTTATTCTTACTAATTATTTTTTATAATTTCCATTTAATTAATAAATTATATTATAGTGCACAGTACTTATATATATATATATATATATATATATATATATATAAGTACTATATAATATATATATATATATATATATATATATATATATATATATATATATTATAGTCAAAGTACTTTTGAAGATTTTCATTGTATAGTATGCAAGTACTGTTTAAAATTAAACCTTATAGAATTGACTGATGATGGTGAATGTGTTATTTAATGCATTGGAGATGTAGAGTGTAAGATTTTAATATCTGTGCTATTTGTAAATTGTAAATATTTTTATGGTTAAGTCTTTTCTTTGAGGAAATTGGCAGAACTATAGATGTGTGTTGTGGCTCATAACTCTATATAAAATTATATTGAAGTCTGAAGTCGACAGATGTCCCAGACTTATTATTATTCATTGGCAGGTAGGAAGAAATCCTTAATGGCAGGATTTATCTTTTAATATGAGTTATAATTTTAAAGAGAAATGTTTAGTAGTTTCCCTAACCTGTATAAAATAAAGCTATTCAAACATAAATGTCCCTGATTAGCATCAATGTAGAGCACAGCTTGGTTTGTAAAGTAGTTGTCAGATCCTCCAGAAATTAAAATTAGGTTTAATTGACATTTAATCAGTTTACTTTAGTATTAGAAGTGATTTAAAAATGGGATATCTCTATTGTTTTGAATCTCCAGCTCACTGTATGAGTTAATTTTCATTTGTTTAGATTATTTTATAGGAAAAGTGACATTAAAGGTTGATATTTTCAATGTCCAAAGCAGGAATTGTATAAATATAAGATATTAATTAACTAAAGTTACATTCTCATTATAGGACAATATTGAATGTTTAAAATTTAGGCCCATAGTAGTGTCACTGAAGTGAACTACAGATATGTCTAAAGAAAATAATAATAAAAGCTATTGTTGAGTTTTAAGAAAATAAAACCGTGAATATATATATATGTTTTAACAATGCAATAAAAATATATGATTATTAGAGAGTAACTAATAATATTTGGCTTATAAATGAATTTTGTTCCATAATATATTTGGCTTGTGTAAAGCAAATACTAAATGATTTTCTTGTTTGACTCTAATTTTAGAGCATTGTTGTCCAGAAAGTTGCAGAGAGGAATGTAAAGATGTAATAATTTGATTGTGAAATTCAAAAAAAAAAAAAAAAAATACATGTAGGTAAACTAATTAGACAAGCATAAATGGAATGAACGAATTCCACATTGCTTCTATGAGAATAAGATATTTGAAATTTTTTTTTTACTAACATTTCAAATGATATTAAAATCAAGACAGATGGAAATGATAGACGTTTATCTGTGCAGAAATTAAAATGCTTAATGATTTTAGAGAAGGAAAAAAGTGTCGTTATTTTTTTTTCTTTCTGTAGAGGGGAGATGTTGTGAATGTTCAAATTGATGATCCAGGTATATATATATATAAAAAAATAAACAATTCAGTACAATATAAGTTTAACTAAATAGGATCGATATTATTTTATATATTTCATATATGAATGCAGTCACCATAGTAACATTATTACATACAGTTCAATGTTTTTTATGTTGAGTATATGTGTTTATAAATTAATTTAAAAAAATATTATTATTAAAAAATATAGATATGTGTAAATTATTGATGTTTATCAATAATTTAAAAGGTTATTATATCAATTTTGTATTTTGGTTTGTAAATAATAAAAAAAATTGTAATCGAATTTGGATTTAATTTTCATGTATCTTTTTCTCCGAACTTACCCCAAAACTGCGCGAAAAGAAACTATAAGAAAATTGATAGAATTGAGTTTTTAATTGAGTAATATTGAATGGTCGTCAAGATACAAAAAACGTCAGAAAGAGAACATATAAAAAAGATGCGACAGATTATAACAGGATCTTTTTCATCATTTTTGCTATGGTCAAGGACAGACATATTTTCTGTCTTAACAAATAAAGTTTTTTTCAATACTTTTTTTTTGTGTGTAAAACCATAAAACATGGAAAAATAGTGGAATTATCTGCCCATTCAATCATTTAGCAGGCAGTTGCGAAAAGTTTCTGGGGACAGCGGCAGCAAAGTAAAAAAAAAAAACCTATGAGGTAAAGGAAAATGCTTTATAAAAAAAAAATGGATTTGCGTAAACATTGTCTCACGAGTAAGGAACAGGAACCCACTGGATCAATTCACATCATAAAAGGGATAATCAAAGTGCACTCACCTCTTCGGATGGAAAAAGAAAACTTTTAGTGAAGCCTTATAAAGTTTGCGATTATTATTTCTGACAAAGAAACTTCTCTTTACACCATAAGAACTGAAGTCAATCAATGGGCCAATAAATAGTGAACGAACAGACTCATATATATATGGTATGATTTTTTTTTATATAAAATGTGCATGTATTAATTTTTTTTTATATGTAATAAAAGGGAATGATTTTTTTTTATTGTCTCTAAAAGTAATATAATTTATTAAATGAGGATGATCGGAAAGACTCAAATATATTTATTATTTCATATTCATTTATCCGTTATTATTTTGATAAACAAATAGATTTTGATACCCTCCTATTTCACATTTTTTTTGGTATCGGTTATATGTAAATTTTTTTTTTTTTTAGTAAAATATCCAAAAGCCTTTCCCGTCATTTACTCATTCATTTTTTTGTTTGTCGTAATTGTTATTGCAACATATTCAGAGATACACATAGCAATTTGATCATTTTTATTTAGTCAACCAATCTAAAATATAAGGTCATTTCTGATGTATTTTATCATTAATATTGTCAATTTTCTTTTCTATAATCTAATAAATTGAGTTAATTTAAATATCAAGACTAGGTTAATTATTTTGTTTTATTTGGATTATACAAGACTAGCTATTTAAATAATTGGATTCAAACTCCTTAATATTGTCAATTTTCTTTTCTATAATCTAATAAATTGAGTTAATTTTGTTTTATTTGGATTATACAAGACGGCGTAGCTATTTAAGTAATAGGATTCAAACTCAGCTTGGCAAGCGAATTGGAATATAAGATAAGGTATGTTTTGCTTATTAGTATTTTATTTTGTTTCCATATGAATTTTATATTTATATTTGCATTCGAATATTATATATACATATTCTCATTTATCTTAGTTAATATTACAAAGTCAATCATTTCATGTTTGTCTGATTCCGTCATAAAAATCTAAATAGATTACACTTTATCGTTTGGTTCAGAATAATTCGTATTGGATATTTTCCTTAAACTCCTATAAAATGAAGGGAATAAACTTCATTGACCGATTTAATTGAATATTATTTTGATTTGTACAAATATCAATTATAATCATATGTTTTAATTGTTGCCGGTCAATTTTTATTCAATTGTTTAAAATTTCAAACAGATTGTATTAATACTCACAGGTGAATAAACATCCAATAGAAACTTGATATGTCTTTTATGTAATGTGGTTGGACATTGTAGAGTTAGAGATGAGCTAATAGAGTGTTGATATTAAACTCCAGTGAAGTATTCTATTTTAAAAACATAAACGAAGCACTAATTAAGCAGCACTTTATTTAAAGATATTTATAAATTATTTATAAATTATTTTGTAGCTTCTTAGTAAACCATAGACGTATATTAATTTGTTTAAACATTTAAGTGAGTGCATAAATTTTCCAAGTGTTTATAAAATTATAATAAAACCAGTTGATGCCCACAGAAAATTATTAATTAGAGATTTAAGTAGAAAGAAATATATATCGCTTATTAACACGAGTGTTTATCTTTCTATTTAGCGTTTATCAAAATAGATATATATATATTTGGGTTCAAGTATTATTTTGTTTTGATATTTAAATAATGTCTATATATGTAAACGAATGTTTTCTAAAGTACTATTACAGGTACTTAGAAGCTTATCCATTAAGTTAAAAATGCAGCATCTTTAAATAATAAAGTAGATTTAAATTACTATAACAGTAACAGGCTAATAAAATATATATTGGAATCAGTTTTAGTTATTAATTGGATTTGATTTTGATTAGATTGCCAATCAAGTAGTTAGCCTAATCCTATATTATTGTTTAGGGCAATAGTAGTTGGTTTCACTGCTCTTTGCAATTTATGTTGTAATTGTGATGGATTTGTTGATGTCTGGAGCAGATAGTCTCATTAGTCCTCCATTTCACTTATAACTTAAGTAAATTAAACTTTAAGAGAGATTATTTGTGCTTTGTGATAGTTTATTACATAATGGCGACCCGATTGAGCTAGACCAGATTAATTTAAATAAGATTTTTAGATTTTTTATCAGATCAAATTGATCATCCTAACCATCACCTTCATCCATCAATTCAATCAGTTACAAATTGGCACCAACATTTTGGGCCTTCTTTCTTCAATTTAAATGGAATACAGCATTCAACAATTCCGACGGTTACAAAATGGCGCGCCAACTCGGGCCGAAATAACCAATTAAAGACCCAAGTTTGAGTCTCATATAGATGCTGAAACATGGTATTATTTTTATATGCATTGGTGGAGTTATATACCTGATTATATTATATCATGGGTTTAAATAAGATATTAGAATATTTATTGTTGTCGTTCTCTGGGGATTTTTATTCACAGCTGTAAGATTGAATGGGTAGATATGTTTTATGTAAGAATAAATAAAAGTAAAGTATTTCACAATTTATTTAAAATAGAGATATTATATTTGACATAAATAGAAAATAAAAAAAAAAAAAGGAAAGCAATAAGAAAGAAAAATTATCAAAACCTGAAGGAGATTTGTATCCAATTCTGAAAGAATTAATGGAAAAGATGGGTGATATGAAAAATGATATAAATAATAAATTTAGTGACATGAGTAGAGATAATCAAATGTTAAGAGAAGACATGAATAATAAACTGGGTGATATGATTAAAGAAAATAAAGAACTTAGAGAGGAGGTAAATATTAAAATTGGCTTATGCAAAATCGAGTTAAATGCTACCAATGCCAAGTTTGAGGAATTTAAATATGACTTAGATGCTCAGTTAAAAAAATCTGATAGTAAATGTGATAGCAGATTTAATGAGTTAAGGGACCAGTTAAATAAATCACAAGAAAGATTAGAAAATAGATTTGAAAACTTGAGTGAGGAAGTTAAAAATTGTAAAGTTGGGCACAAAGAATTAGAGAAAAAGTACACAAAATTTGAGAAAGCTTACAAGGATGGTCAAGAGGCTTCAAAAGTAGAAGTAAACAATCTTAAGCTAGAGGTTAAAGATCTTCAAAGCCAAATGAAAGTTGAATATAAAGAGGTATGCAAGAAACATAACAAGGCTGATAATGAAATAAAGAAATTACAGAAAGTGTGTAAAGAATCGCAGAATAGTCTACTAGGTGTCCAAGAAGAGTTAAGCAACATTGAGCAAGTGAAGGCAAGAGAGTTAGACGATTTAAAGGATAGACTAGATAGTCACCAATCATCATTGCAACAGTTAGAAAATTATGCTAAAAATCAAGAAGAGGTTTATAATGAAATTAAAGATAATAGCAAGATACTGAAACAAGAAATAAATAGGCATTTGGAGGAACAGGAAATAAATCTCAATCATAGGATATCTATAATGTTGGAAGATAAAATAGTAAGAATAAAGGATACTATGGTAAAAGGTAATGATAGTCTAATGGATAAACCATATCAATATTTGGCCACAGAAAATAAGTTAAATAGAAGTGATCATGATATACCATCAATGTATGGGGATGAGAATAATAAATTAATACATAGTCCAGAAGAAATTAAGAAAGAAAGGATAGATGGAAACATAGCAAGGTTTATCCAACTCAAAGTCTTCAAGGGTGATTATGATGAAAACCCCATAGAGTATCTAAGCGCACTGGAAGAGCTATTCTCATTAAGTAGATTAAGTGAGATGGAAAAATTGTTGGTGGCTAGTAATCATTTGAGTGCATCTGCCAAACATTGGTGGTAGTCCTTGTTTAATAAGCCCGAAACATATGGGGATTTTAAATATGTATTGTTGAATAGTTTTTGGGGGGAAGACAAACAGGACAACATTAGGCACCAGATTAGCCAAGATAAATATAGTGTTAGTAAGGGTAGCTTGACTCAATTTTTCCGGATGCAGACAGCAAAATTGAAAATGCTGACCGCATATCCATTGTCGGAAAACCAAATAATTCGTATCATTAGGAGAAACCTGCCACGCCATATTGAGCAAACTCTGATTGCTGCCGATAGGCATACTGTTGAAGAAGTGTCCGATATACTTGGATCACTTGAGGCAAGTGAAGCACCTACAGGAAGTGGTCATAAATACCACAGAAATGATCCTACTTACAATGTTTCTCCCATTAAATATTATAGAAATAGAAGGACCTTAGATAATAGAAATGATAGGTATTATAGAGGCACTAAATATGCCAAGTCTTTAGCACCAGTAAACACAAACAGGGCTAATCCCAAAGGTTATGATAGAGCAGAAAAGGGTGCATGTGCAGCAGGAAGTTATCCTGTCAGCATATCACAGAATACACCTGTGAAAATGCTAGGGGCTAGGCCTAAGACTAGTCCTTTAAATTAAAAATGGCCTTGTTGGAATATTCCTCACTGCAGGAGCCTCATAGTATAGTGAATTTAGGGAGCCATGATATTTTTAGTTATTTGGAATCAATAAATTTTGAAACAGAAGATGATGATTATGATAGGGATTTGGAAAGTTATATCCTTAATTATTGTCCAGAAATTGTTATAGTTATTCAAGGTACCTCAGTAAGGGCTTTACTTGATTCAGGGAGTCAAATTTCCCTTATCTCTGAAAATTTTTATAATAAGCTTACTGAAATCGATTCTGAAATCCCTATGTTGCCATTGAGACAGACACAGGTTATAATGGCAAATGGTCGAAAGGCAAAATTGTTTACTCAGCAAGTATGGCTGAATGTGAGAATTAATTCAATTACAGTAGAACAAATCTTTTTGATTATGTCTGGACTTATTCATGAGGCCATAATAGGATCTGACTTCATGAATCGGTTTGGATGTATTATCGATTATGCAAATCAGGAAATAATTATAAAAGGGGAAAAGCATAGTTTTGAGAGGTCAGTACCCATTAAGAGTGTAAATATACTAACCATCCGAGATAATTCTACAAAGTCAGATTTATATGCAAAGGTCGATGAATCATCTGAGTTAGATGACAACTATAAGCAAAGTTTTTTCAGATACTATGTAGATATAAGGATGTGTTTTCTAAAAAGCCTGATGTGATAAAGGGATATGTGCATCGGATACGCTTGAGGGACTATAGCCCCTTCCAATGTAAAAGCTATCCTATCCCTCACCAATATAAAGATGAAGTAAGAAAACAAATTGATCAAATGTTTGAGTGGAAAATTTATTAAGAAAAGTCCCTCAGCCTATAACAGTCCATTAGTGGTCGTTTGTAAAAAGAATGGGTCCATACGCATTTGCTTGGATGCGAGGTTCTTGAATCAATTAACGGTTCCAGAATGTGATGTTCCTCCTACTGTGCAGGAATTGCTCATTAAATTTAAGGACAAAAAGGTCTTTTCTACAGTCGACTTAACAGCTAGTTATTGGCAGGTATATTTGCATGATAAAGATCAGCAATACACTGCCTTTAAATATGAGGGCTGCTCATATGTGTTTAAAAGAATGCCTTTTGGGCTTATAAATAGTGGAGCTGGAGTCCTCAGATGTTTAGACAAGGTATTGTCTGATGAAGTAAAGGGCATCATTACTATGTATGTAGATGATGTTGTGATTGCTTCTGAAAACATGTCAGAGCATTTTCATCATCTTAATATGTTTCTGGGAGAGTGTGAAGAGAAACATATTAAAATAAATTTAAAAAAGAGTAGAATAGCTGTTAAGGAGATTCAATTTTTGGGACATATTGTAGGATATGAGGGAATAAAACCGCATCCAGAGAAAATAAAGTCTATTCAAAATTTTTCCATTCCAGAGAATAGAAAGCAACTACGTTCTTTCCTTGGTGTCTGCAATTTTTAATAGATTTTATTAAAATTTTGCATATGACACTGTTCATATATTAAATCTATTAAGGAAAGATGTGAAATGGAAATGGACTGAGAACCACTCTATAGAATTTAAAAAAATAAAATCAAATTTTCTAAATACTGTAATCTTATATTACCCTAATTTCCAAGAAATATTTTATGTACAAACTGACAGTAGTGGGTATGGTCTAGGAGTAGTTTTATTCCAGCTGGACCATGAAAAGAAGCCCCGTGTCTTATATTTCTTGAGTAGATTGTTGAAAGGTGCAGAATTACATTATACCACCACAGAAAAGGAAGCCTTGGCTGTTGTATGGGCGTTTCAAAAGCTTCGACAGTATCTGCTTGGATCTGAAATAGTTGTTATTACAGATCACAAGAGTTTAGAGTTTATAAATCGAAGCTATCTAAATAGTGAAAGGCTAGTTAGGTGGAGTCTCTTCCTTCAACAATTTAATTATAAGGTTCAGTATTGTAAAGGAAAAGACAATATAGTAGCAGATATTCTAAGTAGAAATTCTGTCAAGATAGACACCTGTCACTTAAATCTCGATCATGCTTTTATCACTGTAATCTCTCTGGTAGTTGATGAATCAGTGGAAAATGATTTAAAGAACTTAAAATTTTTACAATCTGGTGATCCAAAGTTGAGTGCTATTATTCAATATTTGGATGCGGGGATTGAATCAATGGCCATAAAAAGAATAATCAAGAGTAAAGTAATTTTTAGATATAAGATGAGTGAAGGTCTGTTGTATTATAAGGTAAAGGAGGACCATTAACAATTATGGAGAGTTGTGATACCATCATGTATTAGAAATCGATTGATATATTATGTGCATTGTCTTTATGGGCACTACGGACCCAGAAAGGTAGAATATGTCGTGCGCAGACTGTTTTACTGGCCTGGATTGTATGCATCCATAATGAACAGGCTCAAATATTGTGAGATCTGTTTGAGATCTAAATATGCTAACAAGTCATATGCTGGGACATTGCAACCAATAATACCTGCTCATCCCAATGATCTCTTGGCAATTGATTTCTATGGGCCTTTACCAGCTTATAAAAGGTTTAAGTTTGTTTTGGTCACTTATGATGTCTTCTCCAAATTTGTAGGGGAATATCCGGTGACCAGGGCAAATTCAAAGAATGTAATTAAATGCTTGCAAGAAATACAATTTGTAAATATAGGGAAACCCAAGGCTATCTTGACAGACCATGCTACATCATTCCTATCTAAGGAGTGGAAAGGTTGGATTGAACGGCAGGGTATAAAACATATTCTGTGTTCAATTAGGAACCCACAATCTAACCCATGTGAAAGAGTTATGTGTGAGCTGGGTAGATTATTTAGGGTATACCTAGGAAGCAACCACCGTGCATGGGTGAATAAATTAAAGGATGTCATTCACTATATAAATATAACACAGAATGAATCCACTAAATACACCCCAATGTATTTGCACTTTGGATATAAAGAGCCCATATTAATTAAAGCACCATTACCTATTATAACTGAAGAAAAGGTAGATTATGATAATGACTTAGCAAAGGCTGGCCAGAATTTGAGAGATGGGACAGAAAAGAATTACCCAAGCCTCTCATAAGCCTTGTATATTTAAAGTAGGAGATTTCGTATTTGTAAGAACTCCCCAAATCAGTGACCCGCAGAATTATAAGTTCAAAAAGTTTTTGAATATATATGAGGGACCATTCCAAATAAAAAGAAAAGTGGGGGAGAATGCATTTCTCATAGAAACCCCGGAAGGTGAAAAAGGTACCTTCAATGCCCGAAGCTTAAAGCCAGCAGCACCACCCAATTAAATAAAAAGACATTCACTAAAGTAACTTTATTAGTATGTCTCATGATGTTTATTATTATGACCAAAAGTCATTAGTAATAGTGTAGATACACATATGAAAGACTAAAAAAAAAAAAAAAATAGAGTGAGAAATATTTATAGTCAAAGTACTTTTGAAGATTTTCATTGTATAGTATGCAAGTACTGTTTAAAATTAAACCTTGTAGAATTGACTGATGATGGTGAATGTGTTGTTTAATGCATTGGAGATGTAGAGTGTAAGATTTTAATATCTGTGCTATTTATAAATTGTAAATATTTTTATGGTTAAGTCTTTTCTTTGAGGAAATTGGCAGAACTATAGATGTGTGTTGTGGCTCATAACTCTATATAAAATTATATAGAAGTCTGAAGTCGACAGATGTCCCAGACTTATTATTATTCATTGGCAGGTAGGAATAAATCCTTAATGGCAGGATTTATCTTTTAATATGAGTTATAATTTTAAAGAGAAATGTTTAGTAGTTTCTCTAACCTGTATAAAATAAAGCTATTCAAACATAAATGTCCCTGATTAGCATCAATGTAGAGCACAGCTTGGTTTGTAAAGTAGTTGTCAGATCCTCCAGAAATTAAAATTAGGTTTAATTGACATTTAATCAGTTTACTTTAGTATTAGAAGTGATTTAAAAATGGGATATCTCTATTGTTTTGAATCTCCAGCTCACTGTATGAGTTAATTTTCATTTGTTTAGATTATTTTATAGGAAAAGTGACTTTAAAGGTTGATATTTTCAATGTCCAAAGCAGGAATTGAATAAATATAAGATATTAATTAACTAAAGTTACATTCTCATTATAGGACAATATTGAATGTTTAAAATTTAGGCCCATAGTAGTGTCACTGAAGTGAACTACAGATATGTCTAAAGAAAATAATAATAAAAGCTATTGTTGAGTTTTAAGAAAATAAAACTGTGAATATATATATATGTTTTAACAATGCAATAAAAATATATGATTATTAGAGAGTAACTAATAATATTTGGCTTATAAATGAATTTTGTTCCTTAATATATTTGGCTTGTGTAAAGCAAATACTAAATGATTTTTTTGTTTGACTCTAATTTTAGAGCATTGTTGTCCAGAAAGTTGCAGAGAGGAATGTAAAGATGTAATAATTTGATTGTGAAATTCAAAAAAAAAAAAAAAAAAATACATGTAGGTAAACTAATTAGACAAGCATAAATGGAATGAACGAATTCCACATTGCTTCTATGAGAATAAGATATTTGAAATTTTTTTTTACTAACATTTCAAATGATATTAAAATCAAGACAGATGGAAATGATAGACATTTATCTGTGCAGAAATTAAAATGCTTAATGATTTTAGAGAAGGAAAAAAGTGTCATTATTTTTTTTTCTTTCTGTAGAGGGGAGATGTTGTGAATGTCCAAATTGATGATCCAGGTATATATATAAAAAAAAATAAACAATTCAGTACAATATAAGTTTAACTAAATAGGATCGATATTATTTTATATATTTCATATATGAATGCAGTCACCATAGTAACATTATTACATACAGTTCAATGTTTTTTATGTTGAGTATATGTGTTTATAAATTAATTTAAAAAAATATTATTATTAAAAAATATAGATATGTGTAAATTATTGATGTTTATCAATAATTTAAAAGGTTATTATATCAATTTTGTATTTTGGTTTGTAAATAATAAAAAAATTGTAATCGAATTTGGATTTAATTTTCATGTATCTTTTTCTCCGAACTTACCCCAAAACCGCGCGAAAAGAAACTATAAGAAATTTGATAGAATTGAGTTTTTTCTCCGAACTTACCCCAAAACCGCGCGAAAAGAAACTATAAGAAAATTGATAGAATTGAGTTTTTAATTGAGTAATATTGAATGGTCGTCAAGATACGAAAAACGTCAGAAAGAGAACATATAAAAAAGACGCGACAGAATATAACAGGATCCTTTTCATCATTTTTGCTATAGTCAAGGACAGACATATTTTCTGTCTTAACAAATAAAGTTTTTTTCAATATTTTTTTTTTGTGTGTAAAACCATAAAACATGGAAAAATAGTGGAATTATCTGCCCGTTCAATCATTTAGCGGGCAGTTGCGAAAAGTTTCCGGGGACAGCGGCAGCAAAGTAAAAAAAAAAACCTATGAGGTAAAGGAAAATGCTTTATAAAAAAAAAAAAATGGATTTGCGTAAACATTGTCTCACGAGTAAGGAACAGGAACCCACTGGATCAATTCACATCATAAAAGGGATAATCAAAGTGCACTCACCTCTTCGGATGGAAAAAGAAAACTTTTAGTGAAGCCTTATAAAGTTTGCGATTATTATTTCTGACAAAGAAACTTCTCTTTACACCATAAGAACTGAAGTCAATCAATGGGCCAATAAATAGTGAATGAACAGACTCATATATATATATGGTATGATTTTTTTTTATATAAAATGTGCGTGTATTAATTTTTTTTATATGTAATAAAAGGGAATGATTTTTTTTTATTGTCTCTAAAAGTAATATAATTTATTAAATGAGGATGATCGGAAAGACTCAAATATATTTATTATTTCATATTCATTTATCCGTTATTATTTTGATAAACAAATAGATTTTGATACTCTCCTATTTCACATTTTTTTTGGTATCGGTTATATGTAATTTTTTTTTTTTTAGTAAAATATCCAAAAGCCTTTCCCATCATTTACTCATTCATTTTTTTGTTTGTCGTAATTGTTATTGCAACATATTCAGAGATACACATAGCAATTTGATCATTTTTATTTAGTCAACCAATCTAAAATATAAGGTCATTTCCGATGTATTTTATCATTAATATTGTCAATTTTCTTTTCTATAATCTAATAAATTGAGTTAATTTAAATATCAAGACTAGGTTAATTATTTTGTTTTATTTGGATTATACAAGACGGCGTAGCTATTAAAGTAATAGGATTCAAACTCCTTAATATTGTCAATTTTCTTTTCTATAATCTAATAAATTGAGTTAATTTAAATATCAAGACTAGGTTAATTATTTTGTTTTATTTGGATTATACAAGACGGCGTAGCTATTTAAGTAATAGGATTCAAACTTCTTAATATTGTCAATTTTCTTTTCTATAATCTAATAAATTGAGTTAATTTAAATATCAAGACTAGGTTAATTATTTTGTTTTATTTGGATTATACAAGACGGCGTAGCTATTTAAGTAATAGGATTCAAACTCAGCTTGGCAAGCGAATTGGAATATAAGATAAGGTATGTTTTGCTTATTAGTATTTTATTTTGTTTCCATATGAATTTTATATTTATATTTGCATTCAAATATTATATATACATATTCTCATTTATCTTAGTTAATATTACAAAGTCAATCATTTCATGTTTGTCTGATTCCGTCATAAAAATCTAAATAGATTATACTTTATCGTTTGGTTCAGAATAATTCGTCTTGGATATTTTCCTTAAACTCCTATAAAATGAAGGGAATAAACTTCATTGACTGATTTAATTGAATATTATTTTGATTTGTACAAATATCAATTATAATCATATGTTTTAATTGTTGCCGGTCAATTTTTATTCAATTGTTTAAAATTTCAAACAGATTGTATTAATACTCACAGGTGAATAAACATCCAATAGAAACTTGATATGTCTTTTATGTAATGTGGTTGGACATTGTAGAGTTAGAGATGAGCTAATAGAGTGTTGATATTAAACTCCAGTGAAGTATTCTATTTTAAAAACATAAACGAAGCACTAATTAAGCAGCACTTTATTGAAAGATATTTATAAATTATTTATAAATTATTTTGTAGCTTCTTAGTAAACCATAGACGTATATTAATTTGTTTAAACATTTAAGTGAGTGCATAAATTTTCCAAGTGTTTATAAAATTATAATAAAACCAGTTGATGCCCACAGAAAATTATTAATTAGAGATTGACGTAGAAAGAAATATATATCGCTTATTAACATGAGTGTTTATCTTTCTATTTAGCGTTTATCAAGATAGATATATAAATATTTGGGTTCAAGTATTATTTTGTGTTGATATTTAAATAATGTCTATATATGTAAACGAATGTTTTGTAAAGTAGGATTACAGGTACTTAGAAGCTTATCCATTAAGTTAAAATGGCAGCATCTTTAAATAATAAAGTAGATTTAAATTACTATAACAGTAACAGGCTAATAAAATATATATTGGAATCTGTTTTAGTTATTAATTGGATTTGATTTTGATTAGATTGCCAATCAAGTAGTTAGCCTAATCCTATATTATTGTTTAGGGCAATAGTAGTTGGTTTCACTGCTCTTTGCAATTTATGTTGTAATTGTGATGGATTTGTTGATGTCTGGAGCAGATAGTCTCATTAGTCCTCCATTTCACTTATAACTTAAGTAAATTAAACTTTAAGAGATTATTTGTGCTTTGTGATGGTTTATTACATAACGGCGACCCGATTGAGCTAGACCAGATTAATTTAAATAAGATTTTTAGATTTTTTATCAGATCAAATTGATCATCCTAACCATCACCTTCATCCATCCATTCAATCAGTTACAAATTGGCACCAACATTTTGGGCCTTGTTTCTTCAATTTAAATGGAATACAGCATTCAACAATTCCGACGGTTACAATATATATATATATATGTATATGTATATATATATATATAAACAAAAAAACTTATAAATCCAATAAATAATATTATATTGGTTAGTTTGTTATCTATATATATATATTGTGACATGACAACTTTCTTTCTTCCCCTACTAACTGAATTTTAGTTATTAGAATCGTCGTCGAGGGTGCCACCAAGGATTTCTCTCTTGGAACCTGGTCACGTAACTTACATAAACCTGGTCTTTATTTATTTTCGAACGATGATTCACTGATTATAAACTGTGATTATAATCTCCCGGGGTTTTCTTTTAAGAACACTAACTATTTATTATTTCTGTTCTTAATGAATACCTTTATCTGCCTTTATATTTCTCATTGGGGGCATAGATATAGAATCCCATGTTGTGTAATACTTGTTGGCATATGATAAGGACCGCCACTCTTATTATATTTATCAATTCTTTTAAAGACTAGAGGTAATTAATGCATTCCATATTTTGATTGAAACAAAACAAATTATTCTTATTAAATATTTTCTAACATACTTGGTTTCTTAGTTCATCATTCTTTTTATAATTATTTAAATGTTAATACTCGCTGTCTGTGTTGGCAACCCGAACATACATATGATTCGATTTAAAAAGTATTCAAAGTTACTTAATTATTAGATATTCATGTCAGTTCAAGGGTCTCTAGTCCTCACCAACCGTTGAGCTAGTTCTTGGAACATGGCACTGTGCCGTCGATTTCTGCTATCTGAGCTGTTGAGTTGGGTTTGAATTCAGTTTTGGTTCAGCTGAGTTTGAATCCGATTTGACTTGCGGTGGTGGTGGGTTTCGACCGGTACAATATATATATATATAAGGAAACTTATAATTAAATATTACTAAATACAGTAATCAAAACATTTGAAAAATACAAAAAAATATAATCGTCACTTAGGAGTGCTTTCGACTATCCTCGTAGTCTTTATAAACTAATGCTTTAAAAGGTTAAATATTTGGGAAGCATAATTAGAAAGTAAACAGAGGGAAAATCAGAAATTGTAAGTCAGTTCTTTCTGGATCGAATAGAATTATAAGGTTATTAATAATAAATAGTAGTAAAAGAAATTAAAAGTTTTTTTTTTGTCCAACATATTCTTGAATTAGTTAAAACAATATGTACCACCTGATCCAGAGAAACAGTAAGATAAACTGTAGAGACAGATATATATATACAGAAGACCAACTGACATGACCATAGGAAAAATGAGACTTGATAAACGGACCGATTTATTAAACTTAATATAAGTTGAATATTCAAAAAATTGATCGCAGTGAGACATGTATAATTTTTGTAGTTGGGCAGGTTATATTATTCACGCTCATGCTGTTCTCCCAGAGTCTATACACTTATGCAACTATATCCTGCATAAGTAAAGTCATTTTTTTTTCATTGTTTTTTTTTTGAAGTGAAAAGCAATGAAGCAGTCGGATCTGAGTTCGATCCTAGCTTCATGTTATTTACCCTAATACTAACCTTAAATTTCCGATGCAATGGGGCTTTATACGTTCAATCCACGCTAATTTCCATAATGAATAACTTATTTCAAATGCGTAGCAAAATTAATTAGTTTAGTTTAAAATTGATCAATTCTCTAAATAAATTCATGATAAAATATTCATGAATTTATATATATTAAATTGCGTGGATTGTGCGTATATATATTTGTAAATATTAAATATATATAATTGTTCGAAAGTTTCATTGCATCGGGAATACTTGTTTTTTTTCACCTTTAAATAATTTGTAAAGTTTTGGTGATTAAAAGCTACATTCCTTCGATAAGCTTTAAAATTCTTAAAAACAATAGTAAAGTTTTATGAATTGGAAAAAGATAAGGATTCATTTTTCTAATTAAATCATTTTCAAATCTTAAGAATTCATTTTCAATTAGAGAAGGAATTCAAGCTAATTAGTTTGAAAGCCTTATCGAAGGAATGTATTTGAAAACAACTAATTATAAAAAAACACATTGATAATAAAATGAGCGCTAGCCTTAAGGCATCTGGACAATATATATAGCCCTGAAAAGTCAGGAAAAAAAAAACTAGCTTTGTTGTAGAGTAGTGCAGTGAACTCTGTGCGTATAAAAATTGTATTTCATCATGATAGAGGGCTAGAACATCAGGAATCTGGCTATGGTTCCTAAAGTCCCGAGAAATCTTCAATGGAGCTGCTGAACCTTTTTCCGGACCGATCATTCTGCTAAAATTATGAAAGCTACTAAAATACTGTTCCAGTAGTCAACCAATGATGCCTACGTTTTCAACAACTTGGAGATGTAACTTAAGGACCAGCGGAAGGGGTAATATATTTCTATAATGAACGTTAAACTTTCTGGCCAGTTCGAACTTTATTTTACACTCCTCCTATTTAAGAGCTCTTTATTATTTAATGTAAAAATCTTTATAAAATGCTACTATAAATTTATATTGTAATTCTTTCAATCTCTAGTCTTTAAACTTTTTCTTTTCTTACCTGGCGGTTCGTTTAACATATTATATATATGTATTTATCGTGTGATTTATTAATGCTATTTAAAAATTATATGCCAATAATCTTTCAACTCGATGAGCTCCTCTGTTCTATTTGCCTCATGCAAATATTATAATATTAATTTCAAATAGTAATTCTCACCCATTAGAACTAAATTTGAAAGTTCTATTAATCATCGAGTCGAAAGAAAATATTACATGTTTATTATTTTTATAATTGGCTAATAATAAACTATTAGCTCCGTTTTTCACCTATGTCCCCAGCTCCTAAGTTACAAGTGTTTATATATATTCATATAATGTTAAAATGGTATTTTCTTGCTTCACTAATGTTGATTTATTAATTCAAATATAATGTTAAATGTTTTTATTGCAAAAAGGGCCGATAAAGGGTTAAATAGATTTTAATTCAACTTTTGTTGTTATTTTGTATTAAGATTCAGGAAGAGCACGATATTAGGGCATAATTAATATAGTTTATAAATGTTTTAAAATAGTTCGATAAAAGCTCGTTTGACTTTAATTAACTGGTCAAGTCATCACGTAGAGCATTCTACATGGGTTTTATTTTTCAACGATGACTATCAAGTCATCATCATCGAACGTTGCTGACGCAGGGCAATCTTCCGCTCCGTTAGGCTGGTTGGTGATCATATTCTCTTATTTAAATTTCTCAAGGAAGAAAGTACTTCCTTTCCTATTCATTAGTCAAAGGGCGTAAGACTTGTTAGATGCAAGCCGCCATAGGACTTCGATCATCGACTAGCGATCGTATTTCAATTTTACTCTCTGCCTCGTAAGCCGCCAGTACCGTTGCATTTTTGTTCCGGTAAAACCCGCTCCATGCTCGTAATTCGTGATGAAGTGATTTAAATTAAAGTCGAACAAATTCTCAAATATATTATTAATTAAATAAGTTTCAAATCAATTTTAAAGTTATGCCTTAAAATACGTTTTGCTCTTCGTGAATAGATTTCCGAATGTGAAAATAAATCTCACATTCCACCGTAATAAAATTAGAACAATCATTTCCGTTCTTAATGAATACCTTTATCTGCCTTTATATTTCTCGTTGGGGGCATAGACATAGAATCCCATGTTGTGTAATACTTGTTGGCATATGATAAGGACCGCCACTCTTATTATATTTATCAATTCTTTTAAAGACTAGAGGTAATTAATGCATTCTATATTTTGATTGAAACAAAACAAATTATTCTTATTAAATATTTTCTAACATACTTGGTTTCTTAGTTCATCATTCTTTTTATAATTATTTAAATGTTAATACTCGCTGTCTGTGTTGGCAACCCGAACATACATATGATTCGATTTAAAAAGTATTCAAAGTTACTTAATTATTAGATATTCGTGTCAGTTCAAGGGTCTCTAGTCCTCACCAACCGTTGAGCTAGTTCTTGGCGCATAGCACTGTGCCATCGATTTCTGCTATCTGAGCTGTTGAGTTGGGTTTGAATTCAGTTTTGGTTCAGCTGAGTTTGAATCCGATTTGACTTGCGGTGGTGGTGGGTTTCGACCGGTACAATATATATATATATATAAGGAAACTTATAATTAAATATTACTAAATACAGTAATCAAAACATTTGAAAAATACAAAAAAATATAATCGTCACTTAGGAGTGCTTTCGACTATCCTCGTAGTCTTTATAAACTAATGCTTTAAAAGGTTAACCTTCCCATAATTCCATGATCTTAATGTTTTGCTGCCTGCCTGTTGATTAAGTCCTGCTTGTATTTACTTAGCAGTGCTTTCAACTATCCTTGTAGTCTTTGTAAACTAATATGTTGAAAGGTTAAACTTTCCATAAGTCTGAGATCCTAAGGTTTGCTGTATGCCTATTGATTAAATCCTGCTTGTATAATATATAAATACAAGCAGGACTTAATTAATAGTAAGGCAGAAAATGTTAAGATGACAGGATTATGGGAAGGTTAACCTTTCAAAGTATTAGTTGACAAAGACTATCAGGATAGTCAAAAGCACTTTTAAGTAAATACAAGCAGGACTTAATCAATAAGCAGGTAGCCAATGTTAAGATCATGGAATTATGTGATGGTTAACTTTTTAAAGTATTAGTTGACAAATACTGCGAGGATAGTCGAAAGCGCTCCTAAGTGATGATTATATTTTTTGTACTTTTCAAAATTTTTGATTACTGTATTTACTAATATTTAATTATAAGTTTCCATATATTGCTTTGAAAAAATACAGTCATCAATTTATATTATTCCATATATATATATATGTAATGATAAATAATATTTTAATAATGAATAACTATAACGACTTGTGAAAATTTTACAAATCTAGTTAAATAATAATTGAACTGCCCTCTAGCTGCCAAGTTCAATAACTTTTTATAATAAGAGAGTGGACCACTTCTTAATGTCTTTTAGAACATTTTATGTACAGCCATACAGAACAATAACAGCTAGACTGCCAATTTAAATCAGTCTTTGTATCTTTTTAATGTAAATTGATCTTTAACTAACTGATATTAAATGTATAGAGTATCATTAGTATATAACATGTTTAATTTATTATAGAGATTTAGAAGTGAGTGAAAGATCTTCACTCTATACATTTAATATCAGTTAGTTAAAGATCAGTTTACATTAAAAAGATACAAAGACTGATTTAAATTGGCACTCTAGCTGTTATTGTTCTGGATGGCTGTACATAAAAATATCTAAAAGACATTAAGAGGGGCTCCACTCTCTTATTGTAAAAAGTTATCGAACTTGGCAGCTAGACAGCAGTTCAATCATTATTTAAATGGATTATAAAATTTTCACCTGTTGTTATAGTTATATATATATATATATAATTTAAAACCAGTCAACACTTAGACAATCCCAATATCAATAACAATCAACAATTTCAAACTATTGTCAAGGCAACTTCCTTTTAACAATAAAGATGGAATCCCACCTTTAATAATGGTCTAATGTACTTATATAGACACTAAAAATTGCAGCTTAACCACAGAGAATGAAATTATTGATACAAAGAAGTTTGTTTAAATAAATCTTTTTAAACAAGTAAACATAACTTAATTTGAATTCAGATTAATAAATAGTCTATTATAATATTCTAACTGCATTTATAAATTTCAAATTGCACCCAAAGTGTTTGAAATATATCATTGATTTTATATTTTATTTTATTACAGTTTTTTTTATAATATGCTGTTGCTAATCTATAAAGCTCTAGTGTCACTATATATACATAACAGTAACAGTTTTAAATTATAAGAATAAATAATAATTTGTTATTGTTATTTATTCATCTATAGTATATTTACATATAATATATTTTTAATGAGTAACATTATTGTATATATATATATATATATATATATATATATATATATATATATATATATATATATATATATATATATATATATATATATATATATATCAAAATATTAATATATAACAAACTAACCAAAGGAAATACATATAAAAACAAAAAATAAAAAAATAAAGACTTATAAATCCAATAAATAATATAATATTTCAACCAGAGGACTGGTTTTCATCAGAAAGAAAAAAAATAAAAAAAAAATACACAGTAAAATGGCGATAATCAAAAATTACAGATTTGGTAAAAGATTAAAAATTAACAAAACCCCCCCTGATTGGTCACAAAATCTAACACAGAATATCTACCCAATCAATGACAAAATTCAAACAAAAAAAAAAAAAAACTACATTCCCTCCTAATCAAGCTTAAATTCTATTTAAATTAAAATAAATATAAAAATAAAAAATCCAAAATTAAAAATTAAAATATACATATGTGCATACATAGAAAAATTAAACTATGCTCACACACAAAAAATAGCTGTGCTCACATTAATATTCATTAAAAACTAAAATACTTATACATTTTAAAAAATATAGTTAGTGCAAAGTACAATAATTTATAACTAATTATTTATCTATAAACCAATTAAACACAGATATTAAACATCCATGTAACCAATCTTTACATAAAAAAACCTCATATAAGAAAATTTTCACATAAAAAACACACATATAGAAATCATTTAGGAGACCAGGTAACCCAGAGATGTAATAGTTCCAGTGTTCAAATTCAATCCATGCGGTTCTAAGGTCTTGAATTTAAAAATAAAAAAACTCTCCTTTTGTTTCCTCTCCCTTGTAGAAGAAAAACCTTCCTGAAGAATCACTACTTTTAAATCATCAATTGAATGATTCGGTAAGTTAAAATGTTTTGAAACCGGTCTATCTTTATTCTTATGCAAAATGTCAAATCTATGATTAGTCATTCTGACGTGTAAACTATTTGCTGACTCACCTATATACTGGTTTAAACATCTACTACACTCTATCAAATATATCAAATTAACACTTTTACATGTAACATAATTAGGAATATACCATTTGAAATTACAATTCTTAGTACTAAAGACCACTTTTGTCACAACAATATGTTTACATGTAAAACATCTTTTATCTTTACATGGAGAACATCCTTTTTCCTGTACAGAACTACTAATAAAATTTGTTTTGACAAGTATATCTCTAAGTGATCTATGTTTTCGATATACAGCCTTAGGTGGATCAGAAAAAATAGATTTTAAATAATCTGTGGACTGTAATATGTTAAAATGTTTTGCCAATATCCGGTTGATATTAGGTAAATCTCTATTAAAAGTAAGAACCAATGGTGGAACATCTAATTGTTTTTTACTCTTTTCAGATAAAAGAAGTTTCTTTCTATCAATTAAAGAAGATCTCCTTACTGCATTATCCAACAATGTCTTAGGATACCTCATATTGAGCAATCTATTATATAAAATACTATTATTTTGTTGAAGAAATTTCTCATCATTACAAATCCTCTTCATCCTTAAAAATTGACTATAAGGAATATTAGTCTTTAAATGTTTAGGATGGTTACTATAAAAATGTAGATAGCGGTTATTATCAGTTGGTTTCCTATATACAGTGGTAGTAAGAACTCTATTAGTGTAAATAACTTCAACATCAAGAAAATGAGCAATTGATTTTGAAAAATTCATTGTGAAATTAATATGTTTATTAAAATTATTTAAATAACTTAAAAAATTATGAAGTTCAACTTCACTATGTGGCCATATCATGAAAATGTCATCTATATATCTAAGCCAAGTGTGAGGTTTCAGCTTAGCATTATCAAGTATAGAGGACTCCAGTTTTGACATAAAAATATTTGCATAACTTGGTGCCATCTTTGTACCCATTGCAGTACCTTATTTCTGTAAATAGTATCTAGAATCAAAAGTAAAAAAATTATTTCTTAAAACCAAATATATTAATTCAACCATAGTAGTAATAAAATCATGATCATACTCTCTATCTTGTAAAGCACATTTAATAGCCTCAACTCAATCATCATGAGTTATATTTGTGTATAATGATACAATATCCAAAGTAACCAAAAAACAATCAACTGGTAATTCAGATTTAATATTTTCTAACATATATATATATATATATATATATGATTGATAAAATTTAAGCTCCAAAAAAAACCAGACCATAATCAAGACTATTTCTGTATAGATGTTCAGATATTTAAAATCTCTAAGTCATCCAACAAATTGAGGTTATCTCTAAAATGTATAAATAATGAAAGCAATTTGTCTGGAAAATTTTGTATTGTGTAATAACAATCTTTGAAAAGAATGTTACAAATCTGATAAGTTTGATTTGTTACAAAAATATCTCAGGTGTATATATATAAGGATGAATATAAAATCACCGGAATGATACACTTTTTGGCACACTGATTATGAATATAAAATCACCGGAATGATACACTTTTTGGCACACTGATTATACCATACCTGCTCTTAATCATCAATCTATTTTGCATTTTATTTGCTTTTATCCAGTCTTATAACAATAGAAGATACAACAAATGAAGTTAAATAAGTGAACATTCAATCCAAATCAAATATTGCCTCATAGAATTTGGTTAACAATTTTATTTCATGTCATAAAAAAATATTTTCATTCATTTTAACATGTTTTCAAATAAATAACAATATCAAATTTTTAAATACTAATTAACACATCACTATCTCTGTAATCACTGGATAAATAAACTTTGTGAATACTGGTTAGATCATGTAATCAGAAAGTATTATTTCAAGGATTTCATAATGTTAATACGCTTTTATAAATTTGTTATTCAGTTAATTATTCTCAAAATTATTAAAATAAGGTAGAAATGTAATTCTTTCTTGCACAATAAAGTTATTAGTTGTATCTAATGAGGCTTATTCACCATTTAATTCAAATTGAATGTTACTTTATTTAATCTTATTTGTTTGAACTACTACCTTATAAGTTCCAAAGTAAGCAAATGAAAATGAATTCATTTAATTGGAAAGAAGATTTGCAAATAGAGGGTAGTGCATAATATAACCAGTGTCCAGGATTCTTTTCATTCCAATAATTACATATTATTATTTGTGTACACTCAATCACACACATATGTACAAATGTGCATGCATGTACACCCTTAAATATGTCTTATAATATGTACACTTATCTATGTTTTATTTTAAAATCAGTTACCATGTACTGGTATAGAATTTGAATGATGGTAATGATTTCTATTTTATCTATCTATCTATATTTATTTATAAAGCTATCTAATTAATTATTTCTACAATTTTAGATAGTAAACAATTTTATTATACACTTTTTATGATCATTATTGTATCATATTTATTATCAAAGTCTTACATTAAGAAACACAATCTTAATCTGAATGCTACAAAAATATATTATACTAGACATTAAGATTTGCACATGAGGCAAATGAGACAGAAAACACAAAATTATCTGAGAAAATCATAGCTATAATAATTCAGTAATTCAAAATAAATAGAAAAAATACTTGATTTGAGAAATATCTCACCATGATTAAAGCTCTAGATTATTTAAATAGAGTTCCAGGATATTGTCATAGTTTAAAAATTAATTATTAAACTGCAATAGTAGTGATTAGAAGTATATACAAGAGAATATCTGTATTTTTGTCAGATGAGAGATATTGACCTGGGCCCACTGATGAGTGCTGGTTCAGCACGAAGTGCATCTTGGGAGTCATTTGTTTTTTATTGTATCTTTATTTATATGAATTTAAAAAGAATGTGGAAGTATGGAGGTGTTTTTATATTTATAAAGATGGGACAGAGAAAAGTGAATAACTCCATGTGGGTAAATTTAAAAATTCAGATAAATTAATCTTTAACTGAGGTTTAAAGTTTATATCTGTGGTAGACATAATCTCTAGTTTTGAAAATGATTAATAATAATCATTAGTGTATTTATCTCAAATGGATGGCGTTAAAGTTGTGAGTGGAGGAAGTTTGACAATGATAAATGAAAATGTAACAATAGAAAATTAGAAAAACAATATATCGAATCATGTTGCCAAGAGATCACTTGAAGATGTCTTTAGCATTGCTACTTTATTAATAATAACAGAAAACTATAGCTTAAGCTATATATAATTGCAAAAAATTATAAAATTACCTCTACATCTGAAATTAGTCAATCACAGAATAGCAATTTTAAGATGTGAAAAATACAATAATAATATTTAAAGAAATGATAAACAATTAACGTACTGTTAGAGATTATTGTTTGTATTATAATAAAACAAAGGCATATTTTGTAATGGAATGTCATGGGGATCCTAATACAACTGCAAATATTAACTCTTTATTATAAATCAACTGGATTCCTAAATTTTTCTAATTATAACTGAGATTAAATTTATTCTGAATGACTTCAGAAAAAGCTAATCATCTTGGTAAATTATTTAATTATTTTTAAATTATATTAGTTAAAAAAGATGTTTTACTGCAAAATCAATTTGTCTATTTTTAAAAGTAGCAACTATTCTTTCGAAAATATTATGTGTTAAAAAACTTAAGCAGGTAGACATATCATTTGGCCTTTTATATAGAATGGTAAACATTGAATTTAATTTCACATTTCATATATTACTCTTTTTTTTTCTAAAAAGTTTATCATAATATTGTTTGATACTCTTCTGAATAATCTCATATATGTGATAAATATTTATAAACTTATTTTTAAACTAAGAAACTGTTATCAATTAAATCCAAAAATGACATCGTAAAAATTCTTTAAATTCTTTATTCCGAAAAAATAAATAAATAATAAAACTCATTAATCTAAAAATGTTTGTGTGTATTTATTGCAAAAGATTAAAAAAAAAACAATCAAAACAAAAAAATAAACCATACTTAAATTATTTATTTTTACTAAATAATGTATCAAAATCAAACCAATAGTTTGTAATTCGGAAATTATGTAATATCTATTTTTAACCTCAAAGATCATCAAATTGAGCTTCTAGCCAGAGATCTTTATCTTTTAAAATCACTACTTTATTGTTGCACTAAGTCGCATAAAGCAATTAACTAATGATATGTCATTCAGAATTCGAATCTAAAGATCTTTAATTTGGTCTTTATGCTTCCTCTACACTAAGCAATATAATTAATATTGTTTACATGTACTTTAAATCTATTCTGTCACATTTTAGAAATAAATGTACTTATAAATATGATTAAATATTTTTGCATAACAGTAAAAATATTCTAAGGATTATGATTTTAATCAAAAGTGGACCAAGTGATGATTTCTGGTTTATGATGAAATACGTATATTGATGATTATTTACCTTTTCGACATATATGTGTTCAAGTGTATCAGTGTTATGAGATAGGGTGGAGAGTGGTGGGTCATGTGAAAGTTGGTGTTCATATACCCTATATATTTCAAAAATAGACATTGTAACTGCATGAAAACAATTTCAAAATTTATCATTAAACCTAATGTGCCTACCTTTCATATCAAGCTCTGAGTTTGTTATGCTTCATGAATATTCATGATTTTGAAAAGGCCTTTGTAAGTTTACTTAATCATGTTAATTATTAATTTTTTGTCCAACTTGAATCAATGAGATTCCTTAATATCATCACTTCTTAAAGAGTGTTTTGTGCAATAGTTTATGACTCCATCTAATAGGCTTGATAACATCTGTCGTAGTGTACCAATTTTATGTCTGTGAATATATTTTGAAGTATTCTTGTGAAATATGTCTGATTTTTTTTAAAATATCTATACTGAAGCAGTCAAATCTGTTGCACATATTTTGCTTCACTGTCTAGTGATGTCAGAAACCTTCAAACAGGTGTTCAAACTCAGTTTTGTTGTAGTAAATCACTAGGGAGTGCAGGTATACATATGCATGTGATTATTTTCCCCTCTTGTTAGTTAAGCATTATCCTCATTAAATAATACTAATTTAATTATAAAGTATTTAAATTTCCATCACGGTAAATAATCGTGCATGTGTGTGTGTGTGACGGAGTCTAAAAAAAAAAAAATGTATTGAAACGTATTATTTATAAGCTTATCCAAGATTTATTTTTAAATAGTAATAAGAGAATTATATCTCATGAATCATTTTATAGAATATTATATTCAAAGAAGTAAAATGTTATATACTTTCTGAAGGTAACATTTTTAAAAAAATATTTTCAAGAATTTAAGAAAGAACGCAGGAGAATATATTATAGAAGCATTTTTGATATTAAAATATCCGTTCTTCGAATTATTTAAAATGTATTTAGAAAAGATTTGTTCAAAAGTACTTGAAGTTTTTTTTTATTTTTAAAAGAGATTTATAAAAATACCAAATGAAAGTTTAAATGTATCAAGAAGGAAACATATATAAAAAAGTGAACACAGTTGAATAAAAGATGGATCCATGGAAATACAAATAGTACTTAAAAGTTTATCGAATATTTTTAAAGTTAAATTAGATGGATTGATGCATTGGATATGCAGAGAATATTGGTAGAGAAGATTAAGAAGCTTCACAGGATTAATTAATATTATGATTTAATAATTATCGTCCTAAATACTAAAACCAAGGATTATTTTTATAAATTTTACTAAATGGATTAATAATTATTTTTATTTTAAACTTTAACATGCTTGGAGGAGAACATTTTTAAAAACTCTAGAGAAAATAATAAACATTTTGGACTTATCAGGAACTATCGTCAAGAAAATATGTAATTATAGTTTTGATTCTTTTTATTTTGTTAACCTAGTTTAAATCTAAATTTTTATATAAGATTATGAAAAACATAAAAACATTAATTTATTAATATTAAAATTTTATAATATAACAATCTAATAATTTAGCTAAAAATATTTTAATATAAAATGTATGGGTGTGAATTTTTTTTTATATCTGCAATGCTCAAGTGGATAAAGGAAGCCTACTGAACATGATGACTAGATAAAGGTTATTGGTAATAATAATAACTATTGATAATTTATAATGTATATTTTTTTTGTTTTCTTTAGATCATCCATAAATTGGAAGAATGAAGTGTAAAAGTTTTTTTACTTATATGTATGGCATTTCATACAACATTTTAAGAAAACATTATGAGATAGGATTGATTTGAAAATATGCATACGATGATTATTTTTTTTATTAGTGATATAATTCAACATAACAAATAATTATGTGATTCTTTTAAAATTTTCATGTTGGGATATTCAAATATTGTCTAAGTAGATTGTATATGATTAGACATATAGAATAATGAAGTAAGCAGACTTTTCTTGTGGAACAGCTAGATTGTTTAACTATTAATGAATTTTATTTATTGTTTTGTAAATGCAGATAGTTATTTATCGATGTAAGATGTGGAAAATCTTGAGAAATAATGTTGAGATAGTGGCTTGGAAGTACTTAGTGAACAGGAAACCAAGATGATGTTTTAAGAAATAGGATGTTATAAGGAATGGAAATAATATTTAGTCTTTATGTGGTTATCAGCATAGTTAACATAGCCCTATGACTGATACACATTTTATTTGGACAGTGTTTATATTTCTTTAAATATTTGATGTTCTAATAAAGCTGAAGAAATAGCTTTAACATCGCCCCTGTATTAGAGGATATTAGGCAGGTAAATGTCATACCTCTTCACACTGTGCCATGATTTTGAGATATGTTAAGAGTAATACTCTAGCTTTCTTCCTTAATCCTATGCATCTGTTTTCGCTATCTTTATTTCATGTAGCTGCATCGTTCAGTAAGATATGTTTAAGAGAAATGATAAATAATTTAGAACTTAAGTTATGCTATTGTTTTGTATAAGATTGGTTTATTTGCTTAGAAGGAATAGGACGTTATAATTTAAAATTGAAGATCCAAAGTATCCTAAGGAAAGAAAAGAATCATAAAATATATTTTGAATTTTATTTCGGAAATGAAATATAATTTTTTTTTAAAATAAAGTATCTAAACAAAGATATTTTCTTTAAAGTGATAATAATTTTAAATGCTTTAGTATTATTTTTTAAGAGAAAAATAAGTATTGCATATTTTAAAATATAATAGTACAAAGTAAATTATGTAAACAATATGCATAGTATATTTTTGTTTATTGATTAACAGAAATATATTAATGATTACACTTATATCATACTAAAGTAAGGCCTAAAGAAGAATATATTATGATTAGTAAACATTGTGTGATAAATACTAAAATCTAGAACTGAATTTTGGATAATTTTTGTGTAACATCTTTGACTTTGCAAGATGGAATTTTTTTTAAGATTTTGAGAAATCCATACTCATTATAAAATTTGTTTTTCTATAGAATGTTTTCTAAGTATGAATTTTTAAAATAGGATAGTTTAATAATATTAAGGATAAAATGCTGTTGCTAATAAAGTAGATAAATATATTTGTAATAAGTCAACCATAATGAGAAACCAAATAGTAACATTTTTTTTTTTTAATTTGTCCTAAATCTAAATAAAGATATAATTGAAATATAAATTATTTTTTTTATAACCTGGTAGATCAAACTGTAAAGTAAAAACGTTAAGGATATCCACTGTAAATAATGTAAATAAATTGTTTATTTATTTGTTGTTAGTAATAAACTTTGTTAAATTTTGTTATTTTCAAAGTTTTGTGTCCGAGTTATTTATTTCTCCACATCGCTGCATGAAAACACGATATATGCATAATAATTGAAACAAATATATAATTTTGCACAAAAGATAAATAGAGAATTATTTTAAGAATTTTAAATATTTTATTGGTATTCATTATAATTAAATAATCATAATCTTACATTATTTTATTGGTCATAAATCAGTTATCACAATATTATATTAAATTATATGCTATCAGTTGCCACACATATTTTGTTTGTCAGATTATTAAAATGCTACCATGTATTTATTATATCATTACATGAAGATATAAGATCATATTATATTATTTCATTATTTTATTATGGTAATAAAATTATAGTAAAAAGAAAAGATATACAGAATTAGTTAAACAATGAAGAATATTATTACTGTTATTTATTATTATTAGTTTCAGTGTAGTAGATTATGACATAAAATCCCTTCTCATATTTTACTACCATATTTTTATTAACTTAGAATAAACTTTATGAACCTGAGATTATTTTGAGCTAGATTATTAAATAGAAGGTTAAGATTTAATTATTGGTTTAATCTTAGTGAGTAGAAGTTATTAAAGTCGTAAGAATACTATGAGTTTGTTATTTGAAATAGTAATAAGGGGGGATAGTGTTCTTATGCCATTGAGGTAGTATCCTGTGGGATATTGGCTCAATGTAATCTATCTTGTCACCTGTATTTTCACTTCAAGTCTCATGAAAATATTAAATATTTATTTAATTTATTTTTATAAACTGAACCTTATTCGTATATTTAATTTGAGCTAGTGAAATATTTTAATTTTAATGCTGAATATTTTAGTTATTATTAACTGAGATAGAACCCATTTTATTTTATATTATATACTATTATCTGGAAGTCAGGATGCATGATATGAAGATTAGATTATGGTGCCCATACGTGTTGCTTCGATATATGTTAAAAGGGTGGAAGCGATGTGTATTTAGGATAGATATATCTCATCGAAATAGATAGTTTAATATTTTATTATAGCAATAATTATTTAGGATTTGATTATTATTGTGAATTAAGTGTTTATTATTAAAACTATTGCAATTTTATGTGGTATATAATCTGATTGTTTAAAGAAAATATTATTATATTGTTTGTAAAACAATTAGCAAATAAAATTTTAAAATATGCATATGTGACTAACGATTATTTAGTATTTACTATGACCATGTCAATTATTGAAATATTAAAAATATATTTTGAAAATGCTTTAATATGTGCAAAATATCTGTGAATCATGCATGTGGAAAATAATGTTGTGACACACATAATTTTAATCGTTATTGTTATTATTGTTATTTAGAGTTAGATTGTATAAGGTGTAAAAAGAATATTATCTATAGTTTTTTTGTGGGTGATGGTTAGATGGGGATGAAAGAAACTGGTAAGGAACTATTTTGACAAATCATTGTATGAAGTTATGTGGTGAAAAGCAATTTATTTGGAGTTAATTTTGTGGAAATGTTGATATAATAAAAACTAAATATTATTGAGTTCAGATTTTAATTCTACAAGTCAAACTATTTCAAAATGAATAATGAGAATAAGAGTTTAAAGGCAGGAATGTCTGATTCTGTCAGTAAAGATAATATTGATAAGGAGAAGGTAGTGGAAAAGAAAATTGTAAAAGAAGAATTACCAAAACCTATAAATGGTATCTTCTATACTGGGAGAATGTATTAAAAAAATTTAATGAGATGATTAGTATAAAATTTGATTCTTTTAAAAAAGATAGAGATATGAAGTTTAATGCTCTTAATGAAATCGTGAATAAAAATAGAGAAGAGATGAATAAAGCTAATGCTCAAATGAATACTCTTATAGAAAATGTAAATAAATATTGTATAAATGTTGATGCTCAAGTGGATTCTCTTATTGAAAAGGTGAATAAATATTGTATAAATGTTGATGCTCAAATGAATTCTCTTAGAAAAAATGTGAATACATATTGTGTGAAAATAAACTCTATTTTAAAAGATAGTAAAATTTTTAGAAAAGATGTAGATGAAAGTAGTAGAATTTTTAATGAAGAAGAAAATAAATCTTATAAAGAAAAACTTTGTAAACCAATTGAAGTGGTTAATAAAAATGTTGAAGATGAAAAGTCATCTGTTGAAATAGTTAGTCAAGACATTAAAGTAATAGATGATAATTTGAAAAATAAATTAGAAAAAAATAATAAATCATGGATAGATTTAGTAAATGTGAAAGGTTTGAAAAATGTAGAATTGATTAAGGGGATTCTTAAATCAGCTGATGAAAAGATAAAAAAGCGTCAAGAATCTATTGAAATGATTAATAAAATTACAGATGTGAATGTGGAGATACAAAAAAAAGATTATAGTTGGGTGGAAATGAAGTTAGATTTTCAGACTATGATAAAAGAAGTAATGGCAAAAGAGATAGAGTCTGAACAACGAATTAAAAGAAGAGATGAAACGATATTAGAAATTTGGAGATATTATCAAGTGTTAGAGGAATGTAAAATGGAGATAAAGAAAAATAGGAAATTACAAGAGACATCATTAAAACAGTTAGGGATAGATTCAAAATTTCAAAACTCTGTTAAAGAAATTGTAGTGAATGTTTTTGATAAATTAGAAGGAGAAGACTTGAGTCAAAGTCAGAGTAGTAAGAGTGAAGAGTTTGTTGAAGTAATTCATGAAAATGATAAATTACATGTTAAAATAGTAGAAGAGTCCAAAGAATCTTTTAAATTAATTAGTGAGAATAAAAGAGATGATATATCTTTAGAAATAAAAGTAAATTCATTAGATGAAAAATATCTTGAGTTATTAGATAATGAATTACTAAAGATCACTGACAATACTAGTAATAAATTTAAGAATAAGACGCGAGGTATAGCTCAGAAATCTAGTATTAAATATGAAAGTATTTGTCCAAAATTTAATATTTACAAAAAAATCTTATTTACAAAAATTAAAGATACAATGCCTAATATAAATTTTATAAGGTTTAAAATTGATCAGAACAGAGATATAGGCAAAGCCAAAATAAAACTTAAATTCAGAAGTAAGGAGAAAATTAAGATAGATTTTCTTAAGGAGATACTTAATCACAACAAAAATCTGAGAAAGATTAAAGTGAAATTTAAAGGATTAAATAGTGAAAAGAGTAAGATAAGTTATCTTAGTGAAGCTATTGATTACATAAGAGATATTGGGAAAGCAAAAGTAAAATGTAAAGAAATAAATGAAAAGGTATTTAATTTAAATATAGGTAGAAAGATTATTGATGTAGAAAAAGAGATCGGAAAGGCCAAGATAAAACTTAAAAAGCTAGATAATGATCCCATTAATATAGATTTTCTTAGGGAGAGTGTAAATATACAGAGAGATATCGGAAAGGCCAAAGTTAAACTTAAAGTTGAAAAAGAAAAGATAAATAATATTGATTTTCTTAGAGATAACATTGATAAAGAGAAGAATACAGGTAAAGCAAAGGTAAAACTTAAGTGTAGTAAGCAAAAGAGTTTTAAGGTAAAATTTCTTAGGGAAAATTTTGATAGAGAAAAGAATACAGGAAAGCCCAAAGTGAAACGTAAAGAAACAAGTTTAAGAGAGAATTAAAGTTTAGATTTAGAAAAGAAAATACCTAATGATTAAAACAAATAATTCCTAGATAAGACTTATATTTAAAAAATATATTATAGCTTATTTTTTTTACAGAACAAATACAAAGCTTTAAAATGTCATAACTTAATTATCTTAAAATGATAAGGAAAGTGTAGAAATTTTTTTGGTATTACTAGTTGAGATTCTGAATGTAATGTCCAAATATTTTATAGGTTTGTATTAAAAACAGTATATTCGTTTATAGTTCAGTAGTACAAGATAGAATTTGATTATAGCAAATGATAAAGATATTAATTGTCAATGAATAGAGAAATGATAAGATAGATGTTTAATTTAAAATTTTTATTCGAAGGAGGAGGTTATGTGCCCTTTTCTATAGGCCAGTAATAGTTCATAACAGTCAATTACTAAAAAAATTTAAATTTTAGAATTTGTTCTTTTAATACATTAATTATAGTTTGTCGATTATATTTTTAAAGTACAATTTAAAGCTAAAGCAAGTACGTAGTATATAAAATTATAGCGAATTATCTAAAAATAGTTAAGTAAAGTTTAAAATATTGTTTCATATGGTTGTAAAAGCTGGCCATATTAAATAACACAGCTATAAACAATTAAAAGTATATTTAATAAGTTCGATTTTAATAGTTTAAAACTTGTAGTAATAAATGTTATATTTTAAATTTATAAAGTCATATTTAATAAGCAAAAATTAATATAGTATATTTTTAAAATAAACTTTATGATGGTGAAAATTATATTTAATTCTATATTTTCTAAATTATTCTTCCAAATTTTTTATAATTATTTTATATAATATAATAAATGTATCAATTTTATAAATCTGGGCAGAGAAATAGATTAAAAATCGTCTGTCAAAGTTATTAATCATGAGACTTGTATACTATATACTTTCACACACATGCTTGTTTGAATTAATAACAAAGTTTAAAATATTTTAAAAGTTATATTATAGAATTGGATAGAATTATTGCCTATCATAAAAGTAAATAGTATTAAACATTAAATTAACTATCGTATAACATGCTTAAATGATGTAATAAAGACGAATACGGTTAATAAAAAAATTAAATATTTTGTTTAAATAAAAATAGATAAAGGGAATAGGTTATTAAAATTATTTTAAAAGTTATTTTAAATGTTTAAATAGTTTTAATAAAATAATAATTGAAGTAAAAGTGGAATTTTAAATAATATTTTTTAAATTTTATTACGTCATAATTTCTAATTTTGAAATTCAATTCCACTATAAACTAAAAATATGTAAATTTGTTCTCAAGCTAAAGTAAGAATTAACCAATAGGAATAGGTATTCTTACAGACTATAAATTTCGTCATAACTAAGTTATCGGGGGAGATTAATAATGTATTGAAACCAGAAAAAAGGTATATTAGCAGCTATCAAAGAGATAGTATTTATTTTTAAAATTTTTATTTTAGTCAATTTTTTTAGTACTTTCTTATTGTTTTATTTGCAAAAAAAACTAATTGATAATTTTTAAAAGTATTTTTGCAAAAGAGGGTGTTAAAATATAATAATTTAGAAACTTTGTGGAAATGATTTTCTAATTTTTAAAGTACTTACCAGTCGTATTTTATCTAAAAATTTAACCTAAACTTCGCAATAAAAAAAAATGGATATACTATGAAATAAAATGGATATAAGTTGTAATGCTGAAAAAATATTTGAAATATTTATTGATATGGCTTTATTAATATTTCCCTGGAGAACTGTTTTGGTACATAAAAAAAAACCACAGCTCGGACATTATACGGAGTCTAAAAAAAAAAAAAATCTATTGAAACGTATTATTTATACGCTTATCCAAGATTTATTTTTAAATAGTAATAAGACAATTATATCTCATGAATCATTTTATAGAATATTATATTCAAAGGAGTAAAATGTTATATACTTTCTGAAGGTAACATTTTTAAAAAAATATTTTCAAGAATTTAAGAAAGAACCCAGGAGAATATGTTATAGAAGCATTTTTGATATTAAAATATCCGTTATTCGAATTATTTAAAATGTATTTAGAAAAGATTTGTTCAAAAGTACTTGGAGTTTTTTTTTTTATTTTTAAAAGAGATTTATAAAAATATCAAATGAAAGTTTAAATGTATCAAGAAGGAAACATATATAAAAAAGTGAACACATAGTTGAATAAAAGATGGATCCATGGAAATACAAATAGTACTTAAAAGTTTATCGAATATTTTTAAAGTTAAATTAGATGGATTGATGCATCGGATATGCAGAGAATATTGGTAGAGAAGATTAAGAAGCTTCACAGGATTAATTAATATTATGATTTAATAATTATCATCCTAAATACTAAAACCAAGGATTATTTTCATAAATTTTACTAAATGGATTAATAATTATTTTTATTTTAAACTTTAACGTGCTTGGAGGGGAACATTTTAAAAAAAAAAACTCTAGAGAAAATAATAAACATTTTGGACTTATCAGGAACTATCTTCAAGAAAATATGTAATTATAGTTTTGATTCTTTTTATTTTGTTAACCTAGATTAAATCTAAATTTTTATATAAGATTATGAAAAACATAAAAACATTAATTTATTAATATTAAAATTTTATAATATAACAGTCTAATAATTTAGCTAAAAATATTTTAATATAAAATGTATGGGTGTGAACTTTTTTTTATATCTGCAATGCTCAAGTGGATAAAGGAAGCCTACTGAACACGATGACTAGATAAAGGTTATTGGTAATAATAATAACTATTGATAATTTATAATGTATATTTTTTTTTGTTTTCTTTAGATCATCCATAAATTGGAAGAATGAAGTGTAAAAGTTTTTTACTTATATGTACCGCATTTCATACAACATTTTAAGAAAACATTATGAGATAGGATTGATTTGAAAATATGCATACGATGATTATTTTTTTTATTAGTGATATAATTCAACATAACAAATAATTATGTGACTCTTTTAAAATTTTCATGTTGGGATATTCAAATATTGTCTAAGTAGATTGTATATGATTAGACATATAGAATAATGAAGTAAGCAGACTTTTCTTGTGGAACAGCTAGATTGTTTAACTATTAATGAATTTTATTTATTGTTTTGTAAATGCAGATAGTTATTTATCGATGTAAGATGTGGAAAATCTTGAGAAATAATGTTGAGATAGTGGCTTGGAAGTACTTAGTGAACAGGAAACCAAGATGATGTTTTAAGAAATAGGATGTTATAAGGAATGGAAATAATATTTAGTCTTTATGTGGTTATCAGCATAGTTAACATAGCCCTATGACTGATACACATTTTATTTGGACAGTGTTTATATTTCTTTACATATTTGATGTTCTAATAAAGCGAAGAAATAGCTTTAACATCGCCCCTGTACTAGAGGATATTAGGCAGGTAAATGCCATACCTCTTCACACTGTGCCATGATTTTGAGATATGTTAAGAGTAATACTCTAGCTTTTTTCCTTAATCCTATGCATCTGTTTTCGCTATCTTTATTTCATGTAGCTGCATCGTTCAATAAGATATGTTTAAGAGAAATGATAAATAATTTAGAACTTAAGTTATGCTATCGTTTTGTATAAGATTGTTTTATTTGCTTAGAAGGAATAGGACGTTATAATTTAAAATTGAAGATCCAAAGTATCCTAAGGAAAGAAAAGAATCATAAAATATATTTTGAATTTTATTTCGGAAATGAAATATAATTTTGTTTTTAAAATAAAGTATCTAAACAAAGATATTTTCTTTAAAGTGATAATAATTTTAAATGCTTTAGTATTATTTTTTTAAGAGAAAAATAAGTATTGCATATTTTAAAATATAATAGTACAAAGTAAATTATGTAAACAATATGCATAGTATATTTTTGTTTATTGATTAACAGAAATATATTAATGATTACACTTATATCATACTAAAGTAAGGCTTAAAGAAGAATATATTATGATTAGTAAACATTGTGTGATAAATACTAAAATCTAGAACTGAATTTTGGATAATTTTTGTGTAACATCTTTGACTTTGCAAGATGATATTTTTTTTAATATTTTGAGAAATCCATACTCATTATAAAATTTGGTTTTCTATAGAATGTTTTCTAAGTATGAATTTTTAAAATAGAATAGTTTAATAATATTAAGGATAAAATGCTGTTGCTAATAAAGTAGATAAATATATTTGTAATAAGTTAACCATAATGAGAAACCAAATAGTAACATTTTTTTTTTAAATTTGTCCTAAATCTAAATAAAGATATAATTGAAATATAATTTTTTTTTATAACTCGGTAGATCAAACTGTAAAGTAAAAATGTTAAGGATATCCACTGTAAATAATGTAAATCAATTGTTTATTTATTTGTTGTTAGTAATAAACTTTGTTAAATTTTGTTATTTTCAAAGTTTTGTGTCCGAGTTATTTATTTCTCCACATCGCTGCATGAAAACACGATATATGCATAATAATTGAAACAAATATATAATTTTGCACAAAAGATAAATAGAGAATTATTTTAAGAATTTTAAATATTTTATTGGTATTCATTATAATTAAATAATCATAATCTTACATTATTTTATTGGTCATAAATCAGTTATCACAATATTATATTAAATTATATGCTATCAGTTGCCACACATATTTTGTTTGTCAGATTATTAAAATGCTACCACGTATTTATTATATCATTACATGAAGATATAAGATCATATTATATTATTTCATTATTTTATTATGGTAATAAAATTATAGTAAAAAGAAAAGATATACAGAATTAGTTAAACAATGAAATATATTATTACTGTTATTTATTATTATTAGTTTCAGTGTAGTAGATTATGACATAAAATCCCTTCTCATATTTTACTACCGTATTTTTATTAACTTAGAATAAACTTTATGAACCTGAGATTATTTTATTGAGCTAGATTATTAAATAGAAGATTAAGATTTAATTATTGGTTTAATCTTAGCGAGTAGAAGTTATTAAAGTCGTAAGAATACTATGAGTTTGTTATTTGAAATAGTAATAAGGGGGGATAGTGTTCTTATGCCATTGAGGTAGTATCCTGTGGGATATTGGCTCAATGTAATCTATCTTGTCACCTGTATTTTCACTTCAAGTCTCATGAAAATATTAAATATTTATTTAATTTATTTTTATAAACTGAACCTTATTCGTATTTTAAATTTGAGCTAGTGAAATATTTTAATTTTAATGCTGAATATTTTAGTTATTAATTATTAACTGAGATAGAACCCGTTTTATTTTATATCATATACTATTATCTGGAAGTGAGGATGCACGAGATGAAGGTTAGAATATATATATATATATTATTATGTATGCAATGTAGATCGTAATTGCAAATTACGTGAAGCACATTGAAAAGGTCAAAAATTAATATTTGCCAAAAAGAGCTTTTTTGTGTATGTTTATTATTATATTTATTATTGATGCTATATAAAGATATTTTATATTATATCGTTCATTTATTTAAATATATGTAAAAGCATCATAATGGATTAAACTTATTTCGATTTTTGATGATATATATATATCTTTTTTTTTTTAAAAAAAAAAAAAAACTTCATTAGCGTCTAAATTTAAGATGCACATAATTGATTATGATGTTGGTTTACTTCTGATTAAATATCATCTTTACACATTGAAAGTGATATTTAATATATATATATTAGAAAAGTGTTTTATATTAATTCATTATAAAAAATTATAAATAAATATACACTAAAATAAAAATAGACTAACGTATACGTTGTCATTTTTGATATGCATGTTAGGGAATGATATAAAATTACAATAAATTTTAACAATGGTATTCAGTAGAAAGTTAACAAAAATAGTGAACAAATTGAAAATTTTCAAGTATTTTTTATATAAAACAATATCATTGAAAATTACTATTTTTTTTCATTAAATAATTAATAAATTGTTTTTTGAATAAACTACTCATTTACTTCCCACTATCAGTTGATTAGATGGCTAGGTCGTGCCTATATTTAAACTATAGCCATTGCAAGATGATTTATTCGTGTTATATCATGAGGTCTTTTATTTATGTATAATATGTGTGTGAATGTGAAAGTTTACATAAGGATGATCTGATTTTCTGCACTAATAAATGATTTGTGATATGGTTTGAGATGAGGGCTGTTCTGTCAAAAACCAAAATAAATAAATAAATAAATACACATTTAGCATAAATATTTAATAAATTATTTATTATTCCAAATGTATTGTATTATATTGAATTTATAATTTATATCGTATAAATTATTAAATTCAAGAGTTTATCAATTATCATTACCAACATAATAGAGGTTTTGTGTTTTCTTTTATAACTGGAGGCTTTTCAGGTGGATAAACATTAGAATGCGTGATAATTTATGCTGCATAAATTATAAGTTTGATTTATACTACATATTTCGAATGAGATGATCGATTTGTTCTTTCATTAGATATTTAAATCATTATATGTTTCATATTATGACATATAAAATATACAAGGTTTTAAATAAATATTTTTTAATCACCTGACTTACTATTTCATTTGTATAGTGCATTTTAAGTTATGTTTATTTAATTAATAATCACAATCTTATTTAAAATATAAGACCATGATTATTAATTGAACACACATTTCTTAAAATACATACTATTGTATATATATAATTCGCCATTTTTATTTACTTGCTGAGATTCTGATATTAATCTGCAGGATTCTCAGTTTATTGGTTATGTAATAGAATAAATATGTATATCATATCAAGATTGACATTTCGTGATTTGTAAATCAAATTATCGATTCTATTCTACATTATCTACGATGAATGAATGATTGAGAATTATATATATATATTATATTATATTTCACAAATAAATTTCAGAAAAATTGCTAAGCGTCTTTGCCAAAGCCAGACTACAATACAATTAATTGTAGACTTGTTTTGATAAAAATGCTCTACATCGAAAACCTGGCTTAGCAATTTTTTGAAATATAATTTTTAATTTTTCTATCGTTTATATATATATATATATTGTCACGCAGATTTCTCTATATGCACAACGATAGAGTGGGGAGAGAATTTCATTTATTTGTCAAGAATTCAGGCAAATGATGGAAGCACTTTCAGTTCAGATCCAGATAAAATATTACTCTCTCATACATTGGTATTTCTAGTGCTGACATATGGGTAAGAAGGACCTTTGTGCACGCTAAATTTTAGCAACTTTTCCCCTCATTCAATGAAGTAAAATTTGTAAATTGAAAGACATTTTTCTCAGTGTTATTGTAAAAAAAACTTGAAAATATAGCTTTAGTCATTTAACATGTTCAAAAAATACCCTAGTATTTTATTTATTTATTTTTATAAAATAAAGTCAGAGAATAAAATACATGCTAAAATAAAACAAACTAATGTTCAAAAAAATAATTTTTAAAACAATAATTAAATAATACCTTAAAACAAAAATATTTATTTAGTAAATTTGAAATTTTTAATTTTTTCTTTCAAAGGTTTTGATAGTATTTTTTTGGACAATTCTGTAAAATTTTTAGTAGAGATAAAAAATATCTGAAAATAATATAATTTTTTAAATATCTAAATGTTTTTATAACATTTTTAAAAACCACCACCACTACACACATCCACAAAAACATGCACTGCTCCCTTATATGAATAATTCTAATTTACTTACCATTCTATTAAATATATCTACAACCAGATTATAATTCTTGGAGTGTTTTACTTCTGATCTCCATTCCACATAGTGAGAAATATAGATTCTGGCTTGACTTTATTATTCTTCCTGAATCAAGATTTAGACTGGCAGGTCAATAATTCATTAAAAATAGTTGTTTGTTTGAAACCCGATTGAAAATCTTATTGCATAAACTTATTCACATTTTCTATTAACAAAATTATATTCATTAACTAATAAAATATTTACACTACTAATTAATCTTTATGTGGTGTTATTCCACTATTAATATCTATAATTTATTATATACATATATAGTCTGATATTTTAAATTTTATATTTACATTGTTTATTTATATAACTTTTATATTTTATTAGCACCATCAATTAGGTCAATATTAAATAACATGGTTGGAAAAACTTTTACAATCCACTAGCATTTTCTTGTTAAAAAGTTCTTTGTTTTAAAAACCCATTGTTATTTTAATTCACACAAAACTTGTTTACATTTTCTCTTAACATAATCGTTATATTTCTTTTCATTCAATAATGAAATATTTACAGTATTGTATTATTTTATTTTTTAATGCCTATTAATAACTAAATTGTATTATATGTCATATTTTATTATATAATTTGATAATAAAGCTACCAGGAAAAATTTAAAATTTTCTTACTTAGATTATTTATTCAATACATTTTTAGAAGCCATTAAAACATGTTGCACTTTATTTTGTTTATTCCTAGATATCATATGAATAATTATAAAAAAGTCAAATACTTGCTTTGTTCCATTAGAGGGGTTTTATTATAATAAGAGAATTCCATTAAATAATATCATTGTTAAAAATTAATATTTTAATGTACAAAGAAAAACTGTTTAGTAAAACATGTAAAAACATAATACAGCTTAATAAGAAAGAAAAAGAGAAATATATTGTATTAGAAAAACTTTGCACTAGACACCATTGGAATCAATTCTAAAACCTTGCATGCAAGAGGCAGACATTCTACTAGTAGTCTAAACTGAATGATGTATGATTGAAAAACACAATTTCCTCACATGCAAAATTATTGTAATTGTGAGCTAATATTTTTAAATAAGTTTTATTTTTAAATAAATTATTAATAGTAATGTGTTATTTTTATAATTTAGAACATTTAAATGTGTTTGAGAAAGCTAAACGTTTTCATTTATATTTTGTGCAATGTTAGAGTATATATGAAGTATATTTTGTGGCTTGGGCAATTGTCACAACAAGTCTCAGTAAAGAAGTATTCCTCTTATATTTAAATAGAAAATATTTGATATCAGAATGTGTTTCTAAGAATAAAGTGACTCAGAAATTTAAACATTTTCATCATGAGCAAAATGGCATCAGCTTGTTTGGTTAAGTGTAATGATAAAAATACAAGCATAGTACATTTCTAAGTCTTAGGCAATTGTCACAATAAGTAAAAAAAGTATTACTTTCATATTTAAATAAAACATATTTAAACTTGAATATTTTTCTAACAATGAAGTGATTCAAAAAATGTATTTACATTTTCATTTATATATAAATCTTATTAATTATCTTAGTGTCTTGGCACCCCTGTGGTTAAGCCCTTCTGTGTCCCACACAACCTACACACCTACATGTAGTGGCCCTGGGGATTTCTACAAAGAAGCTATTTGCTTTGTATTTGCAGTGTCTTGTACATGTATTTATAATCATATAAACAAAGTTATTATTCAATCTGTGTAAATTGTACAGAGATTACTTTATATTGTTTTCCTGTAAAGTATATCATTCTAAAAAATGTTGTTGCTGCCTGTGAAAAAAATGAAGAGAATAGTTGGAGAGTCAGTGCCATAAAAATCATAGTCAGTCAAGCAGAACACAGATCTGCCAAGAGTAAATTAAACTATAGGTTGAAAGGGGAAAATGGCAGTGCTAAAATGTAACTAGTACAAATAATTGCAAAATAGTGAAAACTAAGAGTGAAAGAAACTCATTTACCGACTTTCAATTATAAGAGTAAACAAAATAAATGTTAACGAACTGTATAGTTATTTGCCATGTGTGAAATAAAATATTTTCACATACAAAACTTATTCTAATATAAACCCAAAGTTAAGGGATACTTTCTGTTATTATCTTATTGCTTATTATTATTATTTGTTTTATGCATTTTGCACAGAGAAATAAACTTGCTGAAACATATTTTCATCTTTATGTTAAATTACTTTTCACTGACATGGCTGGAATTAAACACAACACCCATGTACACAGCAAGTGTCCACACTCTACATTTTATGAAAAACCATGCAAACACAAGATGGATGCAGTTTATGAAGAATCCATGCAAACAATCATGGATATAGAATGATGCTGTTAAAAAGTTAATCACATATAATAATGGCAGTTCCCACTCAAAATCTTTGAAAATTTAATATTAACAATCCTACATAATGGAATATATATATCAAATATATTGACCATTATATGAAAATAAATAAAGTAGAAGAGGATAATGTTAAAATTTCAACTTTATTGTGTTTACTGGTAGTGATGTTTTGCAAATAGAGAAACAATTGTGCGATCTAAAAATCCCAGAAGATATACTGTATAAAGAATTAATAGGAAATCTTAATGCATATTTTTAGTCAGTGATAACAAAGAGAATGGCTCATTTTCATTTCAAGATGAGACAACTATTACTTCAGCAATATCAAGATTGCATCCTAGCATTGTAAATATTAGCTAGCGAATGGTAATTCACATCTGATTTAGAGGATATATTTCTACATCAATGGATATTTGGGATGTTAGACCACAACCTTATAAAATATTTAAGTGAAGTGGATTTAATGTATAGAATGTCTATTGCAAAATGTATAGCATACAAGATAACAACTGAAAGTGTGTCAGAATTTCAAAGAGTGCCCAATGATTGAAAAAATGGATAAATTGCCTAAAACATTATTAAAAAATAAAGTAACTTATTATGTTATGGAATAAAAAAACACTCAAAAAAAGTTGTGCAAATTGAAATTGAAGAAATTTCATATTTGTGGTATTAAAGGCCACCTAGCTTGAGTTTTTAAGAAAAAGGATCATAAGATAAAAAACTAACCATGCCTGGATTTAAATCTGGGAGAGGTGAAGTTTGTAAAAATGAAAAAATAAAAATGTTAAATGATTCAGTTAATGGTCTGATTATACTGGAAGTTATCATTTGTGGTAATAAGGTAAGTATAAAAGTTCAATATAGTGCTGGACTATCTATTCTATCTCTTAAAAAATGGAAAAAATCAATGCTAATTGCAATAATGGAGTAAAATTGAAAAAGACTGATGTATTGACCACAAATGTGAATGGAATCAAAATACACATTTGTGTAAAACTTTCAGTTCCGGTGAAGGTAAACAAAAATTTGAAAGTATTACTATTATTTACAGTAAAGAGAGATGTCAGTCTGTTGCTTGGTCAAAATTGTTTCTGTCCTGTCTGAATTTATATTGCTAAATGAAAGAATTTGGGGGGGGGGGGGATATTAAAATCCACAATGGTAAAATTTGGAATGAATATCAATCCATAGAGGGTTTACTAAAGAAAACTTACAATCTGTGGGCAGTGGCTAAAAAAACATGACCACACATTTACATAGACTTCTTAGATTTATGATTGAATATTTATTTTTAATGGTAATAGATTTATATTCCTGATGGGATGAATATAAGCTTGTCAAAATCATGAGTACTGAATGTACTATCAAAGCCCTACAGGAATGTGATAATGGAACAGGATTTACTTCTATTATCATATTTTGCTTTTTCAAATATAAACTAAACCTATTTTCATTTCATTTCCTAATTTTTATAAGGATGAATATTCAAATGTACTCCAATATTAATAAAAGATTATTCATTGTGGTTAATAATTAAACTTCACAAAATACAGTTAACTTCTCATTTTAATATCCTTATATGTAAATAAAATATTAAATATGTTAAATACTAATTAATACAATGCTAATATTATATAATCACTGTATTAATAAACTTTTTAAGCACTGGTTATATCGATGAGTTGATCTCCATTGTCAGATTTTGCTTTTACAAATATAAACTGAACCAATTTACATTTGCCTTTTCTAATTTTATTGCTGCTGTATTAATTAGCATTTGCATAATTGATATTTAATCATTTACTCACAAAGATATTAAAATGATAGAAATTAATTCAATTTTATGAAGTTACATTTTTTACTCATGTTGAATGGGGCATTATTAAAATAAAATTTTGTTTGGATATTTTCTCTTCTAAAAATATTATTTGTCAAATTTGCTATCTTTATAAGAATTGGAAAAAAATGGATAATTGTAAAAGAAAAATCTGAAAATCAAGCGTAATTTATTGACAAAACCGATTCTAAAAAAGTCTATTAATCCAAAGATTATCTATTATTAACTCTAAATTACTTGATATTTATATATACTATTGTTGTGCTTATATGTAAATTAATATATATATATATAAACACGTGTGAGTGCATATATTTTATAAATTATATTTATTAACGAATATGAAACCAAATATAGACATTCATATTTGCAATATATTTTACGATGGCTGTACTCCACCTGCTAACATTTGGCAAAGTATATCTCCTAGTTCTAGAATGAACTACAAAAAAACAGCAATTGCATTCCAGCTGTATCTTGGCAACCTACCTTGTTAGTAGGTCCAGTGACACTTCTGGCTGTACTTTACAGCATGCATGATGCCAATGTTTATTTATAGCCGCTTCTAGTTCTGGACATGGATTTTCCTTGTTGTGTCAACTGTTATAGCTTTGATAGTAGTTCATTCAGAATGTTATGGAGATCGTGTATTCTGCCTTTCAGCTTTGTGAGTAATTCTCTGGAGGAATAGTGCCTGTCAGATTTGTGATAGTAGTTCTCTGACCCTACCTTCAAAAAGATTGTTTATAGACAGATCCCCATCCTTAGTGGAAATATTTGGATTCATTATGCATCATTGCCTATTGGTCCATTCTTTTCATTAACTATGTGTTACCCATCTGTATATGCATAAGTTCATGGTGATAAATGTTTAGTTGGATCAAGATAAGATAAAATTTTAGGGTAGTCCATTATTTGAAGGCAAGGTGAGAAAGAACTTCTCTCACTCTGTTTAAAATTAATCCTGGAGAACATACTCATGTAGGTGTGTTGGTATACATCTTCATCACTATGTTCTTCATCTGGTTTGAGCATCTCAGCAGATCCATTGTTGTTATTTGTAAATCTATGAATGGTAGACTCATCATAGTTGACTGATCACTCATCCCTGTTGTCTTGTGATTTTTTTGTCATCTGATGAGGCATTTCTATGGCTGATGACATGTAATTTAACTTCAGTTGGTTTCTGTGATAATGTTGTTGCTGATCAGCTGTTTTAACCACTGCTGCTTAATCCTTTAAGTTCAATCACCACTGCTGATACCCATTTGGTGGTTCCCTTCCACATTTGGCATAGGAATGATTCCTATCCACTTTTTTACACTTTTAGTTTTATGTTTTATTTTAGGCTTCTAACTCAGATTATTAAAAACTATTTTTAGGTAGACCCAGTTTGGGTATGTTGTTTAATCACTGTAAACTCTAAGTGAGTGAACCAGTCATGTCCTAATAAATTGCTCTGATTACCAGCAGATACACCAAGAAGTAGATATCTAATTTCAACTTTTGCCTGACTCAAGATTGCTACTGAAATGTCTTGGAAATCAATAATTGTTTTGCTGCTAGAATGCAACTGATGCTCATTTTTCTTATTAATGACAGCTATGTATTTTTGATACAATAGACACTGCATATTTGATGTCCAGTTCCATTGCTACTGACATGTCAACAATAAGAATTCTACATTTACAAGCAGTTTCAATGCCTCTCACATTGTTTATACAGACATTTTGTTCCTTAGATTTTAAATTGCCTATCTAGCTTTTTGGAATGAACCTTCACTCTGTCATTAGAAACTTGTTTTCTTATAAATAAAGCAGCTTTTGTGTGATTGATATACTTTCAGTATGTGCACACTGTATATTGGTATAGATATTTGGTGTGTGCATATATTGGTTGATCATATCTATAATAACACTTTTTACTCATTGCTGTTGATTTATATGAGCAGTGATATTTACTATCAGCTGGGTGCTTGACCAATCCAGTTTTCTGTTCAATAGTTTTAATGTTATAGGTCATTCTCTTCTATGGATTTGCTGACTAACTATTGATTCTGCCAGAGTTACATGAGACAAAGTGGAATAAAATGTTGAGCAGGATCGATTAGGAGCTTGATCCTGAAATAGTAATCTTTTGTGCCACAAATAAAACATTCTTGCAGAGCTTCCAGAAGGAAGTTTTCGAATTCATATTTTAAAGCTAGTTTTCTTATTCTGACAGCAAAATATCTAGCTTTTTCTTCCTCCTCTTGTATACAGAGATTGAAATGATATCTTTGCATTATTGTTAAGGGTTTTGAAAATGAAAAAGTTAGTTAGTAGAGCAGGAACTTTAGGAGTTTCTGGGCTTTAAGTCAGGCTTTTTAATTTCATTAGCCTGTAAGTAGAAAAGTACTTGATTTTTATAGCTCGGTCACTTTTATGGATTGGCCAGACGGAATTCTTCAATTGAGGCACTTTTAGCTATTCTATTTTTCCCCTCTTTATGCTATGAAAGAAAAAAGTTTTACTTTTATTTGTGAGGGTAACTACTTGAGTTGATTTTTAATTTTTATTTGAGGATCTACTGTTTTTGTGTCAATATTTGACTAAAGACAAAATCTTAACAAAGAATATTTTCTGCCTTTATTAATAAGGAGTAACCACTATTGTTTGATTTACATTTTTTTTTATTAATGCAGCAATAATGTTAGCGGTCAATTGTTTTGATTAATGACAAAGTTTAATGATCCACAGGAGACAAGACTGTCATTTTAAACTTTTTTTGTCAGCCACAGAAAATTTTTTTATTGTATTTTGTCAACTGCACCAAACTGTTATTTATTTAGACTACACGTGTGTCTGTGTGTGTGTGTGTGTGTGTGTGTGATTTAATAATCACAGACTCATGTAAATGCAAACTTTTAAAACTTGTTTTCCAGCTGTGGGTAAAAGTTGTTTTTTTTTTATTTTATCAATTGTGCCAAACTGTTATTTTACGTGGGCAGTAAATTTGTCAACTTCATCAAAATCTGTTGTGTTTAGTCTGGATTATTAACCTATGAGCTAAAACGCCTCCATAGCCATGCTCAAATTGTAATGTAAAGCTATGCTCAGAGGGTTCCAATAACATATGCCACAATACAAAGATATAGTGGCAGCATTATAATAAATATTGTAAAATACACAATAATATTATATTAATAAATGAAGAGGTGGAAAAATCTCAACTCACTTTAGCATAAGTAAAAGAATCTTAATATTGTAAACACATTGAGGTTATATTTAAATTTTCTTCTTCTACAAAATCTGATATAACTACCCTTTTTATCAATCTAAAGATCTTCTAAGCATTTTATTGCTTTGATCAGATAAAAAACATTATTTAATTCTTATAAATTTTAAAATGTTCTTTGAAAAGCTATGCCATTTAAGATCCATCTTGAATATAAAATTTGTAATATTAAAATAAATTTAATAATATGGTTCATACTTATATTAGGTTATCTCAGGGATTTTGATCTCATAAATTTTTTTGACTCTTTAGATTTATTCAATGTTGAATAAAATCCTAGTTAATAAAATAAATAAAACATACACTTCCACTAAGCTAATGTCTTATCATAATTATGACCATAATAAGCTTATTACTACTTAAGCAAAATATAACATGATCTCTTAAATATAAAATAAGATACAGAATAAGTTAGGATTACACTCAGATATTAAGAATGGTTGTGGGATTTTGTAACAACCCTAAACATCTTAGAATAAGTTTACATAACACCTTTTAAATTTGAACTAAATTCTTGCAAAATTAAATAATATCATAAAATAATAACTATGATTTTCAATTATAAAAATGATTTAAAATAAACATGCACAGTGATTTGAAATAGGCAAATGGAATTAGTTAAAGTGATCCAAATTGTCAAACAAATTGTAATTCTTTATTGAGCAAATACATTTTTCTTAAATGTTATACTAATACTTAAATAATATAATAAAGTGACTTTTATTAATTTAAATATCATGTACTCTTTTAGCAAATATATTTAAATAATTATATAATATTTTATAAGCATTTAAATTATAATCAATATGTGAAATGATTTCTGTTTGATAAGTGGGATGACATGAACAAATGACTTTGCAAAATTACTTAAATAATAACAATCAATATTTACTTATAGAAAAATAACAAAATTTACAATTAATTCATATTCGAGTCCACATAGCCAAAAAGTTTTCACAATATTGCTTCTGCAAAATTTATCAGAAGGATCAAAAATAAAATGTATATACTGCTTTTTTAAAATAAAATCCATTGGATTAAGTAAAATAATCCAGCACATTAAAATAACTTTTATTGTCAATTAGTCAAAAGTTCTCATTTATTAATTTATTCACACAATGATAATAACTTTTATAACAGTAATGACCCTTCTATGAATATTTGGCATACTCAATAATAATGATATTAGCTTGCCAATCCCATGATGAAGGAATTATATGATAGATGCATATTATCTATTATGCCTAAAATAAGAATTCAAATTCTAAAATTAATTACTTATCATATTTAGTCCTGAAAATTAGCAATGCTTAAATATAAGACTGACACACATTTACAATGTACTATTCACATTTTAAGCTGACCATGATGCTCTAGATGTAAGGTAGAATTCCTCAATACCTTGATAAACCACTAAAAATGCCAGATAAATTGCTTTATTAAACATATAATAAACCACAAACAAAATCAACCATCAATAATAAAATAGGGCAAAGTGAAAGTATTATGGCATAGCTCATAAGAAGCACCTACTTTTGAGGGTTTATAAAAGATCTAGGACTTTGTAACTAGTCAGAAAAAAATAATTAGAATGCATATCAGACAAAATACTTAAACAATAATTGTCTTAAAATGGAGAGAACCTAAGCTTCAATCCCTAAATATATGCTATAAGCATATAAATGCTAGCAAAACAACAAATAATAAGAGAGAGATATAAATGCTACCATCCCTTTCAAAAATTAAGCTAGCAAAAATAATGATGGAGACTAAATATCATTCTTAAAATATATTGGCATATTCCTAAAATAGAAAAAGAATAAATCTATTATCTATAATAAAAATGCAACAGGTAACAAATGTGAAATATAATAAATAGCAATAATTAATTAATATCAAATATGGTTTTATTAACATGAGGCAATAAATCATACAAATTTAAATCAACTTATTCAATTACAGCATAACAATATAGTTTTGTAAATAAATTATTCATATTTTAAAAATGGAGATACATATTTCAAAACATATAAATAGGATAAAGTACTATTCTGAGAACTTTAACCTCTAATATTTCAAAATATAGCATACAATATGCATATAAATAAAAAATAGTATTAAAAAATCATAATAAAACTAAATTCAACCTTTTACCATAAAAATAAATTAAATAAATGTTCATTTGCTTCCTTCTTGAATTGTTCTCCATTAATCTTGAACATAAAAAAGCATCTTGTGGACAGCAAACATATCCATCATACAATAATATAACTTGAGATATTAAATCTATAACTATAAAATGTAAAGTATGTTTATTTTGTATTTCCTTATTAAATTCAAAATAATTCTGCCAACAAATCTATGATAAGTTTATGGCCATTCATTAAAACATATCCATTGCTTTAATTTATGACAAATGTTTGATATTATAATAAATATTTCTCTCAAGTACAATACTTGATGATTTCTCTGAACTCAGGTTTTTACATTAATCCATTAACTAGATTATTTATATTTGCAATAGCAATGTAAATACTACATAATCAAATACTTTCTAATAAAGAACATATATCAAATATTAAATATTTGCAGAAAAAAAATATTTAATTCCAATTTTATATCAGTTACCTCATTAATCTACATAGCAATCAATGCTCAGATTGAAAAAATCATTTGCAGATTTAAATATTTTGCAAGTATTATAAACAATTAAAAGTAGAAAAATTATATTACATTTACTAATGTAAAGTCATTATTGCAGATAAAGTTAATATTTCCATTTTTATCAAGTGAAACATTTTAAATTTCACATGTTATCAATTAAACAGTTTGTTGTAAATTATTTTTTATTATTATGCTGCTTGGAGAAAAATTGATTTTTTTTTTCTCTTTCCAGAAAGAACAAATGGGAAAAGTCATAATAAGTAAAGTTTGCGTGCTGTTCTTCAAATAATAATATAATGTAATGCCTTTATTTAAATAAAGCACAATGAAATTATTTTATTGAAATATACATTATTAATTTAATATTCTTTTGTAGATTTAAAATCATTATTAAATATCTGGAGTACACATATTTGCTATATCAATGAACAAACTTGAGTTACAGTTTATTTACATGTGGGTAAATAAATGTGAGATAATTTTACGTAGACAAATATTTAAAAAAACATATCAAGAAAGAATTAATATTTTCTGCAATGTTTTTGCCTATAAGATAATTAAATGTTCTGTGGCAATTTTAATCATAACACAGATGTTCCCTTAGACTAGATAATTGACAATAATTTAAAATCATGATAATGGTAACAATAATAATTTTTGGAGCTTTCTTATGCAGTACATTTTTAAAATAATAATTTAAACATTGTAACAATGAATTATATTACATTCCACTGGCAGATATATACTTCAGTTTCTTTGGTGTTTTCTGTTTAGACAATTGTATCAAGATAGTTTTAATTTACCTGTCATACTCAACTAAAATAATAATTTTCTATAAAATTGCACTTTTTAAATTTCAGGAGAGTTTTAAATTTCAATTGCTACAAACAAAAATAAAATTAAAATTGATTGAGGACCTTGATCAGGTGACAATCTCATTTATTTATACTATTGGACATGTGACCATTTTACCAAACTGTTCATTAACACTTTAAACTATAAACTAAAACTTACCATTGACATTACTATTTATTTTACAATTTAAAGATGTTTAACATCTTAGACATTTACTTAAGTTTAAATTTTTATTATTTAAATTGTGTAAAATTATTTTATAGCTGTATAATAGATGAAATACTGATATAGAAGCTCTAATATATAAAATTATAGCATTATAAAGTATTAGCAATAGTTTATTAATAACAAAATTAAGCTATATGTATATATTTTAGATATCTTGGCACAAAAATTATACTTAACATTTAACTTTTTCCAAAGCTAAAGGTTATAATATATATATATATATATTCAAAAGATGGCGCTATACCTATACCAAAACCACCGAACAAGTGTAAGATTTGTTTACATAAACGAAAAAAGAGTCAGAAATTAACTACCTCTTTCATTTGCTCACCCCCAGATCAGCTGATTTCAAGCTGGTTTGCTCTCCTCAGTGGGGGATAGAGTATATATATATATATATAAATGCATGTAAAATTGCTTTATATATTTTTATTTATTAAAAAATAAGAAAAAATATATACACTCTTGTATTTACAATATATTTTACAATGGCCACACTTCGTCTGCTATCATTTGATGAAATATAACTCCTAGTTTTAGGAGAAACTATAGAATGGATTGCAGTTGTCCCTATAAGTTTCCTACTATTTCCAGTTATATCTTGGCAGCCTGCTTCCTGAGTAGTTCTGATGACATTTCTGGCTGTACTTAGTGGCTTGCCTTGTGCCAATGTTGAGTTAATAGCAGATTCCAGTCCTGAATGTGGACTTGCCTTGCTGTGCCAACCATTTAGCTTTAAAAGCTATTGTCTGGAGAACAGAGATTGTGTCTTTCAGCTCTGGGACAGTATTTCTCTCAGAGCATGTATGGAGAATATCTCTTCTGCCTTTCAACTTTGTGACAGTAATTCTCTGGATAAAATATTTACTTCCTTCAGCTCTGTGACAGTAATAATCTGCTGAATGTCTATGAAGAACATGAATACTGACTTTCAGTTTTGTGACAGTAGTTCTCTGACTCTACCTTCAAAAAGACTGACTATTTATAATCAGATCCCATCTTTAATGGAAACTTTCAGATTCAGTGAGCATCATCACCTATTGATCTGCTCTTTTCATTGGTTATGCATTTTCTATTTGTATATGCATTGCTTCATGGTGGTGAATGCTCAATTCGATCTAGGTAAAACGGAATCTGGACTATTCTATCATTTGAAGGCAAGGTGAGATATGACAACTGTCTTTCAAGACTTTTAAGGCATATAATGACACATCGATATGGCATGTTCATAATCCTTGTTAGAATCAGGATTACATTAGAATAAGGATTAGATAAAATTTGGAAATTTATTCATGATTCTTTCCGGTTTAGAAATTATTCTCAGATAACCAGATAAAAGCATTCACAGTTAATCATTCAACAATAGTTTGTAACTGATTGCCTAATTATTCTTTGCTGAAAGATAAAACACTTTCAAAGAGCTCAGATGTTTATATAATAATGTAATTGTAATGCTATTTATAAACATCAAAATTATTTCATTTTAATTTAAAAATTAAATAATTCATAAAATCGCATTTTTATCTATGAATGTATTATATTTTTTAATCCCACTTTGTTCGAGCGCCCTCTTTAAATAATGTATTTTTAAATCATAATTTTTATAAATACATCTTTACTTCATTAGTGTAAATTTGATTATTTATAAAAACATTGGGTAACATAGAGCTAAAATTACCTGAATGAGACTGGGTTAGCCAAAATGAAAATGTTGCATTTTTCTAATATCTTTTGTTAATTGATTTCGAAGAAAAGGTGAGCTTATAAGATAATAATTTAAAAATATTTATTTAAAGATAAATAATGATTAAAAAATAACTGCTAGTGATAAGCCTAGTGAATAATGTTGTCTTCTTTAATTTACCACGATGAACAGAAGAGGAGGAATGAAAAGGTCGTTATCCTTTCTGTAGCTTATTTAATGATTATTAAAAAATATATTGAGTATTTATGACTTTTTTTATTTATTTAAATTACCTTAGAATAAAAAATTTTTTAACCAAGATGTAGATATATATTTAAATATTCATTTCCCTTAAGAAAGATTTACACAATTTATTTGCTTCATCTATAATTATCGATGCAACTTCATTATCAAGTTAATGAATCATATCACATGTGTATAAATTTTTAATGAGGTTTACACTATAATTAAAATGTTATATACAAAATAATTTATTATACTCTTTTTTAAAAAAAAAACGTTATTAATTCAAAGGTGATTTTTTTTTTGAAACTGAATACCAATAATGATTAAAATATTTAAATATAATTATTGACAACTTTCCCTGACTCTCATATTTTACCGAGATAAACTTTCTTTCATATACAAGATTAATGAGTACTCTTAAAGGTGGAATAAATATTAAAAAGAAAATCATGTTTTAGACGTGAAGACCTTCAACGAACAAGCGAGAAATTAATCAACACCAACTTGGCCCGGATAATCTGTCGATAAAAATCAATTTAAACTACTAAATTGGAATTATTTGTGAAGTCAAATTGATTTCCTCTTCGGAGTTGAATTTTTAACAAAGTGAAGTAGTTATTTTTTTTTCAATCAAAAGTCTTGTAAACAGGAAAAACAATTTGCATATAAAGGTTTATAAAAATGGATTAGATATTTATTTTTTAAATTTACAAAATTAAAATTTACATTGTGCATTTTAATAATGTCAAGAACTCATTAAAACTAATAATGTAGTTGCGATTGTAGAATAAATTGTGATAAGATAGTGGCAGTAATGGGAAACTAATACCGACGATGATCAAATATTATCTCTTGACTATATAACTCTATGTCCGTAAAGAAAAACTTAACATACATCTGAATTTTACACATCTTAATTGCTTTCTTAATTTTTATATAATTAAATTAAAATATATCTTTATTGATTTGTATTTAAGATTATTTTAAAAAATTATATTCATTAAACTTTAATGAAAATGAAAATAATTTGTTAATTTTTAAAATCGCAGAGTCTATTTACTCATCTTTTCTGTAATCTTTTTGTAATCTATAAGAATATTGATTGTTTTTTAAAGTAAAATTATTTTTTTAGTTATAAAATTAATCTTGAATGAGGGGAATGAAGATAAATAAAGAAAAAAATCATATTTTTTTTTATCTTTGATTCAATATATGACTTTATGATAAAGGCCATAATATAATACATCCGTTTGCTATACCATGACCTGAAGTTTAAGTTTGGATGGGTGGAGGAGAGTCCTTGACATTTTTTCAGTTCATTAACAGACTTAGAATTTTTTTATGTAATTAGCTCATATCTAATCCAATAAATTATTCAATATTTGTTGATAAATGGATAACTAATTATCATCTGGGGTATAAAGATTATTGCTTAATCAATATTGGTCATATGAATGTCTGATATACTGACTAAAGACAAAATTATAGAATTGTAATCTAACAATGTCTTTATAACTTAAAAAACCATCATTTTATCATGAGTTTCTGCTTACGATTATTTTTTTTATCTTTTCATTGATGATAATATTTCCCAGTAGATACCAGCATTTGTTAGTGTGTTCCAACGCAACCTATAATTACATCATAATTTTTTTAAACAACAATATTAATACTATTGATAGTTCTGCTATACTATTCTAAGATAAAGATATTTAATAATGTTAATATTTTCTTATAATATGCATCTACTTGAGAGGGAAAAAACAGAAATGTCACTATCAAAAGATGCTTTCATCTGTAAAAAATAATTAAATAATTTTATAAGATATCATGTAAGAATAATATATAATTATTCTGTCTAACTAGTCCTTTTAAGGAATAGGTTTTTAATGACATCAACTTAGACTTATAATAAGGTAATTGTAGATGGAATGCCATATTTTGAAACTTACAAAATCATAACTACAAGTTCATCAGAGTCTAAGGATCATATACCATACACTTTGAAAGATATTTGATAATAAGTACTTTATACTCTTCACATATGTCTTAGATCATTTTGAAAAAAAATAAAGCTATATTTTTCTGGCAACATGGTTATCTGCATATATAAAAATCAATTATGCTTAATGGTATATAATAATAACACAACAATTTAAATTACAATTATACAGGTGCATCACTTAAATTACAAAATCTGTATTATCAGCTAATCAAAAATTGATTCATTTTTTCATTTTCTTGTAATAAAAAATTTTGTAATCTAAATGGCACAGCAGTATAAATTTAAGCGTAAGATGTTTATAATATGTAAACTGAATTTATTCTTATAAAATTTAATATATTAATATTAAGAATTTATAGACAAATAATAGCAATAACTAGCTTTACAACATGGTATTCATCTTAAATATATATATATATATATATGTGTGTGTGTGTGTGTGTGTGTGGTACCTATAAATTCACTTGTTAAAATTAATATTATGTTGATGTTATGATTTTTATGATCCAGTCAAAACACAAGATTCAATGCTAACTTTACAAAACAAATAAATATGTACATAACAATTTCAAAATATATATCCACATCTTTTATTTTAACAATCTTCACTTTAATATTGAAACACTTCATAAACAATGAAGTAAATTTTGTTGTTTTATTTTTCATTTAAGAATGAGGATAATGAAACAGTGTTTTATTTCCAAGGGATATAGAACAGACAGAACAAGCAGTTGAGAGCTAGAATAGTTACTGTTATTAGAATATAATCAAAACACACTTAAATAAGGTTAAAAAATTATTAATTCTAAATACATTAAGAGATGTTTAATATTCATTTATAAGTATATAGTGTGTGTGTATGCATAAAAAACAGATAGTCATTAATGTTTTTAAAAAAATAATGAAAAAAACATTCAAAATTATATTTATTCAATATTTTTTGGGTATTATGATTGATTTAAATTGATTGAAATATTAATTTAATTAACATTTTTTAAATAAAAGAATTCTTTTGCAATATCTTATTATTAAAAGAGAATAAACTAAAAATAAATTGTATAACTAAGTTTTTTAATTAAAAAAAAGTTAATCAAGTTGTAGTTTGTGAAGGTAGAGTACAAGTTAGTTATCTTTAAAATTATTAATGTAAGAGATTTTTAACAACAGACTATTCTGAAAGGAAGAGTAGTGGTAAATTTTGATTTCCCCAAATTTCCTGAGAAGTTCAGTGAAGTAGATTCTAAATGCCAACAATCTATGAAATAAAAAAATAACATCAAATTTCTACCCAGTATATACTATTTATAAACATCTCTTCCAAAAATTGACTAATTTTAAAAAAAAAATTATGCCTGCAGCAAAATATGAAAATAATCCTGATTTAATTCTAGGTAATGTGAAGCTTCAACATTATTCAAAATGAAAAAAAAAAATTAGCATGAGAAAAATTTTCTTGCAAATCAACTATATAATTATATATTTGTGTGAGACACAGATGTAAAGAAAATATATTTATACTTATTATATTTCCTAGGAATAATTCTTCTATATATGCAAATATAGATAGTATATAGTTTTATATTTTATGTTATGATTTGTTTTTCTTATTATTTATACATATATAGTTTTAGAAAAAGGAGTGAAAAATACAGTAGTCCCTTCCCTCTCTCTCTATCTGTAAGTGATAACATATATACTTTTCAGTTACATGGAAGTAACCTCATTTATTTCTTTTTTACACAATAATTAATCCAATATATATATATATATATATAATGTGAATTTTTATGTTGAATTAATTACAATTTCATAATGATTTGATTTTACAATCAGTTACACAAATTGCAGATAATTTACATTATGAAAAATGCAAATTTATCAATAGTTTGTCATCAAAAATTGTGCTGTAATAGATTAACCTAAGATTTAATTTTATATTGGACAGAATGTATGAAGATATATATATATATATTGTGATATCTACATATAATATAGTCTCACATGTATATATATTATTGATCCTCAATAATAATAATAAAGAAAAAAGGGTTTCGTTAAAAGAAATAGAAAAAAAAAAAGTTACTCAGTTTTAATATGTAATTATTCAAAACTATGTGAAAGTCGTGAAAGGGTTAAAATGAAAGAAAAAAGTTAGTTAAAAGGATTCTAAAAACCTATTTTAAAAGAAATTAGAAAAAACTAAATAAAGATTGAAGATTAGAAAGGAAAGGGGAGGGGTGTATAATGAACGTGTCTCTTTCTTTCTTTGTTAAATAAGAATATCACGTATCAAAAGAATGAAAGAAAATAATTGTAATTATAAAATTAAAAATGTAAAACTTGTACCAAATTTCCAGATAGATTGGTACAAGATAAAGTAATGTAAAGGAATGTTGCAATTAGTAACATTCAATATTTTAAATGTATCAAAAGAATGAAAGAAAATAATTGTGATTATAAAATTGAAAAATGTAAAACTAGTACCAAAAATTCCAGATAGATTGGTACAAGAAAAAGAATGAAAAGGAATGATGCAATTAGTAACATTCTATAGAACAATAGCAGAGATTAAGCAGAGCTGATTTAGAAGTAACTGGTTGTGTTTTTTTTTGCTGGCGAAAACTTAACAAAAAAAATAATAAAAAGGGAAGAAACCGTCTAGAGAATAGCGAGGACGTATTATTCAAATGTTAATGAACTTAGTTGGGTACGCTAACATGGAGGGCTAGTGGCAAATAACGGGTGTTTGCTCGGTCTATCTCTGTCCAACCATTCGCTCACTACCTATAATATCTAAAATGCTGCCGATAAGAGACCGCCGTTATGGAACCAGATCTGCCTGAAGATTCGTAATAGGATATTTAAAGAGATGAATACATACTGAAATTCGGAATTAGAAAGAAATCAAACCCACACCAAAAGATTATAAACTCTCACTCCACTAACTGGGACGTCGGAAAGTGAGCAACCATCTCTGCAAAAGAAGGGAAATTTTTCCCACTCGATGGTTGATCCTTCATTGAGGACTCCATACCTAGGTAACTATTATTAATACATGCATGTCAGAATTAATTTGTGAACAAAGAAATCAGTCAGAAACTAAAACTATTAAAATTTGTGCCATACTTTGGACAAATATAATTAAAAGAACTTATGATTTTACTAAAATAATCTATAAGAAAGTAACAATTGGGTTACGCTAGTTTATTTAATGTTTAATTTAAATTATATTCTTTACTATTTTATTTATGTGTATATTATGTTGGTGTGATAGGTATATGTGTGTTTTATGATTTTATTATGTCATTATAAATAACGAATGGCAAAATTAAAAGTTTATTTATAAAAGGAAGTAAATAGTCATTTGCGTTTTTCTTTTCTTTACCAAGCGAATAAATATTTAGAGTGAATTAAATCTAGGTCATTCGAGCTAACAAGTTTATTAAGTGAGGAATAATAATAAAGCAATCGAAATGGATAAATAAGTCCTTTCATATCGTAAATAAAGGGAAAGAAGGAAGGGCTATAATTGATATTCCTGCTGTACCGTGATAATTCCGGGAATAAATTTATAAATATTCCAAGCGCTGGGCAGAACAAATTATTCGATTCAAATAATTTGCCCAGCAGAGAAGAAGCGTTTAATTGGGAAATATAATGCTGGGATGATATTTTATATTATGTCAGTGTTCAATTAAGAATATATACTCAATTTTGGGGTGTATATTGGCTTCTTGCTTGTGGTAATCATCATCGGTGGTGAAACGGTCGATCACATAATTAAGTGCGACTGGTGTTTAACCGAACGGTGGTTGTATTACATTTTGGGGGCCAGTCCGTTGGATCTTATCACATTTAAAGTAAAAATCAGATTGAATTAAATTATAGCACCCTGATTAAAATAGATCTACACATATGTGATCTATACAGCAAGGTTAAATAAAGTCAAACAATCGGAAAATCGAATTTAGACTGAGAAATATTTTATATAAAAAAAAAAAAAAGAAAAGGAAGAAAAAAATTTTTTTAAACAAATGGGTTTTGTTTCAAATTAAGAATTTAAATGTGTTGCTACAGTAGAATAGACCAGGGATTTAGATAAAAATAAAGAGTAATAATAAAAGATCGCTTGGTGGGAGAGAAAAGTGGGGCAAAAGACAACTGAATTTTATGAAAGAGAGAAAGAGACGGGGTAAGATTTTCTAGGCACGATCTACATTATATAAATAAAAAAAAAAAAGAGGGGAAAGATTTTATTATTTGAATAATAAAAGTTTGTAAGTTTAAGGGGATCTTCAAAGCAGCATAAACAAGTGAGTTAATGAATGAAGACGGGGAAGTCCAGCAAACGTACCTAATATGAAATAGAATTAATAAAACAGTATTGCATTTAATAATAGTTGGAATAAAATAATTACTCGGTAAGTGATAATATTTATTTGGAATCGATGCAAACGAGATCGAAATCAAAAATGGACGATCAAGTTGAAACAAAAAAAATTACCAGTGAAGAACAAATGGAATTATCCAGAGAAACAGATAGTGAAAGAGAAATAGAAACCAATAGTGAAAATGAAATTGAAATTAATAATGATAAACAAGATCAGAAAGTTAATATAGAAAATTATAATTTAATGAAAATGTTGGAGAAAATGGTGGAGGACCAGCGGCATTTTATAAAGGAGATAAAGGAAAGAGATGAGCAGAGAGATGAAATAAATAAGAAAATGATAGAAAATCAGCAACAGTTTATGAAGGAATTAAAGGAAGATAATAAGAAAATGATAGACGAGTGGCAAAAACAGTTGATTGACAAATTTGATATAAAAAATGAAGAGTTGAGTAAAAGGGTCGAACAAACATCAAATCAGATTTCTGTCACGAATGAAAGGCTGAACAGACTGGCTGAATTACTCGAAAATTTAGAGCAGCGACTCACGGGAAATGAACATAATTTAGAACAAGAGGTTTTGATGAAAGTAGAGGGAAGGGTGGCACATATAGAGGATAAAATAGAAACTGTGTGTCAAGAAGTAGAGAAGTTTAAAGTAGAGCAGGGAATGAAATTGGAGGAGATAAAACAGGAAAATGAAAAAATTGTAGATGATGTACGTATAGATGTAAACCAGCTAGCTGTAATAGTAGAGAAGCAGGGGTCTACAGTAGATGGGAAAAAACGAGAAGTTAAAAATGTGATAGGGACAAATTTGTATGATAGCAGGTGTAATAACAGTAAATCAATTTTTGAAGATTCGAGTTTTTTTGGGTCACATGGGAGAAAACCCCATAGACCACCAGGGTAGCCTTGAAAGGTATGGCACATTGAACGGATTGAGTGAAGAAGCCATGATTGCCATCGCATGTCACCTACAGAATGCTTCACAGGAATGGTGGGACTCATTTGAAAAACCAACAACATTTGAGGATTATAAGGCAGCTTTGCTCACCAGTTACTGGAGCGAAGAGCACCAGGAAAACATTCTGCATCAGATATCACAAGACAGGTGGAGACCGGGAGAGACGTTTACTCCATTTTTTCGTCGCCAGGTAGCGAAATTGCGCACACTCACTGCTAGTCCATTATCAGAGAGGCAGATTATTCGTATAATCAGACATAATTTGCCGCAAAATGTTGAGCAGATGCTGATAGGCACTGAACGGAAAACGGTCAAACAGGTCGCGGAACTACTAAATGCGTTCGACAGTGCTCATTCTGGTCGTAGAATAGAGGATCGAGGAATCAAACCTCCGAAAGATCTTGTGATAAATATGGGACCAGGTAAACCCCAACGAAGGCATGGGGAAGATAGCAATAGATTTTATGGCGGCTCAGATGGAGCAATAGGGCCTAGACAGATTGAAAGGGATCAGAGAGGGAAGTATCCGGATGAGGACAGAAGCTTTGACAGACAGAGGGACAATAGTCAATTCCCTAGCACAAGTGGGTATATTCCACATAAAAGAGAGAAAGAACCTCCAGATAGAAACTAAAAAAAAAAGAAAAGTAAATGGACAGACACCTGTTGATGACTAAAGGATAGCGACCATGGACTTGAACATGATAATTCACATGATAAGGGAAATGTAGGGGGATGGTGAAATACTAAGAGTAGAGAATGTATGAATGAGGTTCTGGATTAGAGACAAATGTGTGCAGATATGAGTCATGTGGAGATTGCATTTGAGCTTGGTCAAGCCGTCTCGCCGTACATATAAATCCGCAAGGGAGTATGTGTGTTAATCTTGTCTATACACATAAGGATAGACAGGAAATAAATAAATAAATAGAATGAGAACTCAGCAGAGATCTGGGCTCATTATCCGTCTTACTGGGTGAAAACCCCAAAGGTATTGAAAAGATACGAAGAATTGAAATATACTGAATTCAAAAGATCAGGTTGGACAGGCTGTAGAAAAAAACATGCTATTCACAAAATCGGACTCCACATAAATGCGGAGTGGCCTAAAAAATCAACTCTCTTTGCAGGATAGTGTTCGGTGGAGATTAAAGGTGTTTGAGCAGTACAAATCAATCAAATGGAATGCAGATAGTTTTAACCTAGTTGTCTCTCTAAGATAATCTCATCATACGAAGGTTAAAGATACTAAATGGGTACCATTAACATTAATATCAAGAATATAGTAGAAAAAAAATAATAATAAAGGAAGATAGGGGTTAAGAATTAAAATGGCTTGACCTTAGGAAATAATTCCAGTAGATTTTAATTCTTAAAAAAATAGGGAGCGGTGTAATGCGATATCTACATATAATATAGTCTCGCATGTATATATATTATTGATCCTCAATAATAATAATAATAATAAAGAAAAAAGGGTTTCGTTAAAAGAAATAGAAAAAAAAAAAAGAAGTTACTCAGTTTTAATATGTAATTATTCAAAACTATGTGAAAGTCGTGAAAGGGTTAAAATGAAAGAAAAAAGTTAGTTAAAAGGATTCTAAAAACCTATTTTAAAAGAAATTAGAAAAAATTAAATAAAGATTGAAGATTAGAAAGGAAAGGGGAGGGGTGTATAATGAACACGTCTCTTTCTTTCTTTGTTAAATAAGAAAATCACATATCAAAAGAATGAAAGAAAATAATTGTAATTATAAAATTAAAAATGTAAAACTTGTACCAAATTTCCAGATAGATTGGTACAAGATAAAGTAATGTAAAGGAATGTTGCAATTAGTAACATTCAATATTTTAAATGTATCAAAAGAATGAAAGAAAATAATATGTGATTATAAAATTGAAAAATGTAAAACTAGTACCAAAAATTCCAGATAGATTGGTACAAGATAAAGAATGAAAAGGAATGATGCAATTAGTAACATTCTATAGAACAATAGCAGAGATTAAGCAGAGCTGATTTAGAAGTAACTGGTTGTGTTTTTTTTTGCTAGCGAAAACTTAACAAAAAAAAATAATAAAAAGGGAAGAAACCGTCTAGAGAATAGTGAGGACGTATTATTCAAATGTTAACGAACTTAGTTGGGTACGCTAACATGGAGGGCTAGTGGCAAATAACGGGTGTTTGCTCGATCTATCTCTGTCCAACCATTCGCTCACTACCTATAACATCTAAAATGCTGCCGATAAGAGACCGCCGTTATGGAACCAGATCTGCCTGAAGATTCGTAATAGGATATTTAAAGAGATGAATACATACTGAAATTCGGAATTAGAAAGAAATCAAACCCACGCCAAAAGATTATAAACTCTCACTCCACTAACTGGGATGTCGGAAAGTGAGCAACCATCTCTGCAAAAGAAGGGAAATTTTTCCCACTCGATGGTTGATTCTTCATTGAGGACTCCATACCTAGGTAACTATTATTAATACATGCATGTCAGAATTAATTTGTGAACAAAGAAATCAGTCAGAAACTAAAACTATTAAAATTTGCACCATACTTCGGACAAATATAATTAAAAGAACTTATGATTTTACTATAATAATGTATAAGAAAGTAACAATTGGGTTACGCTAGTTTATTTAATGTTTAATTTGAATTATATTCTTTACTATTTTATTTATGTGTATATTATGTTGGTGTGATAGGTATATGTGTGTTTTATGATTTTATTATGACATTATAAATAACGAATGGCAAAATTAAAAGTTTATTTATAAAAGGAAGTAAATAGTCATTTGCGTTTTTCTTTTCTTTACCAAGCGAATAAATATTTAGAGTGAATTAAATCTAGGTCATTCGAGCTAACAAGTTTATTAAGTGAGGAATAATAATAAAGCAATCGAAATGGATAAATAAGTCCTTTCGTATCGTAAATAAAGGGAAAGAAGGAAGGGCTATAATTGATATTCCTGCTGTACCGTGATAATTCCAGGAATAAATTTATAAATATTCCAAGCGCTGGGCAGAACAAATTATTCGATTCAAATAATTTGCCCAGCAGAGAAGAAGCGTTTAATTGGGAAATATAATGCTGGGATGATATTTTATATTATATCAGTGTTCAATTAAGAATATATACTCAATTTTGGGGTGTATATTGGCTTCTTGCTTGTGGTAATCATCATCGGTGGTGAAACGGTCGATCACATAATTAAGTGCGGCTGGTGTTTAACCAAACGGTGGTTGTATTACAATATATATATATATATTGTGCACTTTTATTGGCCCAGTCTATTCTAAAATAAAATTTTGGTGTATAATTTTAAATTTTACAAATCCAATAATATTTACTTATTAAAAGAAGACAGTCATTACATATTAGATCATAGGATTTAAACTCGGTTTTAGCTAATGGAAATTTATAAATGATCTTAACTCAAAATACACATAGATAATAACCATAGAAACATATATATGCAAATGGATGGACAAGTTATATCATTTAGTATTTAAAATCAGTGAAGTTTAACTTGTAATTTTGTAAACAAGATGTGTAATAGACTAATAATTATTGTTTGTGCGCATTTGATTTTAAAAATAGAAAATATTTGTCTTCGAATCTTGCTATATTTACAAGTAAATAAATAAGGTTTAATTTTGCAAAATACTGATTAAAAATTAAAACAGTAAATTCTATTTTTATTTGATTTCTAAAAATATTGTATTTCAATTGTTTTTTCCAAAACGGAAAAATAGGTCATTTTGAAATAATAAACCAAAAACTTTCAAAATAAATAATTGTTTCATAGAAAAAAGTGGGAAAATATTAGCCAATCAAAGAGTTTCAAACAATCTTGGAATATGAAATTCAAGAGAGGGGGGGGGAGAGAGCTTCTTGATCGTAAAGTATAAGTAACTATTTTTTTTTTCTTGGTGATATTTTTTTTTAAAAAAAAAACAAATTTGGATTAAAAATTCCTAAAAGCTTATGATTTACAACTCTACAACAATATACATGGATAATTATAAGCTCTGTTGTTAAAATAATGGAATAAATTAATCGTTTTTTTACTGGGCAAGTCAATAATCGGAATTCCCAATAATCTCTTGAAAATTAATAAGTATTGAAGAAATAATCAGAGATGAATAATCAATGAATATATTCATGGAAAAATAACAATAATTGTGCCAAAGGGAAAATGAACTCCAGTAATACACAAAAGGAAATAAATAAAGACCGTAAATATCCAGTAAGGATAGATAAAAGAATAGTGAATCTCTTGGAAACAGTTAAGTATATATATTTAAAATTCAATGGAACTAAATTAGTAATAAATGAAAAGTGTTCATTATTATTCTGGATGTATATAAAATCTTAATTACAATGTGAGATAGAATTATTTATTTGGAGCCAAAAACGTGACACGACACATTCTTAATTGAAATCATAAGTGTGCCTTTTATTATAGAGAGAAATATGTATCATCTAAAATAAGTAAGGCAAGCCACAAATAAATTTTTATTAATAAACAAAGAACAAAATGAAGGATTATTGTTGCAGTAACTCAAATATCGCGTGAATCTTCGGATAAGCAGAATCTGCAAAAAATAAGAAAAAATAAAAATGTTGTAATAAGTTTATGGAGTGTAGAACAACTAGAAAATTTAAAAGTGTTCTTATACTTTAGCTGAGAGTTTAAAAGAGAACTTCTTTCTAATGTTGGTATTTATATTTTTAATCTATGATTTGTTACTATAATAGGCGAGGGGAAGAGAACTAAATCATTTAATATGGAATTAATTCAAGTGTTGTTATATTAATAGTTATTTAATAATTCGGTTAAGTTTAAAGATTAGGAATCCTTTAAATAAACAAATATACTCGATCTGTATTTTTATATTGGACTATTTCCATCATCTAATATGTGTGTTGAATGTCTTTAGAAAAGTTTAATTTTTAGTTAAATATTCCAAATGCATTCAACTGTTAGTAATATCACAGCAAACAGGTTAGTATATGCACCAACTGTTAGTAATATCACAGCAAACAAATGTTAATAATATCACAGCAAACAGGTTAGTATATGCACTAACTGTTAGTAATATCACAGCAAACAGGTTAGTATATGCACAACGTTTCGAGAGGTATTTTTCTCCCCTCTTCTTCAGGTGTTGCTGGCCTGACCAGTGACAGTACTAGCATGGGATTCGAACCTGGGTCCTTAGATTCTTGATTATTGAAATTTAAGGTAACGCTCTAACCAACTGAGCCATCCTGCCAAAGGCAACAGTATGTAGTAATTTCATATACTTATCTATGAGGTTCCTCCTGATTTCTCCACTTTTTCCTCAGAGCAAAGTTGATTAGTGATTTCCATACATTATGTATAGTCACACTAGGTTGGCTTATGGGATACCTCTCGAAACGTTGTGCGTATACTAACCTGTTTGCTGTGATATTACTAACAGTTAGTGCATATACTAACCTGTTTGCTGTGATATTATTAACATTTGTTTGCTGTGATATTACTAACAGTTGGTGCATATACTAACCTGTTTGCTGTGATATTACTAACAGTTGAATGCATTTGGAATATTTAACTAAAAATTAAACTTTTCTAAAGACATTCAACACACATATTAGATGATGGAAATAGTCCAATATAAAAATATACAGCTAGAACACCATCATCACAAACCTTCAGAAAAACACTAAATATGCTCAATATTTTAGTATGAAAGGGTATTTAAAATGATATATACATACTCCAAAGATCAGGTTATATTTACATGTACACATGGATAAACTAAAAAACAATGATTTTGTGCTTATGTGAAAAATAAAAGTAGTAATTTTGTTTGCTTACCAATCTCCAGAATTATAACCCTATGTTCTCATTTATTTTTTGTATTGTTACTTAATCATCAAGTACTACTATTATGTAGAGGTTAAACTAACGAACCATGAATGAAAAAAAAATTGTTTAATAAACTGAATATGTGATATATAGTTCACATACATAGGGATAAATATCTCAACATATAATGGGAAATCATTAGTTTTGTTTGATAATAATACTCCAAAGATTAATTTTCTGTTATTATAATTATAATATATATGTATTATTTTGTTATGTTGTTTTAAATTTAATATTAATGGAAATTTTTATTATCATTTGTAATGAATATGATTAAAATTATTGTTTTAAAAGTTTTATTAAATTCCAATTGCTGCATATCTTTTCTGGGCTCATTTTCACCACATCACACAACTTAAAATGTACAGTCTAAATTAAAATGAAAAATCAATTCAATTTAAAGCAAATCTAACAGTTTAATAAGCATAAATCTTTTTGTAAAGATTTTTTTTACTTGTTACATGCTGCCTTGATCCCATAGGTCATTGATGACATTGCCAATTATTAAAGTGTATTTATTAATATAAAATTAAATGATACATTAGTTATTAGTGAAAGTATTAGTGTTAATCACAGTTTAGTTAATAATATTATTTTAATATTCAGTATTAAAGAACACACGTATAAAGCTTGACTATGAATTTAAATTATAAGCCTTTCTTAATTTGTACACTATCCATGGAAATCTGTAAAATCCCTCTTGATATTCCATAGGTAATATGAAGAATTAATAAATCAATGATTTTCCTGAGATCTCCTTATTTTAAAGTTATTCTTGTGATTATTGCCAATCGTAATTATTAAACATAATATGAATCAAAGTTTATCTGTAATTATCTAACAGATTAATTTAATGAGTGATTGAATTAAAACTTAATAGTTATAAATATAAAATAATATATTAGATATTATTGTTAGTTATGAGAGTATGTAGATACTTAATAAGGAGGAGTATCTGAGTATTCTTATGCCATTGAAGAAGTATTTTGTACTTGTTTAATGTTAAGGGGATGTGATCTGTTTATAGGTAAACGAGTCTCATATTGATTATATTTAAAACATATCTTATTTTAGAAATGTTTACTCATGTCAAAGTAACATGGGACAAATACTAATATTATCTAAATTCAATTGTTATAGTTAAAGAAAATGGTCAGGATATAGTAAGTTTATTAATAGAACCTAACCTGGATCCAAGTAGGGCCTAATATAAAAGGAACTTGGAAACTCTGCTTAGGGTCGTACCACCTATAGACAGGCCACAGTATATAAAACCCCTTATGGTGCCCATACGAGTGGCAGGATTAGTAAACTAATCATTGATTATCATGATTGATTTATATAAAATATGCCTAATGTGTTAATTGAATTATTAGATCAAATAATATATATATATATTGTGATGATCGCACATACTGCGGTCACACGTATAAATATTAAACATTCACAGAATATTAAATATCATGTTTGATAAAATAAAGAAAAAAGAGTGAGCTTAGAAAATTTACAGAACAAAGAAATGTTTCAATTAATTAAAAAAGAGAGGGAATTAGAATCAAAAAGATTCTTATCTTTTACCCTCCAAAGTTCGGATTTTGGTGAAATTAAAATGTAAAATTAGAAATATTGGAGGTGTAAGTTTAAAAATAAAGTGATAAAGAAATATAAATCAAATGCAAGTTAAAATCTGATTTCGAAAGAAAGTAAAGTTTAAAAAAACCTTAAATAGTGCGCAAAACATAGAAAGTTAAACACAATCAAAAGATAAGGATCTAGGTTTTAAAGTACACATTTGACGATAAATGAAATGCGTGTATGGAGTGTATTTGAAGCAGAATATAGACAGCAATAATAAATGCTTGTCTAAACTTAAATAAAAAAAAGAGAGAAAAACATATATTAAAATCTGTGTAATTAAATTAAAAAATATTGAAATAAATAAATGTACATAGTGCTACTATATTGGGTAAAACAAATTTACATATGGCCGAAGGCATAGTAAGAAAGGTGTGAATGAAAGTGAAAACAAAGGATCGGAAAAACAAAGACTGGTGGAATTTTTTTAATTAAAAAAAAAGTTTTCAGGAGAGATTAGAGCTAGAGAGTACATGTCGAGAGGGTGGTAAAAGACAGCTCCGATAATCAACCTCTATAGTTAAAAAATATGACTTTCAACATCGGTGCCTCATCTAGAATGGCTGGCTAAGGCCATCATGATCGCTGGTCGATCCGGACATACTGTACTAATGGTTCTGGCCAAGATATAACAACTGTCGTCGTAGTGCCTGCCAGTGGATTCATTTAGTTGCCTTGTCCTTGATGCCTTAAACACTGAGAAGCTACACACAACCAAATCTAACCTGTGACCATCCCTCCTAAAGAAGTGGAGAAAATCCACGTGATGGTCGGCAAGACGTCGGATAAATTCAGAGACTAAAACTTAGGTAAAGATACATACTATTTTATTATATATTTCAATGTGCACATAGTTTAATTAGACAATGGCCACATGCCTTTTGTGAATCATAAAGACATTCTTGAATTTTTTTGATAAATACCCAGACTGACGATTTATAAATGTACCATCATTTATAATAGTTTTATATGTATTCTTTTCTTGTAGCACTATAGATTATAATCTGTTTTTCATTTCATGTTAATGTGTTTTTTTTGTTATATCACTTTTACGATTAATTTATTCTATTAAATCTATTATTTTATTTAAACCTGCCTTGTCTCGTTCTTCGGCACTCCAAAAGGGTAGTCTAGTCTAAGGGTGGGAAAACTATTATTCATTTTTTTTATTATTGAATTAACACGTGGAAGTTGGTGGTGCAGTATTTGATCTCGTTAAATTTATAAATCATCCAAGCGCTGTGACTCTGTTAGATCTTACAGCAGTCGAGAGACGGTTGATCGAAAAAAATAATCTGGTGCAATATCCGTATAGCATACAGATTTGGTCAAATATGGATATAGACTCGTGTATGTCCGTAAGTTCTTTCTGCTTGAGGTAGTGGAAAGTGGACGATCTTGAATCATTAGAATTCCCCATTATGCACTCATGAAAGGGAAGTGTAGCCTTCGATCGTCCCGTGCCCATTACAATATATATATATATATTTGATTTTGTTAAAATATTAAATAAAAGCTAGTCTAATATGACCATGTGATCAGTAGGCAAATCATGCATAGATTGATATAGTTTATGTATGAATAATTCATGTGGTGTTTGTGGTGATGATGTTGAGAGAAGAAAGTATGGAATTTGTTTATATGAATTTAAGGTTATTGTAAATAAATAGTTATGAATATTGTTTATGATATCTGACAATAGATATCATGAAAATGAAATATAATTGATTTGTCAAGTTATTTGAGGGTGTTGTTGATTGTTGGAATAGCCTAGTAGAAAATATTTTTTTATGAAATTGAACTAAGTCATATTTTTTAAGGAAAAATAGCATAGTGCTTTAGTGAAAAAAATTGTATTTTTCAAAAATGAGTGGAATTGAAAATTCTGAAAAAGAAGAAAATATTTGTTCTGTCCAATAACAAGATCTCAAGGAGATGTTAGAAGTAGAAATAAGGATGGAAAAAAAAGGGGGAGTCGTAAGAAAGATAGAGAAATAAGAAAGGATATCCAATGTGAAGTTATAGAAGAAAAGACAGTTGTTGTGGTGGAAGAGAAGAAAAGTTTAGATGATTTATTTGTATTGATGATGAAAATAAATGAATCATTGAGTGAATCTTTAAATAAAAAGTTAGAAGAAACTAGTAAATCTTTAAGAGAAGATTTGAGTGGAAAGTTAGAAGTGAATAGTAAATAGTTAGAAGAAAGTAATAAATCTTTAAGAGAAGAACTACAAGAAACTAATAAAGTGATAAGTGAGAAGTTAGAATTCATGAATAAAGGTATAGTTAAACATCAACAAGCCATTAAGTTTATAAAGGGAGATTTAGAGATAAAATTTGGAGAATTAAGTGAAAAGTTTACAACAAAAGAAAATGTTATAGAGGTAGTCAAAGAGAAAATAAATGAAAAATTAGAGGGATACATTCATAAAGATGTTCAAGCTCTCCAAGTTCAAGGTAAAGAAGCTATCAAACAATGGACAGTTAGTAAAGATGAACTGAATGTGAAGATATAGCATTTAGATGAAGCTTTAGGTAGCGGTGTTAACGGTATACAGAATCAAATGGAATTAATGGAAAACTAAGTTTGAATTTTTAAGAACAGAAGTAAAAGAAGAAATGGATAACAGTGCTCTAGAATTTAAAAAAGAGTTGGGAATGAAAATAGAGAAAAATTTACAAGTTATAAAATCTAACAAAACTGAAGATCAAAGATATCGATCTAAAATGGGAGAAAGGTTGGAAAAGTCAGAGAAAGAATTAATAGATCGAATAGAGAAGAATAAAGAAGTAATTGAAGAAAATAATAGCTCAAAAGAGATGAGTAATATAAAAATTGATCAATTAAAAGAAGAGCAAAAGAATTATATAGATAGATTGTTTAGTAAAATGAAATTGGAGGATAGAATACTTGATAATGATATTAGAGTTGATGAAATTAAAGTAAGCAATCATGACAGATGGAAAGATGTAAAAGACTTATTCTGGTTATGGTATAATAAATTGAGAAGTAAGCAAAAGAATTATGTAAATAGTTTTCTTAATAATGTAAAATTGAATAATTTAATGTCGGATATTTATTCTAAAAGTAAAATGATTCAAGTTAGTAATCGTGATCGATTGAAAAATTTAAAAGATCTAGGAAAGATATGGTACAATCAAATGTTTCAAAATGGATATAGTAATAAAAACTGGGATAAAATGGAAGGTAGGAAGGAATGTATAAATAATCATAGAGAGGAGTTAAGTAGGTGTCAGAAAACCAAACGTGTTAAAAGTTGCCAATCAGTTGAAGAACAGTTAGATAAGGAGGATTCCATGGACATAAGGTTTATGATAATAAAACCAATACAAGGGGATAATACAAAAAACCATTTAGAATCTCTAAATAAGTTAGAGAAATTGTTTTCTTTATGCCCCATGTCCAAAAAGGGAAAATTGGTCCTTTCTAAAATGTTGCTATATGTAGATGAAAAGGATTGGTGGCAGTCATTAGTTGAAACACCTGGTGAATATGAAGATTTTAAAAACATAGTGTTAGTTGGTTTTGGGAAATCTAACCCACAAGCTCAAATTAGATATCAGATGATATCAGAAAAATATGGTTTTCAGTCCCATGGTTTTGTGAAGCTTTTCCATAAGCAAGCTGTTACATTAAAAACTTACATTTTCTCTATATTGAAAGTTCAAATAGTAAGATTGAGTAGACAAAATCTACCATACTTAAGCCAACAAATTTTAAGACTAGTGGATCAATATAATAGTAAAGACATCATTAAATTGTTAGATACATTACAAGCTAGTGAACTTAATGTTGTTAAAATAGCTATGGATGTTCATGAGAAAATGAATTACCATATTGCTGATATAGAATGTGAAGTTAAGATATTTCTCAAAGGTATGAATAGAGAACATTATGTTGATATAAAAACGGGATTTGAATTGCATTTAAGTCCGCCTCTAATTCTGAATAGCGAGGAAACCATAAGTGAAGCTACTGCTATTTTAGAGAGAAGGGGAGAACAAGTTATAAAGAAATTATTATAAAGTTAGAGATGTCTTAGTGAGTATATGTTCCTTACAAACTCCAGAAGGTATTAAAGGAACATATAATGCCTGAAGCCTCATTTCCTATTCTGTAAGAGTCTAAAACAGAAGCTGTCAAAATTAGTGTAATAGGGATTATCAATTTACTTATTGTGATATTTACAGTTTATTAATTTAAAAACAAATTAATAAACCTAATAGTAAAGTTAGTGTGATATTTAGAGTTTATGAATGGTTCAAAGGCATTAATAGACTTAATAGTGAATTTCAAGAGTACAGGGAATTTTGTTCATTTATTTATTGTAGAAAGCCATGCAGTAGAAATCAATATAATTTTTTTTTTCAAAGGTAAAGCATTATAAAATTTAAAATTAATTGAAGGGAGGGGATGTTGTGCACTTTTATTCGCCCAGTCTATTCTAAAATAAAATTTTGGTGTATAATTTTAAATTTTACAAATCCAATAATATTTACTTATTAAAAGAAGACAGTCATGACGTATTAGATCATAGGATTTAAACTCGGTTTTAGCTAATGGAAATTTATAAATGATCTTAACTCAAAATACACATAGATAATAACCATAGAATCATATATATGCAAATGGATGGACAAGTTATATCATTTAGTATTTAAAATCAATGAAGTTTAACTTGTAATTTTGTAAACAAGATGTGTAATAGACTAATAATTATTGTTTGTGCACATTTGATTTTAAAAATAGAAAATATTTGTCTTCGAATCTTGCTATATTTACAAGTAAATAAATAGGGTTTAATTTAACAAAATACTGATTTAAAATTAAAACAGTAAATTCTATCTTTATTTAATTTCTAAAAATATTGTATTTCAATATTTTTTTCCAAAACGGAAAAATCGGTCATTTTAAAATAATAAACCAAAAACTTTCAAAATAAATAATTGTTTCATAGAAAAAAGTGGGAAAATATTAGCCAATCAAAGAGTTTCAAACAATCTTGGAATATGAAATTCAAGAGAGGGGGGGGAGAACTTCTTGATCGTAAAGTATAAGTAACTAAGTTTTTTTTTTCTTGGTGATATTTTTTTTTTAAAAAAAAAACAAAGTTGGATTAAAAATTCCTAAAATCTTATGATTTACAACTCTACAACAATATACATGGATAATTATAAGCTCTGTTGTTAAAATAATGGAATAAATTAATCGTTTTTCTACTGGGCAAGTCAATAATCGGAATTCCCAATAATCTCTTGAAAATTAATAAGTATTGAAGAAATAATCGGAGATGAATAATCAACGAATATATTCACAGAAAAATAACAATAATTGTGCTATAGGGAAAATAAACTGCAGTAATACATGAAAGGAAATAAATAAAGACCGTAAATATCCAGTAAGGATAGATAAAAGAATAGTAAATTTCTTGGAAACAGTTAAGTATATATATTTAAAATTCAATGGAACTAAATTAGTAATAAATGAAAAGTGTTCATTATTATTCTGGATGTATATAAAATCTTAATTACAATGTGAGATAGAATTATTTATTTGGAGCCAAAAACATGACATGACACATTCTTAATTGAAATCATAAGTGTGCCTTTTATTATAGAGAGAAATATGTATCATCTAAAATAAGTAAGGCAAGCCACAAATAATTTTTTATTAATAAACAAAGAACAAAACGAAGGATCATTGTTGCAGTAATTCAAATATCGCGCAGGTAATCCTGACTTTTAGCATCCGATAACTGTGCCCTCTATTTTTAAAAAACTTAACTGTATCCAAATTGATATAAGTGTATGTAACTATATGTAAGTATAAATGGTAATAAAAAAATTTAAAAAAAGGAAAAAAAAACTTACATTTACATGCGTATTTTTCACTTATAGCGGTCTTTGCTGTATATATAACTGCAAATAAATGACGTATATTAACTGTAAATTTGCACCTCTGTTGTATTTTTGGTGGAAGAAATACGACTCGTCTATTTCAACTATCTGTGGCTCTCCGTTGGCATCAAATCCGCCAAGAAGTGGTGGATTTCTGTGCAAATATGTAGCACATTCTTCCCGGAAAAAATTACACCAGTCTATGATCACTCGTTCACTCACCTCCATCTCACGAACTATCATGTGAATAGGCAAATTATATGCCCAGTAAAATGCTATCCGAACAATGGTGTTCAAAGCCAGATGGCTGTAGAAAAAAAATGAGCCACTTCTTACTGCTGTACTCTGGTCACACATTCTGCATTGCCATCTAACACCATCTATGGTGGCTGAATATTTTACCAGCAAACATTCAATGGTGCAACACAGACATAGCATGCTGTTCATTAACAGATGCCTCCTGGCCAGCCACTTGATGGTCAATTCCACAGTTGGCAATTGTTCTATCAGATGACGAGTATTCCATGTTTCTGACAGAACATCTGCAACATCCATGATCTCATTTGGAGGCACTATGGTTGTGATAGGGACTCTACCTGCCATTTTTTATCAAGACAAAATTCCATGCGGTAAAGCAAAAGTAGTTCAGAATTTTACACGTGTCAAAAATGACACGTGAACAAAGTACAGTAGTTCATAATTTTTACAGCAGGGAATTTTTGGGTGAGACTAAATACAGCCCAAAGAAGTCAGTTTTCTTACATACATTTTATTTATTAATCTTCATGTAAAAAATACATTTATAGTTAGATATACTTTGCAATTACATAGTGAGAATGACGTAGTTCGACACACGCGGATCCTAAATGTAAGTTTTTTTTTCCTTTTTTTTTATTTTTTTATTACCATTTATACTTACATATAGTTACATACACTTATATCAATTTGGATACAGTTAAGTTTTTTTATAAATAGAGGGTGCAGTTATCGGATGCTAAAAGTCAGGATTACCATCGCGCAAATCTTCGGATAAGCAGAATCTTCAAAAAATAAGGAAAAATAAAAACGTTCTAATAAGTTTATGGAGTGTACTAGAAAATTTAAAAGTGTTCTTATACTTTAGCTGAGAGTTTAAAAGAGAACTTTTTTCTAATGTTGGTATTTATATTTTTAATCTATGATTTGTTAGTATAATAGGGGAGGGGAAGAGAACTAAATCATTTAATATGGAATTAATTCAAGTGTTGTTATATTAATAGTTATTTAATAATTTGGTTAAGTTTAAAGATTAGGAATCCTTTAAATAAACAAATATACTCGATATTTTAGTAGGAAAGGGTATTTAAAATGATATATACATACTCCAAAGAGCAGGTTATGTTTACATGTACACATGGATAAACTAAAAAACAATGATTTTGTTCTTATGTGAAAGATAAAAGTAGTAATTTTGTTTGCTTACCAACCTCCAGAATTATAACCCTATATTCTCATTTATTTTTTGTATTGTTACTTAATCATCAAGTACTACTATTATGTAGAGGTTAAACTAATGAACCATGAATGGAAAAAAAAAAGATTGTTTAATAAACTAAATATGTGATATATAGTTCACATACATAGGGATAAATATCTCAACATATAATGGGAAATCATTAATTTTGTTTGATAATAATACTCTAAAGATTAATTTTCTGTTGTTATTATTATTATAATATATATGTATTATTTTTGTTATGTTATTTTAAATTTGATATTAATGGAAATGTTTATTATCATTTGTAATGAATATGATTAAAATTATTGTTTTAAAAGTTTTATTAAATTCCAATTACTGCATCTCTTTTCTGGGCTCATTTTCACCATATCACACAACTTAAAATGTACAGCCTAAATTAAAATGAAAAGTCAATTCAATTTAAAGCAAATCTAACAGTTTAATAAGCATAAATATCTTAGCAAAGTTTTTTTTTACTTGTTACATGCTGCCTTGATTCCATAGGTCATTGATGACATTGCCAATTATTAAAGTGTATTTATTAATATAAAATTAAATGATACATTAGTTATTAGTGAAAGTATTAGTGTTAATCACAGTTTAGTTAATAATATTATTTTAATATTCAGTATTAAAGAACACACGTATAAAGCTTGACTATGAATTTAAATTATAAGCCTTTCTTAATTTGTACACTATCCATGGAAATCTGTAAAATCCCTCTTGATATTCCATAGGTAATATGAAGAATTAATAAATCAATGATTTTCCTGAGAACTCCTTATTTTAAAGTTATTCTTGTGATTATTGCCAATCTTAATTATTAAACATAATATGAATCGGGGTTTATCTGTAATTATCTAACAGATTAATTTAATGAGTGATTGAATTAAAACTTAATAGTTATAAATATAAAATAATATATTAGATATTATTGTTAGTCTAGAGAGTATGTAGATACTTAATAAGGAGGAGTATCTGGGTATTCTTATGCCATTGAACAAGTATTTTGTATTTGTTTAATGTTAAGGGGATGTGATCTGTTTATAGGTAAACGAGTCTCATATTGATTATATTTAAAACATATCTTATTTTAGAAATGTTTACTCATGTCAAAGTAACATGGGATAAATACTAATCTTATCTAAATTCAATTGTTATAGTAAAAGAAAATGGTCGGGATATAGTAAGTTTATTAATAGAACCTAACCTGAATCCAAGTAGGGCCTAATATAAGGTACTTGGAAACTCAGCTTTGGGTTGTACCACCTATAGACAGGCCACAGTATGTATATATATATATATATATATATATATATATTGGCCTAAACCATAATTCTTGAAACTTATCTTCTATTATAGGAATACATAAAAAAAAGTTTTTTTTTAATTTACTATATCTTCTGGCTTACTTGAGAATTCAATTAAAATGACTTTTGTAAATATTGGCATACAAGAAACTCAGTAATCCTCGTAATATGTGCTCAATAAAGATATACCTAAAACCAGTAGGTTTTGAGTTTTTTATATAAGGTTTTTATAATTTAAAAACAATGTAATATTTAAAATATATTTAAAAAATTGTTAATATTTTATATTAACCCATCTGTAATTAAAAATTTGTCAGAAAAAACATTTCATTATAACTTTCAATATTTCATCTATTAAACCCATAAAAATAGTTGTATAGGAAAGACTAGTGTTTAGTAATAGAACAATAAAAGAATTTTGTATTATTTTAATTTTTCACTCTGAATAATATTGGTGTCTTAATGTTTTCATTATTTAAAATCTAGAGTAAACCTAAAATGGATTTTTACTTCTGGCCTATAGATGTCAAACAAAATGATACTGTTTGCTACATATATAATTTCAGTTTTCGCATTCCACTATTAATTGGTTGTTTGCTTTGTTAAATTGTTTCTATACTCTAATTAAAAAGTCATGGAAAACGTATTACACAAAAAATATTTCAATTTAATAATATTGATTATATATTAAAATATTAAATTTTTTAACCACATAGTTATATATATATATATATATATTGAAGCAGTCGATGTCTAATCACCATCAAGCTTCATGCTTCACCATCTACACTAACCTCCAGTGGAGTGTGCAATTCAGACCTCATTGTAAATATATGCCATTCACCCACACACTGTATGCATAATGATTAGAGAAATTAGTAAAAATTAATTATGGTTAGTAACGTAAAACAGTAGTGTGCATGATGCATATATATATATGAACGAAGCAATAATTTTATTAATATTTATTGCTGAAAAATTAAATGTTTTCTTTGTATAATTGTAAATCTTTTTATATATGTGTGTATTTAAAGCATTGGAATGTAAAAACAACGTAAAATGGGGAGGGCTCAAAATACCAAAATTATCCTTATCGATAATCAGATTTTCGTTAATTAAAATTATAAATCTTAAAATTCTTTTGTTAGTTTGTTTTCAAAGCTTTAAAAATCTATCAAATGGTATTTCGAGCCTTATCTGTTTTAAAAATATTTTACTAATTAAATGTTTTTTTAAGAGATTACAGAGATAGCTGTGGGCAACTGAGATTGCATTCTTGGCGGGAAAAAAATGTAACTTTTTAGAGACCATGAAATAAGAGTCAGTTGAGTTTGGTTGTTTTTTGGGAGGTTTTGTTTTAAAAGTTTTAAGAAATAAAAAAAAATTTTAAAGAAGTCCACTGAGGTTTGGTGCTATGAACTGTGAGTAGAAAAAGAAATACCTTTTCTCTCAGAGAACTGTCTATCCTAATGCCATCAAGTTTCCATCCGTTTGACTGGCCAGTGCAGGATGACTGTATAATTGCCAACCTGATTGCCTGCTGTTCGTAGGTGACCACTTTGTGTAGAGCTGCCTTAATAAGTAATCCTTTTGTAATATGTAATTCAACCTTTGTATTTTCATTCATATATTCATTTATGAGTTTTTATTAATTATTTTCTTAAACTCTCTCTCTCTCTCTCTGTAGCAATTTTAACTTAACTTTCACGCTTAATATGTGTCATATAACTTTGCGGTTCCATTAATATTTAACTTGCTTTGTTTAATATATATCTATAATTGATTTTCTTTAATATGCCAACAACCAAACTTGCGAGTTTTAAAAAGGGGAGGGGGAATAATTGTTTAATTTGGAAAGAAGCAGGAGCTTCATTTAAAATCTACTGATAAAGTTTTGTTTATTTAAAATTGAAATCGCTCGCTAGGTTGGTTTTATATTTACTTCTGTTATTCAAGTTTTTTTTTTTCTAAAATATTTTATTGTGGTTGCCTCTTTTACATTGCTAATTGGATCAAAAGATTGTGAACCTTAATATAAGTATTTCACCTGTCCTTATTGTCACCTGTAAGGCTAATTCTATCAATACGTATATTGGAATAGAAATTAAATATAAAATTTTGTTAGTTTAATGTCGTAGTTAAAGAGCTATTTTCAGAATGATTCTTTATTTAAGTATATTATTGCTCAGGAGTCAAACCATTTACAGGCTGTCGAATAAAGAAAGTATGTTAAGTTTCCTGTACATGTATAATGCTGCTGGCCGACCTTTCCTTTCTCTTATGGTACTTCCACACTTCGATTCCTCTATTGCGTTAGTTCTCAAAATTGTTCATTATCAGGGATACCATTCCCTGTGGAACGCGAGGTTTATAGGGTTTTGATTGTGCTGCAGAAGTTCCATATAGCTGTCTGGGCCTCAAACCAAACCTCTCCATTGATACCGTATCATTAAAAAAGGGCGAGCGTATCACCCTTTTTCAATATAAAATGTCTTAAAAGGATAAAAGAATTCAAAGTACCATAAGATTCGTATTTCTCTATAGCATGCCCACATCGTTAGTGTTTTAATTAATAGATTTATGCCTGTTTGACATTTTATTAGGTGTTGGAAAAATAATGACTCATTCTTGAAATGCACTACACGTCAATTAATTATTATGTTTATTTTGAGACTGCTTTCTTTGAAAATATTAATCGATTCCCATAGACATAAACAAATTTCTATTAATTATTATATCACATATTCTCGTTAATGTAGTGCGTTGTTTGGTTCTTATTTATAAAAGACGTTTCTTCCAAACAATGCCAATAAAAGTACACAAAATGGTTTTCATAAGATAGATAAATGATTATAATTGGATATTTTGCCTGTTTATCAAATAAATCATTTAGCACTAAACATGTCACGACCTTTTATATTCATTTTTCAGCATCCACAACGTCCATTTAGTAAAATATTATTAAATTGGTATATTAACTCCGCACAAGCTATAACACACTCCATAAAATGATATTCGTTAAATAATTATAGTAAATGCGATTTTATAAAAACAAATCCCAAGTTTTGTAAATAGACAATGTCATCCCAAGCGTGAAACATTTTGTAACATATATAGGCGTTTTTCAATATTTTATTAAATATATAATTTCATGTAAATCCTGGTTTGTTTTGAATTATTTTCTAATGAATATTTAGAATTATTTTCTTTGGCTAATAACTTAGCATTAATGAATAACTATAATAAATGTAATGACTGGGCTACTCTAATCTCGATCATCATCATCAGTCTGATCTTATGCTCTACCGCTTTGCTTCTGGGCCCGGAATTAAAATAATTTTACTGTAGCATCAGGATTGTTGTTCATTGGCTCAGAGATTCGAAGAATAGGCCAATAGGTTAGAATTCAGGATTGCTCCAGACCTGTGTATCTCGAGCATGATCGGATTCGAGGTACTTTGGCTTAGGATTTGAATCGTGTTAAGTGAGCATACTGTTTTGACCGGTACAGTGAATGATTTTGTACACCCAAATCATGGGGCCTTGTTAATAACTCCACACCCTGATGAGATCATTGATGATATATATGTATATTTCCTTCCTACCCAAGTTTGTTTTCTGATTTTATATATATAAAATGTGAAAAAAAAATTATATTAAAACCAATGTCCATGCGTTGCAACCATAAATGTATTTTTTTTTGTTGTATCTGGTTTTGCAACTATAGAAAAATATTGTTTATTCATGTTTATAGCTACAAAGGTAAAAATCTTGTTTCTAAAAATGAAAAGAATTTTGATACCCATGTGTTACAACCATAAGTGATTTTTTTTTGTATCTGGTTTTATAACCATATAAAATGTGTTTCTTATGTTATATACACGAAAATAAAAAGGTTTTGCAAATAAAACCCATGTATTTTACCCATAAGAGATTTTTGTTCTGTATCTGGTTTTATAGCCATATAAAATGTGTTTCTTATCCTATATACATGAAAATAAAAATGTTTTATAGATAATACCCATGTACTCAGCCATAAGTTACAAACCTTGAAATTATAACAAGGTACACTTTGTGTTTAATGTATTTTCTTTACATGATATATGTAGTTAGAATTAATAATGTGTAAACAAATACTTATTTATATTTACTAGTTGAGTAGCCCAGATGTAAATGTTTGGAATTTTTTTTTAAGTGCTGTTGGCTGGCACCATTATATAAATGTGTCAACAGGTGATAAAAAAAAAATAAGGTATCAAAATGACTTCAAACCAGGATGTTAGGGGGTGACAGAGAGTTAAATTACTTTCCCACTGTTTTGCTATGTACAATTGTAATAAACAAACATACAGATGATATTGTTGAAATAAATCACTAATCAATTGGTTTTTGTAGAAGTCTATTATAGGTGCAGAAAACAACCAAAAGTCAAGCAGCAAGGCAGTTGAATTTCAATAGATCATACACATACACATTATGATCAAATATTTTTCCTGTTATAAGCAGCAGTCAGCAGCAACAAAAAATGGCAGAATGGAGACAGTTGAAGAGAGGAGGGAGAGAGGTATATAATTAATGAAGAAATAATATTAAAAGGAAATCAGAAAGTAAAGTAACCCAAAATTTCGTGCTTATTGAATTTTTAAAAAAAAATTGTAGAAGGGAATTCTAGTAAATAAAATGAGGCATCAGGAACTACCCATTGCTGCACAATTTATGCAGATCCAGATCTTCCATGGTGAATCACAGGAGAGTCCACAGGAACATATGGAAAGTCTGAAGGTGATGTTTTCACTCTATGCACTGAGCAATAGGGAACAAATGGCCATAGCTAGCCAGCATTTGGAGGCAACTGCTAAAGACTGGTGGCAATCATTGACACACAAACCAACAGATCTTGAAGAATACTGCCAGGCACTATGCAAGATTTTTTGGAGTGAAGAAAAACAGGAGTATATTTTGCGCACTATAACCAATGAAAAATTCCCAACTAATCATCAAGAAATGTATGCACAATTCTTTTTAAAGCAAGCCGCAAGACTCAGATTTCTACCGGATATCACATGGTCAGAATCACATATTATCCATACCATATGACATAACATGCCAATGAAGGTGCAGGAAATGATGATCATAAGCCGGATCAACAAGATAAATGAAATGGCTGAGTTTTTGGTTTCAATAGACTATGGATTCAGGAATCCCAAAAAATATGAAACCTCAACATTGAAACTGGAACAAGGCAAGGTGGACATATAGGAATGCCCATAATATTTAAAGAGACAACGGAATCAGTTTAAACCAGATGGTAGCCAGATGACTAACATAATATGGAAAAAAGAAAGCATGGGAGATTGTTACAACCACAAGCTTGTGTCCTAGTATTGAAGTGATGATAGAATCCACCAAGGTATTAGCACTAGTGGATTCAGGAAGCCAAGTATCAATCGTATCAAAGGCATGGATCAAAAGTATAGAGAGAGAATGGGAGATCATGCAATTGCCAATGCATCCCATCCCATTTACCTTGGCTAATGGGAAAAGAATCATGAGCAAGAACAGTCAAATCTGGTTAGAGGTGAAGATTAATGAAAAATTGATGGGCCATACTTCTTGATTGTATCTGGACTAATCTATGATGTGGTGTTGGGTTCTGACTTTCTAACCCAAAATCATGGAGTTATCGATTATTCTGGGAAAAAATGCTTGTTCAACAATGAACCAACACAGTTCAAAGTGAACCACCAAGCTGTACCTGAGAAGCAAAGGTGCTTGATCCAACCTGTTGATTCAGCATTGATTGAAAAAAAGGTCCGTGACTCAGCTATTACAGAGTCCAATGATAAAAGAAGTATCCAAAGCAGATTAAAAAATTATGCTCAGGTGTTTGCCCAGACTCCTGGAAAAATAAAGGGGTATACTCATAGAATTCGAGTGAAGGAGGAAGCGTACACCCAATCCAAAACATACCCCATCCCATTCCAATACCGGGATGAGGTGGAAAAGCAGATTCAACAGATGATTGAGTGGGATATTATTGAGTGGAGGCCATCCCCTTATAACAATCCGCTGGTTGTGGTAAAAAAATGGAGATTTGCGGCTATGTTTAGATGCATGGAAATTAAACAGCATGACCATCCCTGAGAGAGACTTCCCACCACCGATCCAGGAAGTATTTGTCCAGTTGGCAGGTCAGACAATCTTTTTTACCTTAGATCTTCCCGCCAGTTATTGGCAGATGGCCCTAAACCCTTGTGACCGAAAGTATACCGCATTTTGGTATGGAGGACATACCCATGTGTTTAAGCGAGTCCCCTTTGGACTCATTAATAGTGGGGCAGGACTGATGCGATGTTTAAAACAAGTCCTATCCAAAGAGGTACAGAAAAATATGGTCTGCTATGTGGACGATATAGTAATTGCCTCGAAAAACATCACTGAACATTTGAAATGCCTTGAATAATTTTTCTGTGAATGTGCCCAAGAGAACATAACTATTAACTTGGAAAAGAGGCATTTTGCGGTAAAAGAAATTACATTCCTTGGGCATGCTGTTACTGAGTATGGGGTCAAAGTCCACCCAGAGAAAGTAGAAGCCATCGAGCACTTCCCCAAACCAAAAACTCGGAAACAAGTCCGATCTTTCCTGGGGCTTTGTAACTTCTATCACCAGTTTTATCCAAATTTCACTCATTAGACAGGAAAGCTGATAGAGTTACTAAAGAAAGATCATAAATGGGAATGGACCAAAGCACATGACAAGGATTTTGAGAACATAAAAAAAATTTCCTTCAAGCTGTAATGTTTATTCACCCTGATTTTACAAGGACCTTTTACGTCCAGACTAATAGTAGCAAGCAGGGATTGGGGGCTGTGTTATTCCAAATTAATGAAGAAGGCAAGCATCAGGCTCTATTTTTGTAGCCACTCTTCAAAGAGAGCCGAAGTACACTATACCACCATGGAACAAGAAACCCTAGCAATCATTTGGGCCTGCCATCAATTTCGATAATTTCTCCTGGGGTCTGATGTGGTCATAGTAATTGATCGCAAATGTTTGGAATTCTTGAATAAGAATTTCCTTACTAATGATCGATTAATCTGGTGGAGTCTGGCCCTCCAACAGTTCCAATACAAAATAGCTCACTGCCCAGGATGTCAGAACATTGTGGCAGATATCCTAAGCTGCCATCCTGTTCCTGCTAGTATCCAAAATCCCCAGCTAAATAACCAGACCCTCAGAATCATGGCCCCGACCACGAAGACCCTTATGGAAACCGATTTGACAAATCTATGATATTGACAAGATGATCAATATGCCAACATTATTTCCAACCTGGGAACCAATCACCTAATATGTACAAACAAAAGAAATGTACAGCGATACTCCCAATTCCACTTAAAAGATGGGATCTTGCAATGTAAAACAAAAGACTCTGAGAACCCATGGAAAAATCATGATGCCAAATAAGATTAGGATGCAACTGATCGAACATGTCCACAAAACCTTGGGACATTATTGGCCACAGAAAACTGAGGATGCCTTGAGATGCCAATTTTACTGGCCAGGTATGTACACACAGATCCTGACAGTGTTATGGAAATGTGCAACATGTGCCCGAACTAAGTTTCCGAACAAGTCTTATGCTGGAACTATGAAACCCATAACTGCATCAAGGCCCAATGCATTAATTGCAATCGACCACTATGGCCCATTGCCCAAATTTAGAAATTTCCAATATTTACTCATGACCTATGATTTTTTTTTCCAAATATGTACGAGCGTATCCTGTCCAGGCTGCAGACTCAAGGAATACGATTTAAACCCTCCAAGATAAACAATTCCCTGAGGGGGAAAACCTAATTCTATTCTATCAGATCATGGTTCAGCCTTCACCTCTAAGGAATGGAAAAACTGGCTTTTGAAGCAACAACTCACTCATCGGTTGACATCGATTAGGAATCCCCAATCTAACCCATGCAAAAGAGTCATGAGAGAAATGAATCATCTATTTCGTACTTATATATCAACCAACCTCCGGGATTGGGTAAATAAAACCCCAGAAATAGTTAACTGTATAAACCAGATGATAAATGAGTCTACCGGTTTTATGCCCAAACACCATTACGGGAAGCCATGTCATAACTTATTTCCAAACCTGGTGCCACTAGATGAAATAGTGATTGACCCTATTCATGACCAAGAAGCTGCTAGAAGATAGTTGGCCCAGGCAGCCAAAAATCACATAAAGAGGGGACGGATGCAATGTCACCAATTTCAGGAAGGGGATCAAGTATGGTTGAGATCCCCCAAGACTAGCAGTGTAGTAAAAAAGGAATTTAAAAAATTTTTCCCCTTGTATAGTGGACCATACCTTATTCAGAGGAGATGACATGAAAATGCTTTTCTATTGGAAGGAGAAAATGGGTTTAATGGCATCTATAATGCACGACAATTGAAACCATACACACCACCCAAACATCATACCAAATATTTCCGTTAATGAAAACAACAACAAGTTGCAATAAAAATATAAAAAGAAATGAAAGATTATTTCAACTCCATACTAGAAACTTGATTCAAATAAGAAGGCAGTTTTTTTTTGTCAACAAGGAGCCAAGTTTTCATGCTCATTTATTAAGGTTGTTTTTCTCACCAACATTATATTAGACTCCAACCAAGATAATTTTTTATTGATTTTTTTTGATCACTTTAAGTGGGGAAGAATGAAGCAGTCGATGTCTAATCACCATTGAGCTTCATGCTTGACCATCTACACTAACCTCCTGTGGGGTATGCAATTCAGACCTCATTGTAAATATATGCCATTTACCCACACACTATGCATAATGATTAGACAAATTAGTAAAAATTAATTATGGTTAGTAATGAAAAACAGTAGTGTGCATGATGCATATATATATATATATATATAAACGAAGCAATAATTTTATTAATATTTATTGCTGAAAAATTAAATGTTTTCTTTGTATAATTGTAAATCTTTTTATATATGTGTGTATTTAAAGCATTGGAATGTAAAAACTATGTAAAATGGGAAGGGCTCAAAATACCAAAATTATCCTTATCGATAATCAGATTTTCATTAATTAAAATTATAAATCTTAAAATTCTTTTGTTAGTTTGTTTTCAAAGCTTTAAAAATCTATCAAATGGTATTTTGAGCCTTATCTGTTTTAAAAATATTTTACTAATTAAATGTTTTCTTTAAGAGATTACAGAGATAGCTGTGGGCAACTGAGATTGCATTCTTGGCGGGGAAAAAATATAACTTTTTAGAGACCATGAAATAAGAGTCAGTTGAGTTTGGTTGTTTTTTGGTCAGTTTAGTTTGAAGTGTTTCAGGATTTAAAAAAAAATTTTAAGAAGTCCACTGAGGTTCGGTGCTATGAACTGTGAGTAGAAAAGAAATACCTTTCTCTCGGAGAACTGTCTATCCTAATGCCATCAAGTTTCCATCCATTTGACTGGCCAGTACAGGATGACCGTATAGTTGCCAACCTGATTGCCTGCTGTTCATAGGTGACCACTTTGTGTAGAGCTGCCTTAATAAGTAATTCTTTTGTAATATGTAATTCAACCTTTGTATTTTCATTCATATATTCATTTATGAGTTTTTATTAATTATTCTCTTAAACTCTCTCTCTCTCTCTCTCTGTAGCAATTTTAACTTACCTTTCACGCTTAATATGTGTTATATAATTTTGTGTGGTTCCATTAATATTTAACTTGCTTTGTTTAATATATATATCTATAATTGATTTTCTTTAATATGCCAACAACCAAACTTGCAAGTTTTAAAAAGGGGGGGGGGTGATTGTTTAATTTGGAAAGAAGCAGGAGCTTCATTTAAAATCTATTGATAAAGTTTATTTAAAATTGAAATCGCTCGCTAGGTTGGTTTTATATTTACTTCTGTTATTCACATTTTTTTTTCTAAAATATTTTATTGTGGGTGCCTTTTTTACTTTGTTAATTGGATCAAAAAATTGTGAACCTTAATATAAGTATTTCACCTGTCCTTATTGTCGCCTGTAAGGCTAATTCTATCAATACGTATATTGGAATAGTAAAATTTTGTTAGTTTAATGTCATAGTTAAAGAGCTATTTTCAGAATGATTCTTTATTTAAGTATATTATTGCTCAGGAGTCAAACCATTTACAGGCTGTCGAATAAAGAAAGTATGTTTAAGTTTCCTGTACATGTATAATGCTGCTGGCCGACCTTTCCTTTCTCTTATGGTACTTCCACACTTCGATTCCTCTATTGCGTTAGTTCTCAAAATTGTTCATTATCAGGGATACCATTCCCTGTGGAAAGCGAGGTTTATAGGGTTTTGATTGTGCTGCAGAAGTTCCATATAGCTGTCTGGGCCTCAAACCAAACCTCTCCATTGATACCGTATCATTAAAAAAGGGCGAACGTATCACCCTTTTTCAGTATAAAATGTCTTAAAAGGATAAAGAATTCAAAGTACCATAGGATTTGTATTTCTCTATAGCATGCCCGCATCGTTAGTGTTTTAATTAATACATTTATGCCTGTTTGACCTTTTATTATGTGTTGGAAAAATAATGACTCATTCTTGAAATGCGCTACACGTCAATTAGTTATTATGTTTATTTTGAGACTGCTTTCTTTGAAATTATTAATCGATTCCCATAGACATAAACAATTTTCTATTAATTATTATATCAGGTATTCTTGTTAATGTAGTGCATTGTTTGGTTCTTATTTATAAAAGACGTTTCTTCCAAACAATGCCAATAAAAGTACACAAAATGGTTTTCATAAGATAAATAAATGATTATAATTAGATATTTTGCCTGTTTATCAAATAAATCATTTAGCACTAAACATGTCACGACCTTTTATATTTGTTTTTCAGCATCCACAATGTCCATTTAGTAAAATATTATTCAATTGGTATATTAACTCCACACAAGCTATAACACACTCCTTAAAATGATATTCATTAAATAATTATAGTAAATGTGATTTTATAAAAACGAATCCCAAGTTTTGTAAATAGACAATGTCATCCCAAGCGTGAAACATTTTGTAATATATATAGGCGTTTTTCAATATTTTATTAAATATATAATTTCATGTAAATCCTGGTTTGTTTTGAATTATTTTCTAGTGAATATTTAGAATTATTTTTTTTGGCTAATAACTTAGCATTAATGAATAACTATAATAAATGTAATGACTGGGCTACTCCAATTTCGATCATCATCATCAGTCTGATTTTATGCTCTACTGCTTTGCTTCTGGGTCTGGAATTAAAATAATTTTTGCTGTAGCATCAGGATTTTTGTTCATAGTCTCAGAGATTCGAAGAATAGGCCAATAGGTTAATTCAGGATTGCTCCAGACCTGTGTATCTCGAGCATGATCGGATTCGAGGTACTTTGGCTTAGGATTTGAATCATGTTAAGTGAGCATATTGTTTTGACCGGTACAATATATATATATATATATATATATATATATATATATATGTGTGTACTTTTAATATTGATATACACATATTGAGATAGATTGTCTCATGGCTCAACATACTAAAACAATAACCTCGATAGTGGGTGTATATATATTAAAAGTTTAAAGAAAATAAAAAAATGAACACAGTCAAAAAATACTTATATATGTATTTACAAGAAAATATAGAATGACTTAAATATAAATTTATTGAATAATAATATACTTTGTTATTTGATATAAACTATTTAAAATTTATATATATATATATACATAAAGTTTCTCAGATGCAAGTGGATTATTATCTGATTTATTTTGATTTTGACAAAATATAAATTTTTAAAATAACAAAAAGAAAGCATTATTGTAAAATAAAAATTTTATTTTAATGGATATGTAATTATAAAAATTGTTTTCAATAATTAAGAAAATATTTTTATTCTATTTTATTTTAGATAATATAAGTTAAACAATAACTATCATTTTATTATAATTTTGTTTTTCTATTAATTAAGGAAAAATATTTAATTAATACTTTTTAACAATCTATATATTCCTTTGTATAACTAGAAATAATGATGGTGTTGGCAATTAAAAAGTTTGTAGTCATGAATAATAAGTTAGGGCATGTCTCCACATTGATTGTGTTGGAATAACTACAAGTACATATTTTGATACTCTCTATAGTTACCCATAGTCTATGCATGTGTAGCTATATAAAATTTAGACATCATAGAAACTAAATACAAATTAAAAACTACAATCCAATGAATTATCAGTTATGTATAACCAAGAAAATTCTTTAAGCCAATCTGTATTAAAAGCTGAACTGCTTGCATATACAAAATAATAATTAAAAAACCGATTTATTATTATACACAATATCTATAAACAAGATGCTCATGGCCTTTCTAAGGTGGTCTTTTTTTAATTGATTGCTTTAACCAATTTTTTTTAATATTTAATGTAAATTAAATAAAAGATTTTAATAATTATGGTCAATTGCTTTGTAAAAAAATATGGTTATTAATGGTGGAATAACAGTATTATGAACAATCATAATGGGTTTTTTTTTACTAAGGCCATCATTTTTATAATACTTTCTTTGAATTGGTTGCTTTAAAAAAAAATTTAAGATTTAATTCAAATTAAATAAAAGATTTTAATATTATATAAATAAATGTGAGAAATTCATAATTGGAAAAAAATATTTTAAACAACCCTATCTGTTGGATACAGTTCAGAAATGTATCCAGTAAAGTATTAATAAAACTAAATTAAAATTTAAAGTATTAAATAAATATCTGTTATATTTGACATGTGACAGTTATGGACAACTCATGGTTTATTAATGGTGGAATGTTTGTGAATTTGACACATGACAGGTGGATTTGACATGCAACAGTCTTACAGAGAAACATTCATATATTGACCAATCAGATAACAGAGAAAATAGGTATTTTATATATAAAATAAAGCCTATTTTTATATAAATATAAAAACATGTAAATTAATTTTGCTGTTGATATATTTCATATTATCTATGTAGAAGCACAAATGAAAGAAATCTTGAGAGAATTCAATGGAAAATATCAAAATATTTTATATATAAAAGCACAGATAAAAAAAATTGTTGGTGGAATATAAAGCCATTATATGTAGGTGTGGAAAAACATATGAAAGAAATCAATGATTGAGAAAACACACTAATAGATAGAATCATATAAAAAGCAATTCTACTTTTAACCTTTTAGCAGGATGACATTTTCATTGTTATCTCTTGCAACAATTTGTGTAATTATTCAGCATTTGATTTTATGTATTAAACTTATATTCTATATTAGAATACAATAAATTGGAATTACTTTATTAGAAATGTAAGCTTACAAACAAAAATATCCTAAAACATCATATTTGCATTTTGAAAATATTGAAAAAATAATAAAGTGAATATATAATGAGAACAATGTATTTTTTTTATTGGATAATGTGAAGTAAAATGAGTGATCCGGAAAATTAATAAAATCTTTATTAACTAAAATGTATTTTTAAAATGGGAATGAATAAATGTGAAGCTCTCATAAACCAAAAAAAAAAAATTGTTTTAAAATTTAAAGTTGAATATATAATTTTTTTTTAATATTTCAAAGGATTCTATCACAGTATTGATTAGTTTTACAAGATGGGATAACTATAGTTTGCTTTTGATTAGCATTATGCTGGAATTTGTTAACTTCTATTTTTAAAAATAAAACAGATACTTATAAAATAAAAATGTAATATTATATGCATTTGTTCTTTAATAATTATTATATAGTTATTATTTAAAAATAATCATAAATCTTTAATAAACTAGACAGAAAATCAACTTTTTGCTATTCCAAAAATCTATAACATTTTTAAAATTCATACTAATATATGAGTGATACATAAAATATTTCTTACCAATTTATTTATCTAAATAAGGATGATTAATTTCATTTTAACTTTGATGTTAAATTTAAAAACCTATAAAACATATAATAATTGCAATATAGCAAAGCATTGAATAAGTTTAATAGTTAATTGCATTTATGCAACCTAAACCTAAGGAAAATTACATTTAATATTATCCAATATCACCAATAATAATATTAAATAAAAATATTACCTGTACATTCATATACTAATATCTGAGGTATTATTATTTTATTTATTACATTAATAATAATAATATTAACTAACTAAGAAAGAAGCATTTATAATAAAGTTCATTAAATAATCCATCTGTTTAAACTTCAATGGTTATACTATTTTCAAAAATTTATCCCAGTGAAATATTGATACTTGAGAATATTCCACTGTTTTGGGGAATTTAGAAACACTTTTTAAAATAATAGCATTCGAGATGATATAAAGTGCAATTATTGTCTTTTTTGGTAGTGTAATCCTTTTTGGAAAGAAATATAAACCTTAATAAATTCTATTTAAGTATGCTTATTAATTCAAGATAAGTTACATTCAACACATCCATTTCAAGAATTGCTTATAAATTTGATACATATATTTAATACTTGCCTTGATAATTTATAATCTATGAGTAAAATTTAAATATTTAGCAATCATAATCTACTTAATGGTATTTAAATATTCCATAATGCATTTCATTACCCACTGGAAACAAATCTTAGTTTATTATATGAAGCTATTTAATCCATTTGAAAAGATATTATAAGTTTATCCCAAAAATTGACGTTCACTATTTTTTTTATTTGGAATATTTTATTAATCCAATAGTTTATAAATTTTAAATCTATGTTTCTAAATAGTACTTATTATATATATCAGGGGTGTCCAACAAGTCAATGACGGTCGATCACAAGGCCAATCTGGCAAGAGCTGTCAGGTAATGAGTGAAACAAATTGAGTCAAGATTTTCAAGTTTTTTTGTTATTTTTGTTTTTGTTTTAATTTTTTTTTTCAATTCTAGATAGGTGAAGTCCACTAAGTCCTATCATTATTGAAAATAATATTTTTAATCTTGATTTAATGTATCTAATTTGAATTAATAAATATTGTTAATAATTACTCATGTTGCTTTAATTCCCACCAGATATGAGTATTTTGGCCCGTTAAATAATTGTTATTTTTTACTAGATAGATATATAAAAATGGTATGCATTTCATACCTACCTCCACTTAGACTATGCCTAAAACAACAAGTGAATTGCCAATGACAACAAGTTGATGCAAAACATTTTTAAAATAAAAAATAGAACTTATGAACACAAAAATTGGCCACCACTGGTATATATAATCAAGCAAGCAGAGAGACTTTCATTAATTTTGAATTAAAGTTTAGCATTTCTCCAAGTGACAAAGTTCACAGAGGTATATTTGAGTTGAAAAATTATTATTTAAAGTTTTTCCACCCATAATTAAAAATGAGATAAATTTATAATATTGAGACATTTACACAAATTCTGAAGTAAAGAGAATTCTTATCTTCCAATATTTTGAGAATAAATATCAACAACTTGTTTGAAATTGATAAATATAATGTTCCAATTACATCAGCTATTTACTATTACTTTCAATTGAAGAAATCAAGTGATTTAATTTGTTGATACACGGCATTCCATGAGTCAATTTATTCATTTTTCATTAACAGTTGACTGCAATAAATGGGATTTCTTGAAATGATAATTAAATAATTAATATCAGTTTTAGCTTTATATGTGATTGTTTATCTTTTTCTTAGTATAATGATAAGAAGTAATTTTGTTCAGAAAAAGGTAAAATGTCTAGACTGATTAACTTACTTGACCATGATCAAGAGAAACAAAATGGGTATGTTAAAGTTTCAACCATTTTGATAAGTCTGTCTGGATTTTCCAAAATATTTGATCATGTGATGTTTGGATTACAAAATATTCTATATTATGCAATGGAGTTACCTTATTTTTCAAGAAAATTTGGAAAAAGCTGGGAAGATTTTTGAATGCTATTCAAAAATAAAGAGAAAGAAAATAATAAATTCAAACTTTTTCAATTGCTTAATTTTTACTTCCAGATTTAAAATAACATTACAAATATTTATATAAATAAATCATAAACTTATAATGTTCACAGATATTTATTTCAATTAATTTTAAATTAACATTTTAATACATGATATTATTTAATAAATATCCTAGCAAACTAAACAAGATAATTTATTTTACTTAATCTAAATGTAAACATGTAAGCTTTCACACACATGCACACAAACTATAAAATGTAAGAACTATTTGTTCTATATCTACATAAAAATGTAATCTGAAATATAATTGCTTTACTTTAAAATATTTTAGTATTCTAATGTTAAATTTATAATTCTATTCAATATTTCTAGATAAAATTATTTTGTTTTATGTGTGGAACACTTGTTTGTTTATACAATTTAATAGCTTTGTTTTTTAAGAAAAATAATGATAAAAATATAAGTGTATATATTTGATATATAGAGCTCGCAAAACAAACTCTTAACAAGCTTTGTAAAATACCCCCAACCTCAGACCAGTTTCTGCTACTGGCATCCTCAGTGAGGACTATATATAACATTTGCATATATATAACTATATATAACATTTGTGAGCTCTATTTGTTACATTTATAAACACAAGCTTTTTAAATTAAGTCATGTGACATCTGACTTGATTTTTTTTTGTGTGTATATATTTTTATATAAGTGTTAATCATAAAATATGTTTAAGAAGCCATTTTTAAATGCTTTATAAAATAAAATTTTCTATTAAGCATTAATATTAGAGACTTTTAATTTTGATATTGATTATATAATATGCTATTTGAACAATGACAGCAATGACTATATTTAGTTATCTATAAAAATAAAGCTAATAAAATTTTTACAGTTTCTAATTTATAATAGTCAATTTACAGAAGCATATATAAGGTTATAATATATATACCATATTATTTTATATTTCATATATATGATTGTAGTCATTAGAAAGGAAAGAAGTTGTCTAACTAATGTCTTTTAAGACAAATTAATTTATTAATTTTAAACTGCATCCACTCATTAAATGAAATGTAATAATTTTTAACTTAATAAAAATAATTAAACATTTATTTATTAAAAGATAACTATTGTAAATGAACATTTATTAAAAATATTTTTAAAAAAATGAAGTTGTTATAAGTGAACTTGCTTTGGATGTGATTAATATAAAGTATTTTACACATTTATATTAAAAAGTGACAGAAAAAAGTTTTTATTTTTAATACATTTAGTGATTTTGCCTATAAAATTATTGATTTATTTTTCTTGGTGTGATGGAAGAAGAGTATGATTTGTTTTAACTATTATAAATATTAAAAAAAGAAGAAAAGCCAAACTAGAACAAGAAGTTGCAACTTGTATTGAGAAAACGAGACTTAAAATTGAGACAACACTTTTTCACCCGAATTATCAATAATGTATTGACAACTGTCGCTTTTAAAGAAGTGAATCTCTTGCTGATTTTATAAAGGTTTAATATACCATAAAACATCTTGTCTCTTCCACTTTGATATGATTAACATCAAAAATGTTCACAATGACAGTTAAAATATTTTAACTTTTTCTAAATAGAGAGATAAAATTAATGATGGTTAAACTTAGCAATTATTCGTATAAATCATTTGCTTTTTTTAAAAAATGAATTCAAGCATAACACAATTTTAAATAATTTTGAAGCTGAATTTTAGTTTTTATTGGGAATATGCGATAAACTGGAGATTCTTCAATATAAATATATGTAGATTACAAATGAATAAACTACTAAAAGAAATACTCTTAACAAAATAAAAATTTATCCTTTAAATTATATTTATAGCGATGTTAGATGGCATGCCAAGTGATAGTACACACAATAATTATGTGTAGTTATCATAGAACATAAAATAATTATAGCATTTCTTTATACTTTGACATTATCAAAGATGTAGAGATAGCAATGAAGAAGATAGTTTTTCTTTTATTGCTAGTACAGATTTTAGAATAAATTAATGAATTTGTTTAAAAAAAATTGAAAAATTAATTCTACCCCCCTCCACACACACACACACATAAAAAGCAATAACTGTTTTTTTTGGGGGGAGGGTACAAATAATAGTATTTATGAAATTAAAATAATATAGATAAAAACTTTGATTTCCAGTATCATGCAAAAGATTACAAGAATCAATTTATATGTTTTGTGAGTGAAGTTAATTATCTTAACAAAACTTTCATTTTTTAAATTTTTTTATAATGTAATAGCATTTGATGAGAGGGTACCCATAAAAACTGAAAAAAATTTGAGGGCACTTGTAACACAGGCTTCTGCTACTATGTGAATATTTGCAGAACCCTTCTGAGTTAGTATGCCAGTCAACATTGAAAAGAAAGATTGCCTTCAGTGATTAGTTGTTTATTATTTCATCTATTTTGTGATGGCTCAATCACATTAGGAAGACAGTTGCTATGAATAAATCACAAGTTTATGACCAGAAAGACAGTTGCCTAATTCTGTGTTATGCTTTGAAGCAGTATTTTGAAGCTCTGGTTATGATCAGAAATAAAGCAGCAATCCAACCAATGGAAAACTCCCATTTCTCATTTCAAGAAAGCATGATTTATAATGGCAAATTGTTTATTTGATGTGAGACGGATTGTGTATTAAAAATTTTTATATTAGATTTAGCAAAGGTCATATATTTTTATGTGTATAAAATCCTCATATTTATAAAATATGTCAGCATTTAAATCCATATAACAACTTAGATAAGAAATAAAACTGTTTGATTTAAAAGCTGACAATATTATAATACCTATCAATAAATTGCTAATTAATTTTCTCTAAACAATTACAAAAAAAACAGTCCCATTATATAACATGGTATAACTGTGTTCAAAAAAACCTTTATTTTCAAACTATAGCATGCTTATATTTAGGCAGAAAAATTATATAATATCATAGTTAATGCATAAAATAATTTATTCATTTTAAACTTAAGATAAATAATATATGTATTGGATTTAGTTATGTAGCCAATAATAAATGTTTGTTGTTATTGTTAATTTATTTATTAAAAATATCAACTTACTTGTTTATAGAGTTAGATATGTTAATCTTTAATATTAATAAGCCAATAAGCTAATGCACATGTGCTTTGTAGATTTAACTATATAAATGAATATTCCCACTTTCCAAACACCAGATAAAGTCTTTGTGAAAAGATAGAATGAATCCATCTATCTTTTTGACCCAAACGTTTATGTATGGTCAAATCTTAAGTGGTTGGAAATGAGAGCATGAAGATGTTAATTGATCACTTTAAATTACTTTTTTACTATGTGAATGAATGATGCTTGCGAAATTTCTAGAATTTATGATACATCATTCTTATTAAATTAAACATATGTAAATAAGACATTTATTTTATATAGTGCGATGTTTTTATAAACTGTAATATCAATAAGCCAATAAGATAATGCACATGCGTCATTCATTCACATAGTAAAAAAGTAATTTAACGTGATCAATTAACATCTTCATGCTCTCTTTTCCAAGTACTTAAGATTTGTCCATATATAAATGTTTGGATCAAAAAGATAGATGGATTCATTCTATCTTTTCAGAAAGTCTTTATCTTGTGTTTGGAAAGTGGGAGTATTCATTTATATAGTTAAATCTACAAATCACATGTGCATTATCTTATTGGCTTATTAATATTACAGTTTATAAAAACATCACACTATATAAAATAAATGTCTTATTTACATATATTAATCTTGTAGAATAATAATTCTTTTTATGGTGAAAAGTTTGTCCCACATTATAGTTCACTTTTAGTTACCATAGAACAAATAATTTTTTTTGATGAGGGAGAGGGTAATATTAGACTTTAAAAAAATTATTGGCTTGCTATAAAGCTATTTTAATTTTATAAACAAATTCTATATTTTAAGCAACTAATTATTGAATTTATTTATATCATGATACTATGGTCATATTATATTTTAAGAATTTGTTGTAGCAATATTATTCATTTACAGGCAAAATTATTTTTAAACATTTGTAATTCTATTATTGAAACTAGTACTTTGTTTTTAATATTAATATTTTGAAATATTTTTGCATGAGTAACTGGAACAATATAATAAAGAGAATATATAGTATTTAATACAAATAGTCATTTTTTAATACTAATATTAGGGTATGTGTGCATGAGTGTTTTAAATAATGGAGAAATTCATTATATATTTATATAAAATGATTTATTCTATTTATTTTGTTAAAATTATGTAATATTTTTGTGTCTAAATCATAATGTGCATCTAAAAGTTAACATTTTAAAGCAAGGTTTCAAATACTATAGGAATAAACATAAAACTATATGTTCAAAAAAATGTCATAGCAATAACCTAAATAAATCAAAAGTTATAAATATGCATTAACACATTCAAAAGTAGCTGCTTCTACTTCTGGTTTGAATTTATCAACTTCTATATAATTTATTAAAACATTATGTGTGAACATTTAAATAATACTTTAAATAATACTTCAGTATTAGTCCCGCAACATAGGAGGGATGGTACACCTTTTTACATTCATGATAAATGTCTAACTTTGGAATCCTATTAAATAAACCCTGCAATCTTATCCAATCTTATCCAATAACATGATAAGTTTACACTTTCATTTATTGCAGATTTCATTTGGACAAGTTCTTCTCAAAGTGTTTTTTACTTCAATGCTGATATTTATTTTTTTATTTTTTTTTAAACAGTACAAAATGTTGAACATTTGGAGTTTACCCATTAATGAAATCAATGTGGTTCAATACATCCATATTTTGGGCAAGCAATAGTATTGTAACATTTGTGGATGTCATAATAAAATAGGTCTTCATAAGAGAACATGGTTCCATTTTTGACAGCTATCTGATTTATTTACAGCTGGTTTCATAAATTAATATCCATAGAATGGGGTAAAATGGAGCTTAGGTTTAGCAGAGAAAAATGTAAAATTGGAGGGCCTAACAAAATCATTGAAATTGATGCAACCTTTTGCACAGAAAGAAAAATAACCAAACCAGATGAATTCTTCCAGAATAGGGAGACTGATGAGTGATTCATCATGAGAATTCATGATAGAACAGCAGCAACTCTGATGGAAGTCATCAAACAAAATGTGAATGAAGAATTGAAAATTTTTTTTGGACTGTTGGAAAGCCTATAAAACTGCTAAATTATGAGCTGTTGGTTACCAGCCATTTTCATGTGAATCATACTGGATGACATCAAAAAAATTAATCCACCACATTGAAGTAATAATAAAAGTACAATAATTTAATATTTTTTTTTGGTTTTAAAAAAATACATTTACTACTTATTAACATTTCTGGTAAAGCTCTTATGCAGGCATTATATTGCACAATCATGTGTTAAATAATTCTCCATTTTGGTAAAAATAAAAAATTTTACTTTTAGTCTCCATTTTAAAACAAATTTCATCTACTTAAAATAAAGTACAACAGACAAATTCATTGTTTCATCATGACAATTCTTGTTATATATTACACGGTAAGTGTTTTGTAATTTAGTGATTGTTTTGTCTATATTTAAAGTAACATTTGGGAATTGCATAAAACTTTTTAAGATTTATTTCTGTGTGAAATTCATATTTTTAGTATTGTTAGATTTAGTATGATGCAATTACTGTGATGTATTAGAATTATTATGCTTTTCACATATGTATTCAGACTGCTGATAACACATGGTCTATTTTGATAAATTTATCATTTTAGTTTGTACAAGATCCAAGTGTACACATTATTTGATCAGATCACAAAAATTAGAAAGTTATCTGTGGATTTTTATGAATGTCAAAAAATGTAGCAGGTCTACTGCCATTTTCCATTTGACCTAAAAGCCATCCTTGAAACATATATTTTAAAAATAATCTACTAACTATCCTTAAAAAAATATTTTAAATATCAACTGTCATAAGAAACTGCTAATTTATTTCATCAGATTGTTATAGTTTATGGTAAACAACCCATATAAACACTAGACTAAAAAAAAATTACCTTCACATCTAATTGCTAATGAATTTTCTTACAATCTTTTTCATTTGTTTTCATGGAATTCTGCAAAACAAGATATTTTGGAATCAGTCAAATCATTTATGAACTTTATTTAAAGATAGTACTGAAACATTAATATATTTTTTGTATAAAAGAGAGAGAGAGAGAGAAAATATATGCTAAATTTGTATAATTTATTATCATTTTTAATGTTATTATTATTTTTTGAAAGTATATTTTAGCACTTCTCAGGAGCATGCAAATATGAAGAACAGGTATATATATTTGTTTAATAATATACAGTTATAGTGCATGCATTACATTTATTTGTGTAAAAAAAAATCCTTTGGATGATAGTGAGCTGAGTTTATATTTAAAGATAAGGTATTTCTCTAGTTATACATAGATAATATTTTATATTTAGAAGTAGCAACTTTTTTGCATTAGTATACATGTAGTTAAATGATTTAAATAAATATGGGATATATAAAATTGCTGTTATAGCATTGCTTTAAGAGATGATATTTATAGAAATATTTCCAAGATTTAGTTCAGAATAAACCATATTTAGCAGAACAGAGCCAAATTTAATTAAATCACCAACATCAAAAAATACATATTCTTGATTCATTTTAAATTGATTTATTACTAATAATTTTTTAGCTTGGCAAAATACATATAATCTTCATTATTTTTCATAAAGAATTAGATATATCTGACAAATATAGAATACAGGGATTCAGACAGATGTATATAAAAAATATTTCCAACCGAATTTTAAATGTAAAAAAAAAATTTTTGTGGTTTGATTTTTGGATAGGTTTAAATTATGTTATGTGCAAAGAAGCAGAAGATAGTAAATAAATAATCATTCATATTTTCTTTTAAAGTAATGAATACTTATTTATTTTTTATTTTTTTCATTTATAATTTATTAATGCCAATAAAATTTGAATTTATTTATTAATTAAATTGGTCTTCACATTTTTAAGATATAAGATTATATTCCTTATCATACATTTATTTGGGTCACATATTAAAGAGATAAAACATTAAAATATATATTTAATTTATATTTTATCCTGAGATATTTGAATAAACATTTATTTTGAAGATTGATTAAAGTATGTATTAGCCATGGTGTTCTTTGAAAGAATTAGTATTACACATTTCTCATTTACGGTTAGAGAAGCTATTTATTAAACATATAAGAAGTACATCTATAAAGAACAATTAAATAATTAATTTTCTTATTTTGCATTAAAATATTTATAATAAAATAAAATGTTTTTTTCTGCATTATCTATTTTAAAAAATGTTGTTGGTGGTTTTTTTTTTACTAATTGTAATAATAATTAAAAGATTTGTATCAAATGATGCTATTCAGATGATTATATGAATGCATTGAGAAAATTTGGTCTAATATTCTGGCTATGAATATGTAATACAAACTAACTTTGAATGTTTGAGCACAAATGATATTGGGGGGTGGGGCATCTTTTTATAAACATATATGCCAATGTGAAAAAACTCATTTTATTTTATCTATTTATAATAAATGTTTGAATGTTAAGTTGATATAAATGAGTCAAATGCCTGTTCAAATATTTATTATTAAATAGCAATTAACTTATCTAGTAAATATAGTAATTTATTAAATAGCAATTGAAATTTGCAATTAACATCCTTCAGGCTATCAAAATAAATTGTACATATAACAATATTGCTAATTTTAATTCTGTAATTAACTATTCTCATTCTATCACAAATAATGATCTAACAAGTCATACAAGTCTGTGTTTTTATATATAGGGTTGCTTTGAATATTAAACTATTTTTAATTAATTAATGTTATTGATATCAGCAATAGAAGTCTTCTATTTTTGTTTCATATTCACTTTATTATAAAAAAATATTTTATTCCATCTATTTATAATAAATATTCAAATAAAAGCTCAATAAAAATGGGTTTGCATGATTGTCTTTGCCTTGCAACATATTATATTTTTTATCTATTTATTGAGATTTACTATCTTTTGGATTCTCAAAGTAAATGATTTTTCTCTGCCTTTATGTACAATTGTTGTATAAAGCACTGTTATGGAATGCTTTATATAAAATATGTGTATTCGTTATTATAGTACAACATGTTATGACTGCATTGAAGATGTAATCTATTCTTACACAATGTTGCTCTTGATGTCAGCGCTTATTATTTGTATATATTTTTTGCTCTACTCTAATCGAAAATAAATCTTTTTTACCCATATATATAGAAAACGACGCATACTTTAAGTACCAATTCTGGTATTTTCTGATATATATTATTTTTAATATTGCCTTTTGTTATTGATATTTTAATGAATTATTATATTTATGTTTGAATTATGTTAAATAATTAAATGAAGTAAATATTGTAAATCTAAATTATTCAGTAAGAAATAACTTTTGTTTTTGTTAAACTAATATATAAAACATAATAATTATCGGGTTTTTTAATTTTAATTTATTTGATGTTATTTTTTATCAACCTGAAAGACGTTCCCAGTGTTTTTGGTAAAAAGCTTTTAGATGATGCAAGGATTCAACCGTGTTTTGATTTAATAAAGAGAGGGGGGGGGTATTTCTTTAAAAAAAAATTCTTAATTTACAATCTTTTTTAATTGTGGGGGAAAAAAACATATTTTTAGTATTTTTGGAAAGGAATTTTGCGTCTGATCTTTGTAAATATGAGGATATTAAATATCTTATTATAATATGGGTATTTAAAAGCAATAACGGAATTCTAAACAAATTACTTACATTGAATTATATTATTTAGCTTTAAAAAATATTATTGCAAAATAATGACTGACGCATATTTCAAACAATTATGTGCTTGAGTGTATCAGTGTTATTAGATAGAGTGGAGAGTGGTGGGTTATGTGAAAGTCTGTGCTCATATACCCTATAAACAATTATCTTGTAAAAATAGTGCAAAATATTTAAAATTCATTATTCAATAAAATAATATTCTTCGAACATAAAAATTATTAAAGTATAACTTTTATGATATAAAAACACTATATCTCACTAAGCATAAAAGATCTTCAATATTTAATCAAATATTATACTATATGTGAATAAAAAATACACTTGCAATTAGAGACTTTGACACATTACAAGTATTAAAAATATATAAATTTGGGAATAGGCTTTGTAATTATATATATTTATTGAAATATTGTTTATATAAATATTAAATAATAATTTGTAAATCCATTTAGAATTTGTATTTTTAAATTTGTTCTATTTATAAACGGAATGAAGGAAAAAGATGTACTAAAAGTTTTTTTGTTTCTCATCTGTCATGGCATTAGCCGGGAAGCGAACCCGCTAACCCGGGACAACTGTTTGTAAAGCGGCTGTTGCTGACCTCTCGACTACCAATACTTGCAGGCTTATTATATACCTGTATCAATATATGTAATATATAGGGTATATAAGCACAGATTTTTACATAATCCACCACTCTCCACTCTATCTCATAAAACTTAAACACTTTGAACACATATATGTCGAAAAGATAAATAATCGCCAATATCCGTATTTCGTGCTAAACCAGCCATCATTAGTTGGCCCAGATTATCATCTCTACACATATATGCAATAAGAGCTCAGATATATATTAAGATAGCCAATCTTCATACTTTAATGAACAGGCTTCAATCCTTTGAGCATTCCATTATCAGATTTTCAATTGGATAGAAGGTTGAAGAGTTGGAGTGTCAAGTGTATTGAAGCTTATCCATTCAAGTATGAAGATTGGCTATCTTAATATATATCTGAGCACTTATTGCATATATGTATAGAGATGATAATCTAGACCAATTAATCATTGCTGGTTTAGCATGAAATACATATATTGGTGATTATTTACCTTTTCAACATATATGTGTCCAAAGTGTTTTAGTATTATGAGATAGAGTGGAGAGTGGTGGGTCATGTAAAAGTCTGTGCTCACATACCCTATATATTACATATATTGATACAGGTATATAATAAGCCTGTATTTCAGTTATTACATAGCAGAGATGTCTGCCCATCCCTTAATTATGTATTAAATGGATTTGTCCTGTACATGAGGGGTCAGAATGTCTTTAGGTCAACATTTGGTGTGATGAGAATTTTGGCCTCAGGGTGGCTTTTGGGCATTCCATCATAAGATTTTCAATTGGATGGACAGTTGAAGAGTTGGAGTGTGGAGTGGATTGAACCCTGTCCATTAAAGTATAAAGATTGGCTATCTTAATATTTACCTGAGCACTTATTGCATATATGTGTAGAGATGATAATCTGGACCAACTGATTATTGCTAGTTTAACATGATTATTTATCTTTTCAACATATATGTGTTCAAGTGTATCAGTGCTATGAGATAGAGTGAAGAGTGGTGGGTCATGTGAAAGTCTGTGCTCATATACTATATATATTACATATAATTTACTATTATTTCTGCCATTTTTTAGTTTATGTTATATAATGGCATATTATAAAAAACAATAATATATGATGATAGTCATTCTAATGTTAAATGTTATTTTAAAATGCATAGCATAACATAAATTATAAACTATTCATTTTCTAAATTATTACTTTTATAAATAGGCAGAATTATTATTCTTATAATTACTAAAAAATAACATAACCTAAATAATCTTACTTAATACTCACGTTATCATTTTTTAGTCTGATATTATATAGACTGAAATATTAGTAGAATTTTTTTACAATTTATTCTGTTATATTATTCAATAAAACTGCATTTCTAATACAAATGCAGTATTTTTTTTTATATTATATTTAATTTATTGGTAATATCTTTTCTACTCTTAAGCATTTTAAATTTATATAAGCTCTAACTTACTTATAAGGATAACAAGTCTACATATAAACTTTCAATTATTTTTTATAATAAGAATTTTAGAACTTTTTTCTACTGAGAATAGTTTTATTTTTGACTTTTTTATGTCAAATGCATGACCAGCAAATTATAACAAAAATAAAATTGCATTACCTTTCCTTGTTTAAACTTTCAAAATGTTTAAATATATAAATTATAATCAATATTTATGAAGCCATGGAATACAATTTTAGCTCTATTATTTCTAGTGTTTAAACGATTTATAAAACCAATCAGATTTTTGTTTATTAATATTTATAAAAAAATATATATAAGCAAATTTAAATCGATCATTATTTTATGTTATAATTTGATACTAAAGATAAAATGAAATTTTCTTTAGAAAAAATAAATGCCTTTTTAACCTAATCATTATATGTTTTCTTATAATAAAAAAAAGACCTTTATGTTTTAGATTTTATATAAATATCATTAACATTATCAAAGATATGTACAATCTGTTTGTTATTTATTAAAAAAGTTTGAGATTTCTTCATTATGCAAATAAAATGGAATAATAAGACTTGTTTTAACAAAAACTTATTTTTTTATTAATTAAAGACATTTTGAGAAATCTTCAAAAACTGTGACTAGTAAAAAGATTACAAACAATCATATTGTGAAAAAATTTTAAATGAAAGTTTATAAAATTGAGCAAAAACATAGCATGTGAACAAATCAATGAGTTTTTCATTTTTATAAGATGACTAATCTTAGAATTAATAATAAATTTATTAATAAGAATGCCTTTCAAATATAAAATATATATATTATTATTATTAATATCTTTCAAATATAAAATATATATATTATTATTATTAATATCTCTAAAGAAGTAAGTATAGCCTAAAAGTCATATAATACAGAAATGTTTAAATATGTTTATAGAGATTCCTTGAAAAACTAGATATAAAGTCTGATAAATTTTTATTAACTTGATATTTATAATATTAAAAAAAAAATTATTTTTTTTCCAATATAAAAATTCATTTTAGAAAATTATTGCTTTTTGTTTCTTATTAAAAAAATGTTAAAAATCCTTTTTTTTTTATTAATAAGATATATTTTATTTAATTGTATCAAATATTTTTTAACAACAAATTTAGAAATAATGTTAAATGTCCTTGTTTTAAATTTTGGATATTATATAAATTTTAATCATCATTTTATAATGATAGAATTAAAATATATAAGATAAAAATGTGCAATCTTTTTTTTAAAAAAAGATAATAATAAAGAGCAATGGTGATAGGAAAACTTTATTTGTAACATATTATTTGGAGATATGAATTACAATTAAATTGTGTTAGCAACTGTTTTAGAATTAGCTTATAAAATATATTAATGGCAATGTTAACTGTTTAATTAAGGAATAGCTTACTTTTAATAACTGTGTCTACTTAGTTTTTCAATTAATAAAAAATAAAAATTTCTTTAAAATGTAAGGTAGAATTAAACATTGCAATTATTGAAATCTTAATCTATTAAAATCTTCAGAACTTGATATTTTTAAAGATTGAATCATTGATAAAATGATAATTCTGTCTTATCATATTAAAAATAATGTAAGGTTAGTTTGTTTTAGTAGTAGTCATTCTATTCCAAAATAAAAATTATGATTAACCAAAATAAAAATTATGATTAAATAGTTTTATAGTAATATTAATAAATAAATTCTAAAAGATGTTATAGTAATAATATGCTCAACAAAAAAAAATTAAATATATCTTCATAATTTTCTATTTGAAATTTCAGCATTAACTTGATACCTTCAATCTCATAGAAAGTATTAATGTTATTTTTAAAACACTTCATAAAATAACAGTTATAACTTTTTTTTTATAAAAAAATATTATTATCCAAACTTTTTAAAAATTATTTTCTCCAAAAGATTTAATTCCAAAATGTAAGACATTAAAATTATTTTCAAAAATGATGACATTTTACTAGTTCTTTCTTGATTATGATTTTTACTGAGGCTTTTTTATTATGCCCATGTTTAGTTATAATACTGCTTTTCTGGAATACTTGAACCAAATCTAATGCTTTTTTATTATCATCATCAATAATAATAATAATAATAATAATAATAATAATAATAATAATAATAATAATATAATAATAATAATAATAAATAATAACAGCAGCAGTAGCAGTAGCAGTAGAGTAATAATAATAATAATAATAATAATAATAATAATAATAATAATAATAATAATAATAATAATAATAATAATAATAATAATAATAATTGCAGTAGTAGTACTAATAGTAGTAATAAATACTGTTTCTGTGTTATTGCTGTGAGCAGTTATCCCAATTCCAAAAGTATAATCAATATTATAATAGTTTTTATATTTTTGATAAATATCTTTGGGAAGTCCATATCTCTGAAACTTTCTTACAATATGACACACTTATCACTTAATCTTTTTTTCATTAATCTAGTTCTTAATAATTTGCATAATCAACTAGTTTTCTATGTCACTTTTCACATTAATTTTTTTATGCATTTCTTGGTTTAACAAATATGACTGTTTTTTTATATATATATTATGATATACATGAAGTAGATTCTGGCTGTTGTGAATATTTTTAATCTGAAGACAGTCAGAAATCTTGCATAAAGACATCCACAAATTTTATAAATTTTTTGATTAAGGGACATACCACATTAATATTAACCAATGCATTTCAACATGTTCTGTCTACAGATTTGTCATTATAAGATGGCATATTATATTTTTTATGAAATTGGTCTCATCCAAAACTAAATGTGTACATAAATAAATATTATTCATCATATTTTTAAAAAATCAATTGATTTATGTGGAGAGAATACATAAATATTTATATTTTTATCTAAATCATTCCAATGATGTATCTTTAGAAAATGTATTTATATATGTGTTTTGTCTTTGAAGTTGTTACAAATTATTAGCTATTCCAGTATATTTTTAGAATATCTTTTTGTATGTTATAAGATATGCTAAGTCATCTCTCTGTCAAAAAATATTTGAATAATAATATGAACAATATCTTGAAAAATATAGGCAAGAGTAGGTTGCTCAGAATATGTCTAGAACATTGCTATTTTTTTCTGCTAAGAGTTATAGTTAATTTAGATTAAATTGTAATTAATTCAAAAATGTTTAATACAAGAATAATATTCATTACAAAATATTAAAAATAGATAATACTATTTAAGATATAAAGAACATTATCACCAAATATTGTTTTTTATGTGATAGTTACTTTATTACTCGGATTGAGATATAATATAAAATTACACTTGATAAAAGTTTTTTTTTAGTATTAATAAATTATAAGACTATTTGACTTTGTCTTATCTTACTTTAATAAAAAAAATTGTTGTTTTTTAAATTTGTTCCCAACAAAAGTTAAAAGTTTTCTTACCAAAAAATTATCTCTATTGTAAGGGTAGCTTACAATCGAAGGTTTGTTTACTCTCAGCACCAAATCAAACTCATTTATAATGTAAAATTAGTTAATAGGTGATTGAGCATGTATTTTTATTGTATGGAGTAAATAGACACACATATACATATATTGATGCAACAAACGTTTATTTTTTGCTATATTAAAGAAATATCATGATAGATTAGTTTCACTTATCTAATAGAAAGATAAAAACCATACCTAAAAAAAGATCATACTAATACATATGTATACAAATAATGAATTTCATGTCAACGTATTGTACATCACTGTACAAGACTTAGACTTGGTAAACATGGTAACAACCTAATGTCAAACCAGTTACTAGATAACCAAATGTGGAAGATAAAAGCATAATTCTACTATGTAATTTTATATTACATAGAATCAATAAAATATCTGCAACAATAGAGTTCACATAGAAATGGTAAAGAAAAGAAAATGCAAGTATACTAAACAATAAAAACTGGGTCCAGTATAAAAACAAATCCAGTTCATTTCCATCATCTTTCTTTATTTTTAAAAGGCTACAAAAGCTGTATAACAACAACATCTGGATGGCTTATTTGAACACTCCAAATTATTTGTTTGATCATTGTAATGCAAAATTACAAGAAACTACAGCTGATATTTAAACAGAAGGAATTCTAATAGATTTGTGCAGTAGCATAAAATAATTGTCCTAATTTAAATAGACATTTAAAATAAAAGGATCATGCTATTCTTTGAATATGGATAAAATAACAAAATAGAATGTCATCAGCATAGTAATAGATAACTGATGACATAATTCTTTTTCTATAAAAATTATTAAATACCAAACCATGAATTAAGTAAATTTAAATCTTTCATGAAATGCAAAACAATGTACTCTGGCTAATTTAATATTGTCATAGGGTTTAATGTGTTATCACCATGACCATAGGAAGCATGATGATTTAATATTCAATTGTGTAACATCTGATGAAACATTAAACATCTAGATGGATAAAGAATAAAAACAATAACAGAAGATAGAAATAACATCATTCCAAATATATTTTTGAGGAGTCCCCACAAGTAATGCATGACTTGCCATAGAATGATGACTGGAACAGTGATAAACTGAATATATCAGAGTCATTAATTGCCTAATTCATGAACATTATTCAAGATAAAGAAAATCTTAGTTTGTTATGTAATCTTTTTTTATTTTATATATAAGTTTGTAGAATTCTGTATTTTTTTATTTATTTCACTTCTGCACTTGGAAAACTAAATCTTTACAACTTGCAAGAGTCCACTGAAGTGCAGGGAGGAAGGTTGTTAAGTCAGACAATTTTTTGAAATAAAATTTAGGTCAACTCTTTCTCCATAGTGACTTTTCATTCTGTATTTCATCATCTTATCACATATTATGAAATAAAGTAAGATTTTATTTCAAATTATTCCATATTAAGAACATATACTTGCTACAGGCCAGAGTTTGTGTTGTTTGTTCATTTTTTTGTTGACTATTGAATGTTTACATTTGTTTATTCAGTATGCATGACTCAAATTATTGTGTAAACATTCTTTTTTATCAACCATAGGAAACTTGTACATAATCAAGAGGAGTTCTCAAAGAACTCCTACAGTTGGAATTGGACTATGAAGCTGTTGCATACACCTTCCTATAATCTTATTTAATGTCATTTGGAATTGGACTATGAAGTTATTGCACACGCCTTCATATAATCTTATTAAATAATAAGTTAGCTTCACAATAAGTGTAACAATAAATTAATAATTTTTCTTTTCATTATTCTTATCTACTTTGTAAATATGTAGTGGCTTTATGTATATTTGCCATGGGAAGAGTTAGAGTAATAAACTCATTTAATCATTAATATGGTAGAGATATATACTTGACTCACACACATGTATATAATTATTTTTTTATGTTAAAAGAGTTTTTGAATTTTTTTTATTTAGTTAGTCAATAAACATTGCTAGCTTGATTTTCATTAAATGGTCTCTAGTTTGTGAAAGTTATTTAGCCATTCATTCAGCAATTCATAACTGAATATACATGTTTACACACATATACACTTTCTTTTGCATCATAATATATATAATATAATTAGATGGGTTCTCCCTCAATTGGAACCTATATGGAAATATTGTAATTGCTAACTATGGTAAATTTATTCCTAAACAGAAATAAGTGCAACAATCTCTGTGGGTTGAATTCTGAGGCATGGTGGAATCTGAAAAAGGGGTGTGGTATAAATGAACTATCCTAAGTTGTGTCTGAATTTAATGTGTAAATCTAGAGCTAGCCCATTGGAGATAGACATGGTCATTGGTTAGGTCCTTCATTATATCATTCATAACATTCTACCCAAAGACCCTAGGTCTGACCATAGTTAGATGTTTCTGGTGGAAAACCCAAATCATCACACTTTTGGTGCCTATACTTTAGGAGTACAAGACATAAGTTTCCAAAGAGGTCCACCAATTGGACTTGTATATTTAAAAAAAAGTTATTGTAACTTATTCGCCTTGATTGATTTAAATGGGTAGCAGTTGATTAATATACCTAACCAAAAAATAACCAAAAAAAGGAACTTCATGTGAAACATCGAATGTGAATTGATTGATGGGAACAAGATGATAAACTGAGACAATAAATAAATAATTAACTAATAAAATTAAATTAAAAATAGATGAATTAGGCATATAAACAGACAAGCTAAAAACTAAACATTAAAAGTAATACATGACCAACATAGAAATGCAATGAGAAGTTGAACATATGCACTAAATGGTAAAGAGCTAGCATGAGAGCCTATGACATATCTCTATTTGTTTTCATGAAGAAGTAAAAAAGCATTATATTTAACTACTGGTGAAAGTTTTTAATGATACTTAGGAGTGGTAAACTCTTAATAAGCAATGGTAAACTGTTAATAAGCAAAATATGCAATGTACCAAGGAGTAACAAGTTATTAGTAATAGTGAAATGAAAAGTGATACTAGTAATATTGGGGAAGCATCTTTGTGTATCTAAATACTCAAGGATGTCTATGACCAAAATTGACCACCCTCCACAGGCACCTGTCACAAATCAGGTGTTACCGCAAGTTCAGGGAACACTCAACAAGGAAATGGCCCAAACACTTGAAAGCAATGTAACCTGGGATACTGGAGAGATGACAAATGCTCATGAGCATGGAAGCAAAAATGACTAGTAATATGAATAATATGAAAGTAGAGATAAATGAAGAATTCAGTATCAAAATGGTCAACATAGAATAAAAGTTGAAAGTATACATGGATAGTGTCAGATCAGACCTAAAAATAGATATGAGGGACATAGAGACTAGATTATCTGCAGATATGGAGCAATTGTCCATCAGCTTAGATAGTGATCAGAGAGACAACTGTGAAATAAAACAAACACTCAGCAGCAGTAATGGTCCAAAGAGTTTAAGTATAGCATCATTAAGCAATTAAATATCAAATGCAATGAGGTGCACAAGAGTAAAGACATCTTCAAAGATAAAATTTGAGGTAGAACAGGAAAAACTACAAGACAAGATCCAAAAAGAGTTCCAAAATACACACTCAAGAATGGATCAACTCTCTGTCAAACAGAGTGTCAAGGCAGAGTTGCAAGTTAGGGCACTGGGGGCTCTTGACCATCACTTTAAATGACTTGAGGACAGGGCATCCTTAACAGAGACTAAAACAATCCTAGACAGGCTTCCACTTTCAAAAAACTGGTAGATATAACCAAAACATAGGACCAGATTAACAAGTTGGATGGGGCTCTCAAATAGAGAATGGGGATTGAGTCTCAGCTGTGTCAAAGGACACCATCCATGAAAATCTGACAAACTGACTCAATAACCCAGAAAAATAGAGAAGAATGAAGTGATATCACTTGAAGGTTGGCCTTAAAGACCCACAGATGATGATCCTAGTGAGAAACCTACTCTCCCACATCATAAAATGGTTGAGGGGTAATAACCTACTCTCCCACATCATATAATGGTTGAGAGGTAAAATTACCTTCTTTAATTTAAAAAGGTTAATTCCAAATATTTATCAGGTCAATCCTGAAAACTGTATCTTGACCCCACAGATAGATAAATAAGATGCATGGCTATCTGCACAATTTTTGGACAATTACCCAGTTTACAAGGTTAAAAATATACAAGGGAGTGACCAATAAAGCTCCCAGAGAGCATTTTGCAGCCTCAGTCCTTACTTTTTGATAAATCAAAATTTATTGGAAGAGTTGCCCTCAAAGACCCACAGATGATGAATGATTCTTGTGAAACTTACCCTTCCCACCTCATATAATGGTTGAGAGGTAATAACCTACTCTCCCTCATCATATAATGGTTGAGAGGCAAAATTACCTTCTTAACTTTCATTTAAAAGGGTTAATTCAAAATATTTATCAGGCCAATCCTGAAAACTATATATTGACTACATAGATAGATAAATAAGATGCATGGCTAACCAGAACAATATTGACCACATAGATAGATAAATAAGATGCATGGCTATCCAGAACAATTTTTGGACAATTAACCAGTTTACAAGGTTAAAAATATTCAAGGGAATGACCATAGCCAGTTTACAAGGTTAAAAATATTCAAGGAAATGACCAATAAAGCTCCCAGAGAACATTTTTGCAGCCTCGGTCTTTACTTTTTGATAAATCAAAATTTATTGAAAAAAAGAAGTGATCATTGCATATAGCCACCTTCAAGGACATGAGTTGATGTGATGGGGGAGTCACTATTCTAAGCCTCAGCCACCTTCAATGACTACCAAATGCTATTAGTCAAGAATTTCTAGAATATGGATAGGCAAGAGTTCCTGTTGTAAAGCTATTCCAGGAGAAATACAGATTAATACCAGGAGACTTTTGATGAAGTTTTTTTGCACCAGGTCACAAAGTTAAGAACACTTAACACCTACTACCTGAGTGAAAGCAAAATTATAAGATTAATAAAAAGTAATTTGCCACTTAAAATAAAGTAATTGCTGTTATGTACCAGTTCTAGGGGCATTGAGCATGTAGCTGAATTGCTTAACAACACTGACAAGAACAAGACCAACCTGTCAATTAGAATGCCTGAGAAAATAAAAGAGGAGACCATTGTCAATGCAATATTTTTACAAAAAAGGAAAATTAACCAATGATATCAGCCATTGGAAAGGAAAATCACTACAAAAGAACCCTCCCTATATCTGTTCAACCAAAAGAAACATGGACAAGTATTAATAAAACAATGATAAGACTCCCTCATATTCCAATGAAATTTCCAAAACTAGGGTGCAGTAATTACACACCCATAGTCCCAAAAAGTCAAACTCAAATGGTACTTGAGGTTATGTTCCTCATCTCAAGAAATCAAAATGACCCTGAGTTATGTAAACTAAATCCCTGATCTCTCAAGAGATCATTAATATATATTTGTAGGGGGTTAAAGCACCCAACTTCACTTTGCATAGCTGGCCCATGATAGAGGTTTTGTTTGATAGCTTGCTGATTAAAGCATTGTTTAGATTCTGCTAGTTCTACCAAGAGATTCTGACCAAGAATTCCAACATCAAGACCTTACTATTGAAACCTATTCAGGTTACTATAGTAACAATGGGAAAGTTAAACTAATGCAAAAGCAAATATGGGTTGAGATAAAAGTAGGCCAAACAATCCTGTTATAAGTTTTTAATACTGAGTGGCCTAATCCATGATGTCATTCTAGAGGCAGACTTTCTACACTTGGATACCTGCACCATTAATTTCTCTGACAAGGTAGTTAAAATAGGTCATGAAGACTTAGAGATACCATTGCTTCCAAGATATGTCTGAAGTTGACTATATTATATTCAATATCCCAGAAACACTCATAGAAAACAAACTTACAGAGTAGAACTTACTTGGAAGTGATAATGCATCAAAATTGTAATCTGTTATTAATGAAGTTAGCCTGATTTTCTCAGAGATACCATGAGTGGTAGATGAATTTCAACAGAAAATTAGATTAATGCATGATCAACCATTTCAATCCAAATCATACCCTATTTCATACCAGTATCATGAAGAAATATTCTAACAGATTAATAAAATACTTAATTGAGAGATTTTTTTCCAAATGCTCTTCACCATACCACAATTCAGTTGCAACCATGAAAAAAGAAAGATGAATAGATGAGATTTTGTGTGATGCTATACAACTAAACAAAATTACTGTCCCTAACAGGAACATTCCACTGCCCATACATGAATTATTCATGAGATTGGAAACAAGAAGGTGTTTTCCACCTTCAATTTAACATCCAGCTATTGGCAGATTAAACTGCATCCTGAAGAAAGACACTGCCTTCTGATAAGAGAGGTTTGACATATTAATTTAATATAATGTCTTTTGGATTGATAAATAATGGCACTAATTTGATTAGATGTCTAGATAAGATCCTATCTTCTAAGGTTACACAGATCATTACTATTTATGTGGATGATGTGATTACTGCATCTACCACAATTGAAGAACATTATAACATCTTATTATTTTTTTAAGAATACTACTCAAAAGGGATCAAAATCAACTTCAAGAAGAATTCTTTAGTTTCAAATCAGGTAGTCTTCCTAGGTCATATTGTTGGTTACAATGAAATAAGACCTCATTCAGAGAATATCACTGTCTTTCAAAACTTTTCTAAACCAACCAACAGAAAACAAATTAGATCATTTTAGGCCTATGTAACTTCAATCATTTCTACCAGAAGTTCTCAGACCACAAGGAACTATTGTTAAAACTAAATACAAAAGATAAGTGACAGAACTGGACTGAGGAACAGGATAAGGCATTTGAAGATATTAAAACAGGGTTCTTAGAGCACACCATGTTAGCCTTCCCTGTTTTTAACAAACCATTCATTGTTCAAACAGATGGTAGTGTTTCAGATTAGGGGTGATGTGATCCCACATCCAGGAGAACAACCAGCCTAGGGTCCTCTATTTTATCAGGTGACTGCTGAAGGATCCAGAAATAAGCTTCATGATTGCCAAGAAGGAAGCACTAGAAATAGTGTGGGCCTTCCAAAAGATTCAACAGATGCTACTCAAATCAGAGGTGATACTGATGACAGACCACAAAAGTCTAAAATTTCTGAATTACAGCTACCTGATAATAGTCATTTATATTAGATGGAGTTTGCAGTTACAGGAATTCAATTACACTGTGCTGTACTGCAAAGATCTAAGAATATCATGGCTGATGTGCTTAGTCAAAACCCATGTACGTCATAACAGAATAATTTTTGGTAGAGAGTGTGTACATTACAAGTGGCAAGTGAATGACTATAGTGATGTAGAGAATGATTAAATTGAATGTACTGCAATTACAATTTGAAGAATCTAATTTAAATGCAATCATGAAAATTTTGAATGGAAAGTTTTGAATGTGCTAAATGATCTCAGATAGAAAACTATGTCTTATTTTATAAACATAGATAAAGATGAGTGGAGGGTAGTTACACATGACCTATTACACACACCACTCATAAAATATATCCACTGTATACACAGACACTTTGGTGCCCATAAAACAGAACACTTTGAGAATTTGGTTTTATTGGCCAAGAATATATAAAGACATCTTAAAGTCACTTTGAGATTATATAATGTTCTTACAAGCCAAGCCAGTAAACCAAAATTACACTAATACTTTAAAATCAATCGCATCCAAAAGGCCAAATAAGATCTTAGTGATTGATTATTATGGGCAGTTGTCCCCCATTTACCATAAAAAGATACTTATTGGTCACCTATGATCTCTTTCTCAAAATACATTTCAGCTTACCCAATATCCCAAGCTAATACCAGACATATGATCAAAGGATTAGACACCTTCCAATTTATAAGAATAAGAAAGCCCAAGACAATTCTAACAAATCATGTTACATCTTTCCTATCCAAAGAATGGAAAAAATGGGTGGAAAAATCTCAAGTCAGACATGTGCTTACATCCATTAGGAATCCGCAGTTGAACCCTTCCGAACATGTAATGTAGGGAGCTCAGATGTTTGTTCAGGACTTACCCAAAGGATGAGCATAAGGGTTGGGTAAATCAAATAAAGCATATAGTCAACCACATCAATTAGAGCATAATTGAATCAACTGGATTCACACCCATTAGACTACATGTCAACCAACCTATTCCCACATTATTTAACAAAAAATCTGATATGAAAAGAGACATATTAAAAGTATATGAGCAACTAACAAACAAAGCTGAGAGAATGAACAAAACCAAAAAATGGAGTGCCCACAATTTCAAGATAGAAGACAAAGTATTCATCAAAATACCCCATATAAGTAAACCAATGGAAGGGAAATACCAAAAAATTTATAATCAACATAAGGGATCTTTCACTATTGTGAAACTGTCAGGTCCAAATGCATTTTGGATAAAAGTAAATGGAGAAGTGAAAACATAAAATACACAGTTTAAAACCTTATTTGGTCAACAGTGACCACTGAGTAGATATACTTGATTAATAAGCAAGAAAGGATAGACATGAGTCTCAATTAGAGTTAGAAAAGAAAGCAAGATAATGTCAAAAAATAGGGCTATTAATCTATGATAAGAGTATACTTAGGTAATTGCAAAAGCATTTACTGGGATGCTTCAGGGTCAACTGAGAACATTTCTGGTTGATCTCATATCATGCAACCATCATAATAATAAAAAGGAACCCATATATAAATCTCATTTTGTATGATGCAAGCTATAAAGCAAGAAATTGGAAAAAAGTAAGAATATAGTGGGAGGCATACACTCTGAATAAGTGTTAAAAATTTAACCATAGCTTAAACTTTTATCCTTGTAAAGAGAGGGGAGTTGTAAGGGTAGCTTACAATCTAACCTTTGTTCACTCTCACCATCAAATTAACTTCATTTATAAATTAATAGGTGATTGAGCATGTATTTTCATTTTATGGAATAAATAAACACACATTTTATATATAGATGCAACCAACATTTATTTTTCACTATATTAAAGAAATATCATAATAGATTAGTTTTACTAAATCTAATAGAAAAATAAAAACTTTATTTTAAAAAAAATCATACTAATATATACATATACAAATAATGAATTTCATGTCAATGTACATCATTATATAAGACTTATACTCGGTAAGCATGGGAATGACCTAATGTCAAACCAGTCACTAGGTAACCAACTGTGGAAAAGGAAAGCATAATTTTAATGCAGTTTTATTTTACTTACAATAAATATAATATATGCAACAATAGGGTTCACACAGTAATGGAAAATAAAATAAAATGCAAGTATACTAAACAATGGAAGCCAGGTTCCATATAAAAACTAATCCAGTTCATTTCCATCATCTTTATTTTCAAAAGGATATAAAAGCTGTATAACAACAACATCTGAAAATTGAATGTTCAAACCCAAGAACTCCAAATTATTCATTTGATTATTGTAATGCAAAATTACAAGAAACTATAGCTGATATTTAAACAGAAGGAATTCTAATAGATTTATGCAGTTGGATAAAATCATTGAACTAATTTAAATAGACATTTAAAATAAAAAAGACCACACTATCCTTTGAATGTGGATAGAATAACATAGTAGAATGTCAGCAGCATAGTTATAGATAAATGATAAAATAATTCCTTTCTTATAAAAATTATTAAATACTAAACCATGAATTTTAAAAATTTAAATTTTTCATGAAATACAAAACAATGTACTCTGACTAATTCAATATTGTCATAGGACCAAAGTCTTGTCAGCCCTGACCATAGAAAACATGATGTGTAATGCCTAGTGAAACATTAAATGTCTAGATGGATACAGAATGAAAACAATATAAGATGGAAATAATATCATTCCAAATATGTTGCCAAGGAGTCCCTGTGAATAATGCATGACTTGCCATAGAATGATGACTGAAACAGTGATGAACTGTATCCATCAGAGTCATTGGTTGTCTAATTCATGAACATTATTCAAGATAACTTAAAGAAAATCTTAATTTGTTATGTAATCTTTTTTTTTATTTTATATAAATGTTTGTATAATTCTGTATTTTTTTACTTAGTTCACTTCTGCACTTGGAAAACTAAATCTTTACAACTTGGAAGAGTCCACTGTAGTTGAAATATGCAGGGAGGAAGATTGTTAAGTCAGACAACTTTTTTTAATAAAATTTTGGTCAACTCTCCCTCCATACTGACTTGATATTAGGTATTTCATCATGTTTATCACATAATATGGAAAAAGTAAGATTTTATTTGATATTATTCTATTTTAAGACCATGCACTTGCTACAGGTCAGAGTTTGTGTTGTTTAATTTTTTTGTCGACTAATGATTGTTTGCATTGTAGGGATGACTAATATTATTGTGTGAACATTCTTTTCTAGCAACCCTAGGAAACTTGTACATAGTCAAGAAGGAGTCCTCAAAAAAGATGGAACCTCTACACATGAAATTAGACCATAAAGCCATTGCGCACACCTTCATAATATTAAATAGTCAACCTCATGATCATTGTAACAATGAATTAATAATTTTTCTTTACATTACTCTTATCTATTTTGTAAATATGTAGTGGCTTTATGTATATTTTCCATTGGAAGAATTGGAGTAATAAACACATTTAATCATTAATATGGTTGACACACATGTATATACTTTTTTTTATATTAAAAGAGTTTTTAAATTTTTTTTTATTTATTTAATCAATAAACATTGTTAACTTGATTTTCAATAAAAAGTCTCTAGTTTGTCAAAGTTATTTAGCCATTCATTCATTAATTCAAAACCAAGTATGCATGTATACACACACACTTACTTTTACATCATAATATAATAATATAGTTAGATGAGTCCTCCACTCATTTGGAACCTATATGGAAATATTATAATTGCTAACTAAGGTAAATTCATTCCTGAAGAGAAATGAGAGCACCATTCTCCCTGAGTGTAAATTCTGAGGCATGGTGAAATCCAAAAGAGGGATATAGTATGGATAAATGGGCATAAATTGTGTCTGAATTTAATGTGTAAACCTAAAGCTAGGCCATTGGAGACATACAAGATCATTGGTTAGGTACTTGATGGCATCATTTATGACATTCTACCCGAACACTCTAGATCCTACCATAGTTAGATGTGTTCTCCCTCTTCTGTTGGAAAACCGAGATCATCACTCTACCTTATATTATTTGATTGTTAAGCACCATAGCAAATGTTTTAATTATTAACATCAAAATATATACTCCAAATGTTCTTTTCTGTTTCAATAATTCTCAAAAATAAATACAAAATTTGAGCTATGTTACCACTTCTTGAGTACATATTGTATCATATTTTTCAGATAATTGTTAAAACTGCAACTAGCACTTGAGAGTATAATTTTGATGGTTTTCATTTAAAATTTTATGATGCTAATATACAAAATAAAAATAAAAAATAATACTAGCAGATTCTAGATAAAAAGGCTTTTTTATGGAAATGATATGAAAGATAATCAATGCAATTATAAATTACAAAAATTAAAGTGAAAAGTACTTTTACTACATTACTGTGAAAAGAAATTTTACCAATAGTATCTCCATGTTATATCTCAGCTTAATAGTAAATATATAATAATTTTCCCCCAAAGACATTAACTGATTAAGATGTTTCCAAGCAGTATTGATATTTACTGAAGTTATCTTTTTATATTATATAATAAATGAAATTTTCAATCAATCTTTGCTGTGAAATGCTATTTAAATTCAATGCTGGACTGTTACTTGTTGTGGGAATAATGGTAAAAAATGCCTAGACAAAATTCTAAAAAATTTATTATTTAAATTTTATCACTATTGTTCATATTAATTATCTATCATTTTTTAATTAGAAAGACAGTTTTATATATCTTGTTTGTTTGAATGTTTAAAAAAAACATGCCAATAATATTTAAGAGAAATTATCAGAGAAGATTAGTAGAGATATGTGGTCTATCATAGGACTATTTAAGACAAAACTCAAAGTAATACTGGATATTAAATGAGTTATTTCCAATAAATTCTTTACTTTTGAAGCCACAAATGTGTCTGCCAGAAATTAGATGTCAAGAATGTAAAATTTATCCTAACGTTTTGTTATTCTTCATTTTTTTCAAGACTGCGTGTATCAAACTGCAAAAAAACTGCATGCAACAATCACATGATGATAGTAAATTAAATAATGCATTTTATTAAAAACAATGAAAAGCAACAAAAATATTTGTGCTAGGTGTTGCTAGAAATCAATCGGATTAACAAAGCAAAAGCACTAATTATATCAGAATAACACGGATATAATCAAAGCCATACTCTTCCAGAAATTGGTCGTTGCTTTAGATGTTAATTAAAGTAATTTTAATGGCCCAGATTTAACTTAAGGCACATACTGTGACAATTTTTTTAGTAATAGAAATAAATCACTTCTTTGCAAGCAAAATTTCAATTTGTTACGATGAGAAGATATTAAATAATCTGACAAGAATAACGATAATCACATTAATAGTTGATTTTAAAGAGACAATATCACGAACTTATTTTAAAATCATCAAGCGACTTTTTCTAAATTTATTTTTATATATGTCTGTGCACATATATATTATAATTTGCTAAAAAAACTTAAAAAATAAATAAATACATTCTAAATATATATATATTATACGTAATTCTGTTTCATTGGTTTCTTTTTATATAATGGAAAGCCTTAGTCAATTTTTGCAAGACATTTTTATAAAGCTTTTAACGAGAGCTTTGTTAATTCACTATACATCCTAAACTCATTTTCCAGAAAATCAACTTCGTCTCATTGACTTTTTTTAATACTATTGATGTAAAATCCAAATTTTTTTCTTAAATGCTTTCAATCTTCATGACCTTTTTTTTTATATTTTTTAATCGCCGACAAACGTAACTTTTTTTTTCCATTTTTCATGCAAGCCCTGGCCAAACGCTGTTTAATCAGTTACTATTTAAAGATACACAATTAAGGCTCTAAAAAGGCAGAAATTTTATTACTATATACAAAAGAATACTTAGCTAATACTTCATTGTAAAAAACTGTTATTAAAAAATAATTTTAACAATTTTTGCAATAAACTTGAGTTTTTTTGTATTCTAATAGAAATAAAGCATTAAATAAAATGTAATCTAAAAGTTTTAACTTCAAAATCAAAAATAAGTTTTTCTTTTAACTATAGAAGCTGCTTGATGTGAAAAGTTACTTATGTACCTGCAGGCAATAGAAATAAGGAAAATATATTTTTAACTATATAAAAAAATTATTGATTTTTGACATTATTTAAATAGTTAAAATGAAATCATAAATAGGAATAAGATTTCGAGTTATATATATATTTAATGTGAAAAAATTATATTCATTCATTTATTGAATTTTTCTTTAAGAAATTAATAGTTTAATTTTATTCTGGTTAATTCAATTAAAGCAAAATGAATACAGGTAAAAGATATTATAACCATTGTTGTTATATTATCTGAAAACTGCATCTTACTACAATCTTGTTTTTATTTTATGCTTAATGCATGCAATTGCTATTCATTTGATTAATTCAAATTACCTTACAAACTTTGTACTTCAAAATAGCTACATATTTACTTCCTGTCCACTATTGATTAAATATTTAGTTTGATTAATTGCTGTTCTTCCATTTTATATAAACCTCTTAACATGTTTTTGAAATAAATTATATAAAGTGTATCTATCTCCGTTGCTACAGTAATTCATGCCGAGAACACTGAGAATTACAACAATAATAAACATTTTAAATTATCAACTAAATTTTAAGAGAACACCTCACTCCACTCTTGCAAAACTTTATCTCTCTCAGTATTCCCTATATAAATCACCAAGTAGTAAGATACAATTAATTTCTTTCTGATATGAAATCTTTTCCATTATCCCTTTTTCAATACCCTCATACATCTTTAAATACTTCACCATCGTACTGCCATGATCAGATCCACATTTAACAAAAGTTTTATAAATCTTATCGATTCATTACGCCACATTACATTTCTGTGACAATAAATATATGAATTCTTATTTGAAAATTGTAATATTATGATCTTAGGATTTTTATAATTAATATAAAATTTTTAATATTTATTTTATGAATACGTTGTTGATAAATGAATGATATCCTAGCAATAAACAGAAATAGACATACACTTAATCTACTAGCTAATATCTACTTCTTATTAAATAATAATTTAATAAAGTAATAAATAGTTTAACTAAAACAAAATTGCATTAACTCTAAATTTGGAATAATATTATCATCTACTAGGAGAATTTTCGTACCAAGAGTGAAAATGTAATTTTATGTCCACTCAAGATATTCATCAACAGCGCATAAATTTATCATTATCAAATCGCAAACAATAAATAATCTTATCACAATTTTCTTTCAATAAATTTGTAGTTTCAACAATAGTTGATCAATAAAGAAAATTATTAATATTTATTTGTATGCAATTTTCACATTTGCCAATAACTATTAGTTTAACAGTTAAACTTTTGTTTATGTATTTGTACCTGGAATAAACATAGTAAATATTTGCATAATAAATTGTATAATGTTTAGATTTCTGGATTTAATGGGTACCAAGAACATTAAGACCCTATACTGAATTTAAACAACAAAATAACATTTATTAACAAAGAACAAATTTTATATAGCATAACAAATCATAGAAGTCTGTTACAAAGAATAAAAAAAATTATATTTACAATAGGTTCCTGCAATTGTTTAAAGAGAATACAATTTCAACTTTCCTTACATTAAAACATTACATAACAAAATTACATATCCATATCAGGTGGTGATTGTACATTGACATAATGTTTGACTAGTTAAATTTATTATAGTTTTATCTTTCAAATCAAATACTTATTTTACTAATATTACAAATAATTATTCTAATCTTAAGTAATGTAATCTAATAATGTGCCTTCTAATGCTATAAACTCATAAATTTTAGCTTTATCAGCTACATATTAATTATTTATTTTATATTCTTCAATAATAAATTTCTATTAATTAAGGATTATATATATTGGATGTTATTTATGGTCTTTAATTATTACAGTTTTTTAACTATATCTCATTTATTAACTGTATGGTTTTAATTATCAAGCTATCATAAAGCCTTAAATCATTTCAGAGGTTATATTTATGCACCCACACACATTTGATGCTATATATGTCCCAACAATGAGTAAAGATAAATACTCTTTAAATCTTACCAGTCCAGGATGACTGTTTAGGGCACATGTATATTACTTACTCAGGGTAATAATAATAAATTAGAATTCTGTATAAATAATTATCAGTTTTATTAATGATCATTAGCAAGGCTTAGCAAAGTACATTATACATCAAACATTTTCAACTGCATTTAGGGAGTTAACAAGTGCTCCAGAGTGGATAATATATTTCACAAATCTAAATTTATCACAATGACCATACTAAATTAACAATACCTTACACTGGTAAAATATATTGTAATGAAGATATTTCCAAGAAGAGAAAAAAAACAACCAAAGCAATAAACGTGATTGCATGAACCCAGATTACATTTACTATCTGAAGGTAATAAAATGTTAGAACTTAGTCTCTAGACATATATAACACAGGAATGAACCAATCACTATTATGACTATAAAAGAAGAAAATATCTCTCAAGGAACATATCATCCGTACTGGAAAGAGTGATCTTAGATCTCCTGACAAACTAGCTAAATTATTTAATATTAACAATAATGAGAGAGCTAAGCTCAATCTCTAAATCCTTAAGGTAGAAATAAATTCACTTACCTTGGAACAGTCAGATAACAAATTTTGATTTCACCCACGGCCCACCACTCTCACTTACAGCTCCACCACAGGACCCTCCTTCCTTGATGGATATGTCCACTTATTCAAACTCAGAAACCAACCTGTCTGAGTCTACCAACACTGTCCCTTCCACCACTAACAAGAAACACCAGAAGCATGCACACCCTAACCCATCTGATAGTGACACCAACTCTGACAGGCAGATTTCCATTCTTGATCCTCCCAATAAATCCCTAATGGATCCTCTTCCTGAACCAAGGGCAAGTCTCAGACATACAGAATGCACAAGAAAAAAGCAATTGTTTCAGTGAAAAATTCTCTGGCTTCAACATGGGCCTCATTGGCCTCCTCCCTTCACACTCTCTCACCTTCCTCTGCTGAATTTTTCTCAGACAATGGTTCATCAAGTGACATCAAGAATGAATCATTGTGCAATTTTGGCAGGAGAAAAAAGAACTGTACTCCTCACATCTCTCCCAGCCCAAATCATCCCCACTCATCATAGAATTTTCTGAATTCCTACTGTTTTTCTCCTTTCCTTAACCTTTTACACCTTTTCAAGAAACTTTAAATCAGTTTTAAATCAAAATAACTCAATTCACCAATCATTTTATTCTACGCAAATGGCCACCATTAATCAAGCAAAAGCTAATATAAGTAACCACTAAAATCATTAAAACTAGATTAAAATCGAGAAAATGTATTTAAAATGTAATCTAATAATTCAAAAGAGGAAATAATAACAAAAATCCTAATTTTCATAACACAAATATATAATCAAAACTTTATAACAGAGAAGTCCACTTCTTGTTGTGAGCGGGAGCATTTCACTACCTACTGGCTCCACAAGGATGGGAGGATTCACATATTCAGAATGGGAGTTGGTGAGAGGATGAATGATCAAACATGGGTGACCACTTGTTTTGATCTTTTGTGCCTTTTTGGGAAACTTTAGATTTTAGGCCAAGGTAACTCAGTTTTCCAATCATTTCATTCTATGTGAGAGGCCGCCATTAATCAAGCAAAAGCTAATATAAGTAACCACTAAATACAAACTGTTAGATTTTATAAATGGAACCCTAATTAAGCATCAAAATTGGAACTCAACTTGGATTAAAAGAACTCAGTAGGATCAGTAAAGCAGAATCATACCTGAGGACCTAGTGGGACCATTAAATCTAATCATTGGTTTTGCCTGAATTCTCGGTCTCAAGGGTAGATATGATGGCCAAGGAGGATTTGTTTCAGCGGGATCGATCAGCAATCATCACCACACCCAGGTCTAGAGAGATCTGGCAATGTTCTCATGGCCCTCTCTGATTTGGTTGGTGTTCCGGACATGCTGAACCTATGTCACACCCAGATTAATTATAACCCACTTACAGCAGGGGCCAAAGCAGCTTAACCTTGTCCAAGGAGTGGGTCTGGGTTCTCGCTAAACTGAGTTCTGTCTGATGGGTCATGGATGGATCTGGGGGAGCTGCTTGGAGAATTGCCAGGTGGCCTGAGAACTGTTTATCCCACATGAACTCTCCTCAAATGGACATAGCATCCCCTTGATTGATTAATATTTGATCTGTGATAATTCATATCCTTTTTTCCTCTTTTTGTGTTTTTTCTTGATGTTTGTACTTGGAATGCATTTTTTATATACCTGTAATATCTAATCTATTGTATAAGGCAGTTCTGTTGCTTTGAGCCGCCATCCAGTTTCAGAATATCAATGTAACATTGTAGCCTCTATAGTCCTCTGCTACAGGTGACAGAATGTGGTCTCTGCACAGGTGGATCATACTTTAGTGACTAAATATAGTTGCTTTGCAAAAAAAAAAATATTTATTCTAAAGAGAACTTAATTTTAAATTCTTGCTAAGTATAATACAAACTTGATGCATAAAACCAATAAATAATAATTGTCAAATATGACTTTAAAAAATATATAGCTTTAAATAATTAATAAAACATAATACTAATTATAAAGAAAATAAGGCAGGCATGGTACATAGGTGGATTTATAAAAAAAATGTAAATACAAAACAAAAACTGTATTGGGTAATTAATTTTAAAGTGGCACTATATGAAAATAAAAACAAATGGGATCAATAATGAAAACAAACAAAGAAAGAATGAAAGAAATGAGTTATGATCAAATGGTATTATATCTTTGGTTACTATAGATATTAATTTCATAGATTTTATGTGATAAAATAATTACATTATGACATGTGATGTGGTTGTTATGCATTTATAAAGATAATAATGTATCTTAAATAAGAGATATATTTATAAAATTTGGAATCTATAATAAAATAAAAAAAATAATATTATTCACAATGATTCCTTGAAATTGAAAAATACAAAAAAAAAAAAAATAGATTCATATAAATTATTTTTTTTATTGTTAGGCAGATAGAAGTCAATCTTAATGAAATTATAAGTTATATTTTGTTGTTATTATATATACTATTTAAAATCGTGTTAATAATTATTGTTATTCATGTAAATAAATTAATATTGTAAATACAGTGATAGAGTAAAGTCTTTGTTTCAGTTTGAAATTATTTTTACCACTTTGTCATATCCAAATACACAAAATATTGGGAGTATAATATAGAACAAAAATGATAAATTAATTGTTTATTAAATTCAATCATAATTACTTGAATGAGAATATTTAATAGCATTATAATTTTAACTTAAGAATAGTTATATCTTTATAGTCACATGGAAATTGCTTGTGAAAGTAAATTTGAATTCATTTCAAATAATTTAATATATCAAGCACATAGTTCTTCTTTTCAAAATAGTTCATAAAATCCAAAATAGAAATAAAACAAACTAACTCCTTTTTAAAACTTGTTTTTTATATGACTATTACATGGAAAAAAAATATCCATTTCGACTATTTTATATAGTCTTTTTAAGGCACACTAAAATAAAATAATATATATAACAAATAACACATATTCCATAAAAATAAATAAATAAACAAAAAATTACAAATATATTCATAACCAAAAATATACCTTATCTCACTCCCCTTTCCTATTACCAACAAACACAACTCAAAGAGAAACAATTTCCTTTTATTAAAAAAAAAAAATCTATCTTTTAAAACATTTAATTAAAAACCTATTATTTTCTTTTCTGTTTATCTAATAACATCCTATTTAATTCTGGTTTTATTTCATTAATGTATACACCTTCTTTTATCATCCTTTCATTATATGACTTAATACATTCCAAAGGCTTTATATCAAAATCCCCATGCTTAAATTTATTCATGTGAATGTTCACATGAATAAATTTAAACATGGGGATTTATGAATAAATTTAAGCATGGGGATTTTGATATAAAGCCTTTGGAATGTATTAAGTCATATAATGAAAGGATGATAAAAGAAAGTGTATATATTAGTGAAATAAAACCAGAATTAAATAGGATGTTAATAGATAAACAGAAAAGAAAATAATAGATTTTTAATTAAATGTTTTAAAAGATATATATAGATTTTTTTTTAATAAAAAAAATTTGTTTCTCTTTGAGTTGTGTTTGTTGGTAATAGGAAAGGGGAGTGAGATAAGGTATATTTTTGGTTATGAATATATTTTGTAATTTTTTGTTTATTTATTTATTTATTTATTTTTATGGAATGTGTTATTTGTTATATATATATATTATTTTATTTTAGTATGCCTTGAAAAAGACTATATAAAATAGTTGAAACGTTGGATTATTTTTTCCATGTAATAGTCATATAAAAAACAAGTTTTAAAAAGGAGTTAGTTTGTTTTATTTTCATTTCAAATACATTCAAAAGAGTATATGAGTATTAAATATTAGTATGAAAATATTGTATACAATTTAATTAAAGTTAACATGGAATATAAAACCGGATAAGTTGGTAATTTGACTGACTAAAGTTTTAAAAAAAAGTTCATTTTATAAATAGTAGTTAGTTATAAGTTATAATTATATTAATTGTTAGAAAATATGATAATGATTTATAATTTGGAATTTATTATTTTTGTTAAAAAGATATACTAATTCTAATGAAATGACTTAAAAATATATTATAATGTTAGACTTGTTTATGATTAAGATGGTTGGATCTTAGTAAAATCCCTCTTATTAATCAATTATCTTAAATAGAGGAATTATTATGTTATCAAATGAAAATAAGTAAGAACCTTGAGATATGCATAAGGTAGTAGTAATTATTATAAAAGATATGAGATTATAATAGATTTTATTAATTTGATGTGATTAATTGAAGATGTCATGGAAAGATATATATTTATTATTATTAAAAACCACTCTCTTGTAACTGTCTTTGTAAATCTACCATAGGAATTATTTGGTAGATAATTATAATCAATTGTTGAGTTTTATGAAATAATATTTTATATGATTTATGGTTTAATGTTAGAGCTAGGCAGCAGATAGATTCAAAGTGTAGAGTAAGAAATGTGGAGGTCCAGGGCAGACAGGTTATAGTAGAAAGAAAGGTTTTTGATGCTCAATTGTCTAGTCATATTGTGGCCTAATCTTAAAACAACAAAGACAAATTAGAAAGTATAATTTTTTTTTTTTTGGTATAAAATACACATCTGAAAAGAAAAGTTTGCAATATATATATGTGTGTGTAAATTTTATGTGTTTTGACATTGAATTAATTGTGCATTGAGAAAATAATATGATTTATTAGGTTTATTTTTTATATAAATGTCAGTGTGTGCACATATTTCCATGCACACACACACATATATGTTAAATTGATCATTAATTATGTATTATAAAAATGAATTTTATTTATAGATTTGGAACTATTTAAATATGTTTATAAATTTTTATAAGGCACGTCTGTGTGTTGATATATATGTTTTATGTAAACTTATTGGGACATATATGTAAATTATAATATAATAGCGAATTTCTTTTTGGTATTAATGAAAATTAGAGAACTTAATGTACAAGTATATCTACATTCTACTAACCTTAATTTCATTTTAATTAAATTGTTATTAATAAATTGATATTTCATTGTTACAGTGAATTTATTCAATCCTAAATAGTTTAGAATATTATATGTTCGTATTATAACTCTTGATCACAGTAACAATTATAGAGATTTTGCTGTCTGATCTGAATTAAAGCATAATGGTATATAAAAGGGGTTTATATTTAGTCTTTATGGATATCCAATTGATGATAATTCCTGTTTGGCACAAAGTGGATATTCTTTAAAGTCCATGAACTACATTTCATTTTAATTAATTATTTAAAAATTAAGTTTATAATTTACCAGTTCATTAATTGTACTAAGTGTTCAGAGAGCATTGATGATGATCAGATGTTTTAATATCTCAGCATTATTCTTAATGGTATATTTTTATGGATTAGACCTTAAATTTCTGCATGCAAATTATAGTTTAAATAATTTTCCAAGCTAACAAGAGCTAAATAATAATCCTGGTCTATATTAGATGCATTTCAAATCCAATCACATAATGGGCTGTTGGTTTAGTTTTATTGTTGATCATTCTTGATGATGAATGATTATTTCTTATCTGTAATGATGATGAATGATTATTTTTGTCTGTAATGCTGGATGAACTTACAATTACTTATAATTACTTACTAGTACTTATAGTTCTGTACATGTGTTCACCTCTTATATTTATTTGTATTTAATTGTAAATTTTTTATTGACTTGGATTGTTGATGATGTTTTCCATCACCCCAGGTTCACCCTTGAGTTCATACATTTACAATATGTTATAGGTAAAATGTACACCTAAACTAATATAAACTATGAAACCATATACTTAAAAGTATTTATTATACATGGTTTATATTTTCTTAATTTGTTTATTTTTTTGATTAAATATTATTTGCTAAACTATTGTTCTTGATATTTTCTACTCTGTATTTTTTTGTGTTCTGCAAAAGTTTTTGATTTTTCTTTTTTTTTTTTTGCACTTAAGAAAATATTCATAATATTTTTTTTTTTTTAATTTAATAAGTTTAGGTAACATATCCATTTACATACCATTTAACAAAATAGTTTTGATGAATATCAAATTCTACTCTGCAGCCATAAGCATATCTTATTCTTTTGTAAATTAGTTTAATAATTTTTTAATTATGTTCATTTTATTGTAGAAATAATTTTAATATGATTTTTTATGTAAGCAGTTATTTTATCAAATATTAATAGTTTCATATTTGTTTTAGTTGATTGTGCTAGCTTTTTTTTTATCTTGGTTTAATAATAATTATTTTACTATCATACATTTGATATGCTATTTTAAAAGTAGAATACTTCAGTATTGTTTTAAATTTTTCATTAAGCTAATTTTGAAAGAAGGATTTTTTTAACTACTATTACTTTTGATATATGATTTTGAGAGTTATTTAATTTTATGTTTTATGCTAATTTTTTGATCATTTCCTAATTATTAAAATTTGCAAAGCAATGTTTTTGATATGACATATTTTAAAAGTACTTAGATATTATTTTTAACTTTTTTACATTAACTTTTCATGTTAGTTGCTAATTACTAATACTTTCTAAATATTCTTTTTTAATATTTGATTCATTTATTTTTTGGCCCGTGATTTATTAATTTTTTTTGTCATTTCTTAATTGCTAATATATTTTCTATTTGATTTTGAGTATTATTTGGATTTTTTGGACATTTGATTTTGCTTATTTCTATGATAGTTATTGGGGAGGGAGTGTGATGAAAACGACATTTTTAACTATGTTAAACAAAATAATTGGAACATTTTGTATCTGATACAGAAGATATTATCTGATATTCTTTAGCATTTAGTTGTGTCCGCCATTGTTTTAGAGTTCTCTTTAGAAATTAAAATGATGGAGAGAATATTTTAAATAAATATCTTACATTCTATGTTGAATATTAATTTTATGAATTCCAGCTATAAATTGACAGTTTTATTTTTTTTAAGATAGCTATCTTACACATTTATATAAATATTTGTTTATTGTACATATAAAGAAAAAGAGGGGGGATAGGAAAAGCTTCTTTGAAAAGCACAAAAGTTTAAAGTATCACAATCAAAAAAATTAATTAGCTTTCAAAGTTGTTGTTTTTTTTTTTAAAGTACCCTTATTTATCAGAAATGTATTTTGTTTGATATATAAAAATTGAAAATGGCATTGATTATCTTTGTTACATAAAACGAAAAATAATTTTGGCTGTCTTTAAAGGAAATTGCATTTAGATTATCCTTGGTCATTTTAAACCAATTACTGGGTCACCAACATTAAATAGAAAGCTTACTAAACGGCAAAGAATATAAAATAAGATGACAATTGATTTTAAATAAAATATATTTTTCTTTCGGCAATTGTTATATAAAAAAATTATCAATTTAAAAGAAAAAAATCATAAATTTAAACAATCTATTATTTTATTTTTAAAAATGTATTTGTCTTTCCTTTATTATTTTAAAGAACTAAAACTTCAAAAACCTTATTAGTCTACAATTTTTGATACATTTTATAATTTAAATTGTCATTTTTATTAAATGTAGATTACTGAAATGTTTGTGAATAAAGATCTGTAATATAAATACCTTTTGGTTTTGTTTTGTTCTAAGATAAATTAATATAAATTTTAGAGATCCCTGCCAAAGCCATAATAAATGGATTTTTTTGTTACCATAAATATGAAAAATATATAGATGCAACAAAAATGTATGGTAAAATATATATATATTAATCTCTTTAGAGGCGTTATGGACTATAAAGAAAGATTTCATATAAAAAATAATTCCTACAAAGTGTTCATGATTAATACAGAATTATACATTTGATAAAGAAAAGGAATACAATGAAATCTGATGTATATTAACAGAATTAGTTCCAGAAGTTAGCTCCTTTTTATCATGCACTGAAAAGCTAATTTTTAAAGGAAATCCTAATCTAAAGATATCCAAACGGTCACTTAAATAATAAAAAATGTAATGCAAAATCAAAAAGTATAAGTATAAAAATAATATAAAAATTAATTAACTTTTACATAATACATTGTTTATGAAAATTTAAAATACATAAATAATCTTTCTTAATGAAAATTGTAATCAAATTTATAATAAAAACATAAAAATTTTAGGTACATTAAAAGTATAAACAATATATCTCAATATAATCAGATTGAAATAATGTAATTTTTAAACATAGCACTGGAAAAAATATTTCTTTGATGACTATGGTAATGGAAAAAATTGTAAATATATGCATTCTCACTTCAATTCTACAAATAAATTTGAAATCACAAACAATCACTTCCTAGAAAAAACTATATTTAAATGTTTAAAAGTATTAAAATCTTATGTACATAAAAATGGTAAACAATCATTCTTAATATAAATAAATTGAAGTGATATACCTCCAATCACAGTGATGGAAAAAGTCACAAAGGATTTTTAAATATCTATTGGCTTTGTCAGTTATAATTTCTGGCTTATAATAATTATAAGTAGAATTTTTTTAATGTTTGCAGTAATGTATATAAACAAATACATAAATAAAATTAAGTAAGCTGTACAAAATGTGACAAATATATTTAAAGTGGAAAAGCTCTAAAACATCTTGCAAATGCAATACTAAGTTCATCATAGTTTTTGCATTCTATAGATTTCTGACAGTTTTATCTTCTTGGGGGGGGGGGTATTTCTGTTAAAATTATTCAACATTTTAATCTCACTTTTTAGGCACATGGTTAAATTTATTATATGTATGTAAAATGTAAAAACATATATAATGTAATGATAAATGAAGAGGATGAGTAAAGTTCTGGCATAGCAGTGAATAATGGCTGAAATAGGATACAGAGTGAACACAAACATCAATATGATAAAAATGCAGAGGGAAGTTTTACTGCATCCAAATTACATTTAATCTGATCATATTTAACACTCACAATAATTGAATTGTATGAGTACTATGTTTGTGTGATTTGATACTATCATAAAATTATCAGTTGGACATCTGGGCTAAACTAGACACTCCATAACTATTTCACACTTTCCATTCATTTCCATAATAGAGCAATGTTTCAGTGTTCATTTTCTTAATTCTGAATATTTGAATACAAGTATAATTTGTATACTTGGAGTTTCGATATAATTGTAAGGGATTTGAATACAGACATTCAAGTTCCCCACAGCTATCCACTTAGTCATGTGTATCAGTTGTATGAAACCAAGTGAATAGCGGAAGGGGAACTTCAAAGTCTGTATTCAAATCTCCTATAATTATTTCTGAATATTAAATAATTATATCCTTAATTAAAAAAATATGTAGTCAATATTTAATAGAATATAACAAATGTGTTTATTAATAAGAAAGATAAAGAATTGATAAATAATCATTTAGAATAAATATTACATGAAGCTGTCCATTGTTTTCTGACTAAAACTGACTTATGCTGAATATAAAAACAAAAAATAAAATCATACAAGTGACTAATATTTCATTTTTTAAAAATTAATATAACATTGGAATCTGTATACAATTCCCATCCTTTAAAGAATGTGGAAGTGTGAGAGCCATCACATGTTTTTAAACAAACTATTATATTTAAATTACATGGATATATATAAATTAAGTGTAACAAAAAATGATTGTCTCAAATAAGCATTTAAATTACTTAAGTGTTGTTAACCAGATCTTTAATTAGATTGAATTGCATATTTCAAAACTTCAACAGTCTTTAAAATCTAAGTTTAATTATCTCATATTTATACAGCATAATCCTTTAGGCAATGGAGACCCATTCTCCTTGTGGCTTAAAAAATTAGAAATACAATTTTTTAATATAGTATATAATTTCATAGTACAAATAAATATATGTGAATGGGCCTTATACTCTATCTGCAATGGAACTTCTCTTTCCTCTAAAGTCCATTTGAGAGAAATTTATATATTTTAGCCAGTATAAGACTGGATTCATACAACTCTCAAATAATAAATATATCATAACTATATTGGGCATCCACTGAACAAAAAAACCACATTCTTCTAAATTAAATATAAATAATTCCTAATTAAAAATTAGTAAAATAAATATTTTCCTGAATATATAGGTAAATTAGACATCAAATTTTCATGTTCTAAACATACATCATGAATACACACACATGATTAACAAATAAATTATTCTAATTATGCTAATTACTACTAAATGTATTGTTAATACTTCTACTATATCTTAATTATGAAATGCATACAGCAACATTTTATATTATATAAATAAAATATTTCATAAACAATCAGATATTGATTTCTCTTGAGAGCTAAAAAAAAATGTTTCTTTAATAGTAATCAAAACATTACATACAATATTTGATAACATAAATTAAACAGTATTTACTTTTCTTTTGTTGGTTGACTACTCCAATAATGATTTCAGTACCAGTGTCCAGTTGATGAAATAGGTTGAATTTAATCTTCAGAGTGCTAATGTCATTTCAGTCACTATCAAAACAATATTTGTTATACTTGATTTAGTCTTTAAATTTGTAATTGCAAGCATTTAGAATAGATATTATTACTGTTATAATATATATATTTGTTAAAAATTACAGCATTTTTTTTTTCAATTTAATGAAGACATTTAAGTTGATTCAAAATTAACAAAAATGTTAAATATTTTATAATTGTATTATTATCGTTACTGATAAATAATATTATTAGCAAAAATAATAATATGGACTTTTTATGTATGTTAACTTTTTATATATGTACTCACATACTTACAAACTATATATATAATGATACAATTAATTATTAAATAAACTTACTGCCAACTCAAATAGACATTCGATTCTTACTAAATAAAGGATTTTTTAGCTATTTATGTTTGGAGCTAAATATTAGATTGGGCTGTGCAATTGATTGTTAATAGATTGATTATAAAAATGTGATTTTTTTATAAATGTATTAAATAACTTTTAATATATGTATGTGCTCTGCCCATAGTTAATGAAGCTATTAATAAATTGTCAAAATTTTTACTGCCAAGCGCTTTCTATTCCCTATCTCGTAAATGGTCCACGTAACATCTGCATATAAATTTGCATAAAATTTGCATAGTTTTACAGTTATTAACAGAATAACTCGCCATGAATATGGGACTGTAGACTGTCCCGAAAGCGCTTGGCAGTAAAAATTTTGACAATTTATTAATAGCTTCATTAACTGTGCGCAGAGCACATATATATATATATATATTAATTTATTTAAGCGTTAATGAAGTAAAATCTTAACTATTTAAATAACTTTTGTAACTCCAAAAATATGATTACAAATTTTTTTTTTCTTTTGCAATTCATTAATATTGCGAAAAATAACCACAGTTATAAATACTGAGCTAATATTTTAACTTTTTATATTTCAGCATTTATAATTAATACACACTCACATATACAAATAATATACTCATAAAGTCAGCACAAAAGCAACAATTCTAAAATGAAAGTTTTATATAGTTAAAAAATTCTCAGATCTTAGATTTTATTTAGTAAAAATATTTAGACAAAAATAAATTAGGCCATTTAGTGAAATTATTGAGTATTGACCATAAAAAAGAAAAGTATGTAATTAACCATTATTTGAAATAGAATGTCATTCCTCCTTAAATTAGTATTGAAAAAAATTGCTCAATAATAAAGTCATTTTTATTTTTAATTGCAATAATTATGCATTGTAATGATTATAATGTACCTATACATACGGACATAATCTATGTTATTCCAAATTATAGCACTGACAATATAGTTATGTGTTTTCAGGTCCATAAATATTTCCAAAATCATGTTTGCCTATGGCTAATTAAGTAACTCAATGGTGATAATAATAATGAAAGATATGGAAGGAAAATCAATATTGATATGTTTTAAGAGTCCAAAGGAAATTTTATTATATTTATAACACATTCAATTTAATTAATCATTCAGACAATTCCCCTGCATCGTTTGAATTTAAGAATTTTGCTCAAACAGTGACACTTGAAGACAAATAATATATATATAGCAAGAAGAAACTTTTTTCATTTTTGTAAATGTTTCACGATAGCATCCTAAATCTACTGTGACATGCATGTGTATGCACATACATATGCTTTCTACATATCTGTGCAAGTACATATCAATAGTTATACTACTTGAAATCACAACTTGGGTTTCTGGACTAATTAGGATACACTATATCACCCTTCCTTATCATCTTTACAATAGAGCAGAGGATTATCTTACATTAGGCCAATGAAAATAATATTTTATCTCTCAATATTTGTTGATTGTATACTGAACTGAATAGAAAAGGCATAGAGTCAAGGTGATAAACTAATGAACATTTTTATTTATAAAATATGTTAATACAAAAAAAAGATATAAAAAATGTATGTGTGTGTTTAACAAGCTAACTTATTTCAAATCTGAAAATATGTTTAAAATACACATAACCAAAATTGGATTTTGCAGTTAATTTTGTTGGGGATTGGCCAAACATAACACATAGCTTAATTACAGTATAAATGAGAACATTATATTACTTCTTAAATATTTAGGCAATGGTAATACCTACCTCAGACCCACTCTATTTTGTGGCTCCAGACTATGGATAAATAAACAGATCTTATATTGAACTTAATTCACACTTAGTAAACTCATTTGTCTAGTAAATGTCCTACGAACTAAAAGAATGTGCTAAACTAAATCAACCATAAATGACTTAAGTATAAACTAGTGTAAAAAATGGAGTTTTGTCACTTTTTATGTTTTATAAATTGCTAAATAAAGAGAATTATTCAAGATCAAATATTTAATAAAAATATGTCTCTTTTAAATAAAGGATAAATGAGTAATTTATTAAAATTAAAGATAATATTTTTGTTTAAATTATTGCCGAATGACAACAATGCTTTATTAACATTAGAAGAAAGAAATCACATATTCAAAATCAGTATTTAAAAATTTAGGCTGCATTGTTTTTGCTACTACAGAGATAAGAATAATTTTCCTAATTAAAAAACATACTTTCTTTCCCTTAAAATGTTTTGTATATTAACCTTATTTTATCTTATAAATAAGCTTTGGACTAGCAGTAAGCAAAATGGATTGTAAGTAGAAAGCCTAGCAAAGAAAAAACTATCATGATGCCCCTTTCTATTTAATATCCATGATTTATATGATATGATTAACAACAAAATCCTATGCTGACCACCATTGATTTTAAGGCTGCAATATATATATATTGTAACGGTCAAATATGTACATTCGCGTAACAAAACCTAGAACTTTAGTAAATCATCCCAAGGCCGACCAGAATACGGTGGTGCAACAACAGGTCTGATATAGCCCTAGTTCCTTTACTATTGCTCAAAGATTTTCCACCTTGCGGATGACACATATGAGGCCACAGCAGTATTCTTCTTCATCACATTCCAGCAGTAGAACAACAGTAGACCAAAAGACTGTAAACAAGTAGGCACTCTATCTAGTATAGCTATATAGGTATCATGTGGCTAGTATATGATTATTAAACAATGAAATTATTTTAATAAATAATAATAAAATAATTACTAAATGACGGAATAATTATGAGTCGGTGAGTAAGACTAAGACATAAAACAAAGTTAAATTTAAAACAAATTTAATTAAGTTAAATTTTGAAATAATAACTAAAAACAATATTACAATAGTTAGATGTTTGACTCACGCGCTGGTGATTAAGGGATGTTTACATTAAATTTGGGTTCACATGCAAGTGATGGTTTTAGATATATATTTCCTTATGACTGAGTTTTACATAACTTGGTTTACACATATAGGTGTATATGAAATCACTCGCAGGTGATATTAAGTTTCTAGTTTACAAATTATCGGATTTCTTATATATAATATATATGTGTTTATCACTCGTAGGTGATTATTTAATATTTATGAACTTCCGGTTTATATATAGCATTTTAATCACTTGCAGGTGATTGTAATTTCTAGGTTACAATTATTTAATTTACTTAGCTATATATATATAAATCACTCACAGGTGATGAAATTATAATACATTTGAATTTACATTTTCATGAGCTTTAATATTATTTTTATATAACTAAATGACTTTGCTCATGATTATCTATGCCTAGTTTATGCTATAATAGTATCTAGATTTGCTTTATAGTTAGTGGAAGTGAATACAAACATTTATAAAGAATATAATATTTTACTAAGTGTGAATAATTAATATATTCTCTATATAGCTAATATGCATATTAAATTGGATTCGAATTCAGATCAAAGCTGAAAATAACAATTAGAATGGCAGGATAAAATGATTATTGGCAGCCAGACTTTAGATACTAAGGTGTATATAAAACATAATTCTGAGTCTTCTGCATCTCCTATATGTGCCTTATTCACATGTGCCTTATTCACGGGATTCTTACCAAGTAATGGTTCCCTTTGACCGAACTCATTGCTGTGAAATAGGAAGCCTTTAGTCTGGATGATCAAGCAATTTATTTAAGTGGGAGTCTCATGCTCCATTCCTAAGGACGCAGAATAGGAGGTGCATACCAATCCCATCTGAGGAAGAAAATTGCCCGAACTAAGAGTAATGGTGCAGCACGATCACATACAACCATTTAAGAATACAGCAATAAGTGAGTATGCCATGGCATTTCTTAAGGACACATACGCACTGCTGACAACATTATCATATCATAAAAATTAAGATGCTAAATAATAGTTTCCTTCATGAAACTACCCTGTATCAGTTCATATTATAGTATTTATAATTATACTATTAAGGAAAGTTTATGAATCCAAGTTACAAAGCTATCTATATAGGCTTTTATTTATCTAAGGAGGGTTACAGCATAGTAAAGGAAATTACAATATAGAACTATAGATTTATGCTGCATTTTATCACTTCAACTGAATATTGGTTAAATATTATATTTAAAAGCAAATCTATTTTAGAATAACTGTAAGCTTGTAATTATATCTTAATCAAGATATTTTATCCGTTTCAAAACAGAGTTACATATATAAGCGAGATTACATATATATGCATGAGAATACATATTTACTTCTCAACAATGATTTAATTATGAATAAAACTCGGTTTTGAATACATATAGCATAAACAATAACATAATTAAAATAATGAGATTTGGCATAGATTCAATTAAACAAAATGTAAGTTCTAAAATAAGATAAGATTTCATGTAAGTGAAATCTGAAATTTAGCTTTGTTTAAAAATGAAGCTTATGCGACCTTCGCTGAAATATGACTGATTCAGTTTTGATAATTATAAGTTTATAAGATTAATGATGGCAAATATTATCATTAATTTAAGATATACAAAATATCTTAGAAATTGAATAGTTATTTTAAAATAGATCATTTTGTATTATACATGACTAAAGTTATATTAAAACATTTAAAACATCGATTTTAGCAAGTTAAAATTGAATAGCATTTAATTGCTTAGAATAAGATTAATACATAACTAAATCAATCATATATAAATTCAACAAGTAAACCAACAAATAAAGAAATCATGTCAATAAATGAAAGGTATTATTTATGCAAATAATAACTCAGATAAAATCATAATGCATTTAAATCAGTATTTATCAGTTCAATGAATTATAACAGTAAATCAGATTATTAAATATTAAATGTATTTTCAAATGAAATTATTTATCAAATCAGGCAAGATTTTAAGATTAAAACAAAGTTATTAAATCATTTATAGTTTAGGCAATATTTTAGGATTGGAATAAAACAAAATAAAATTTACATTTACAAGTAAGTTTAGTTTACATTATTATTATGACCATTGATTTAGTTTAAGCTAGCATTTTAGAATTGAGTTTAGTTGAAGGTTTTAGAATTGAAGGAGTATTTACCATGTTCTTTTCTTTTCCATGCTGACAAGTTATTTCTTCATCGTGGACCTCTTTAGGTTGTGACGGTGGTTACTTCATCTTTCTCCGCATCAGGTATCTTCTCATCAGAGGCAAAAGCAAGATTTTAAGCCATATACCCTGACATCATCATTATTAACACTTTTCAAGTACTTTATTAAAATTATAATCTTAGAGAGTGTCTGAGTGTCTTTAAGATGGCTGGTACAGCTTATATATATCAGCACACACCCCTCTCCTTCATTATATTATTTTTAGATTCATTTTCTTAGCTTACTTGCTGTTTCAAAATTCAGTGGAATCCCACTGTGATTATTTTTCACTTAGGTCAACTTTAGCCTGAGTGACACGTGGTAATTTATTCAGTTTTCCCCAATTTAAGTCTAATTTTAACTTTAATTAAAACTGGGTCAATTTTCAGCGAGAAGGATTAATTTTTCTGGTGTCACTATTACTAGAAAAACAAATCTAAAATTATAGAAAAACATTTTGTTATATATGTAACTCGACCATTTAATTTAGCGATATATGCAGAAATATGTAATTTCAATATTATTAATTTAATAAATATTTTAAAATAAAGAAATCTTAATGTTTTAAATTCTATTAACATTACTCTTCTAGCATATATGTAGTCTTCAGTTACACATACAACTTGTTTTTTATTTAATTATTATTAGAAATATATATGTGCACATTTACAGAGGTTTACATATATAAATGCAGTTTTCTCTCTTATGTAGATATATATGCACACATACACAATTAATATTACTTAGGTTTAAATTTAGCCAGGTTTTTATGATAATATTAGCATAATATATGAGAATTTGGTGGTAGTTATATATAAAGGAATACTACTATAGAATATAGTAGGTGAAACAGTTGGGTTGTAAAAGCTGACTGTTTCAATATATATATATATTAACAAAGAAAAATAAAACATATCACTTAAGTATTAAAAAGTAAAAAGTCTATGGAAACATTACATATATGTGTGCTAGCATGAAGATGTCAAAAAAATGCTACAAGATAAAGTGAAGTTTTTTTGTTTAATAATATTAACAGGCATTTAGAAAAAAGTTTACTTAATAACAATAGTTAAAATTATAATGGTAACATTTATAAATGTTTATAAAATTTTTCTTCTAAAATTAATAGTTTTAATTATAATACAGTCTGTTTTGCTATCTGATTATTTAGATAAAAAATAATAATTAAGTAAAAAGTTTAAATGGTCAATTAAAACATAAGTAATATTTGTATCATTTAATTTAAAATTATAAATAATTTTATAAAATATTACTTGATAGTTACATATATTTATAATAATATTAAAATTTGGCCATATATTGTATTTTACTTTTGTGAAAGGAATGTATAGTTAACTCTTTTTCAAGTATATATATTGATAATTTTAATTATAAAACATATATCACACTTAATTATATTATAGTAAAGGTGAACTCTAAATGAATTATAAATACACATTAATAAGATGTTAATTTCTGTTATAAATTATTATTTGTTCTAACCGATGTTTTTATTAATAAATTTATGTTGTTCTTATTAACAATAGGTTTTTTACTTACTACTACATGAACCATTATTTCAATACACAGTACAACAGTTAATAAATTTTATTCTCTTTGCCAGTCAAGAGCATGCATATGGATTCATTGGCACTCTTTATAAATTTATGAATCCATTGTACATGTAGATATAAATTATTATAAAACCATTTGTTGTTCAATTTGTTTACTTACTCATTATATTTTTAATTGCCTGAGTATGACATTTACTCAGCATATATAGATTGTTCACATATATAATATATAAATGGAAAAATCCACTTGGATCATAATTATATTTATCATAGTTAGTTTCCCAAATATGTAATGCATTTAGTTTGCAGACCAGCAAGCATTGCTAAGTTATAATATTTTCAATATATTTGGGGTTATCTAATCTGAGGGCATTCACTGATAGTCAGTTCCATTTATAATATTAGTTTTCTAGCACAATGATCAATATATTAATTTATTCCATTATTTATAAATTTTACTCATTATTAGAATAGTTTCCTTTATCTTTGCTCACCCAACAGGGGAATATTATTATTCATAAAACAATGTTGTTGCATTAGCATTGTTTATAGGTTTTATTGTTCTTATTTATCGTCAGAGATTTTTTTTTTACATTTACAATATAGAAGACAATCAAATTTTCTTAAAACTATCTCTTCACACAAATATGCAATATAAACATGCATTTCATTATTAATCAAGGTTAAAAAAAATTTTCTAATTATTCCATATATACTGACAACCATTCAATACATTCATTTTATTTCTATTATATAATAAACCCAATGTAGTATGCAAAAAGATAAAATTCTTATTACATGATTAAAACCTCCCATAAAGGTTATATATATATTGTAACATTATAATCATTCTAAAATTCAATAATAAATATAACATAAATTATAAAAATAATATTATTATTTAAGTTTTATATATTACAAAATGATCTTTACAATTCCAATATGTCATCTTGCATGTTATAATTTTGAAATTATTTATCAAATTTTGTAAATCACAGTAATGTAACGCGGCATTGATTTTTAATGTCAACACACACACTAAATGAAGTTTAATAAAACAACAACATTATAAAAAAAATGATGTGATATTTTAAATATGTAAATGAATGATTTAAATTGAGATTGATAAAGCAATAATTATTTTAATTTATGTGTAATATTAAAATAACTTACAGTAGTTAATATAATTTAATTTAATGTTTGAATGTGTATGTATGTGTGTATGTTTTTAATTCTATATTTATTTTATTTATTTTAAATTTTAAAAAGATATTGTTTTAAATTTTTTGAATAAAATAGTACTTATTATGAAAATAAATAAATATGATAAAAATAATTTATTTTAATATTTGTAGTATAAATATTTATTGAAATGTAATATTTTTTTAACATTTGTTATAATATTATATGCAGTTTAAAATAATTTTATTATAAGGAACACTACAACTTTTTTCACAAGGACTTTATTCTTGTATGTAGACATGTGTGTATTCATATAAACTATAAATATCTTGATGTTAAAGATAAAAGAGCTTATTAGATTTGAGTGGAATTATTACTCCATATTTAGATTGTCTAAGTGATGATTTAATTGATGACATCAGTAGAAAGCTCTAAATAAAAGTGCAGTGGCTAAATTGATTTCTTTTTACCAGTTATCTATATGCTTGCATAACTTTAACTGAGTAGATTTTTAAAATAGACATATGGGATTGTTGTCACTTAAATATGCAGGATTAGAGGCTTTTACAAATAATTTCCCTTTTAGGCAAATATAATTTTTAAGATTGTCAATATAAATAAACAACATCTGGAAATTTTGTAACAATTAAAAAATGTACAAATCAATGGAATTAAAATGTTTTTTTTTTAAAAAAAAAGTTGCAAATCTGATAAATTACTATTTATTTATTAAAAGTACAAAACAATTTCTCGTGGATAATCTATTATGTGAACGTCTGTATTTGTATATATTTTAAATATAAAGTTACTACAAATTTATGAAATTAAAATGTTTTCCTTTAAAACATCAAAATTTGTTAAAATTGTGTTAAGGTATGATTCTAATTTTATACTATTTTTTATAGAAAACATTTTATTTTGGACATTACCTACAATGCCAACTACTGCACTAGTGGATTTGCTTGTACTAGATAAATTATTGCATTGTGCAAATGATTTATTTTGAAATAAAATGATATACATTATTCTTTAGATATCATGTATAAAAGTGCTGAAACGTTGTAATAATATTTTCATCACAACAAATCTTTGAGTAAAAACACATTGAAATTTTATCTTCATGGAAAGTAAAAAACTGTTAAAGAACTTTAATTTCTAGGATTTATTTATTATATTGTATTATTAGTTATTCTATTGTTATTAATAAAATTAAATCCTCAATAAGAATGAAAAATTATAAGACTTGGACATGCAAGTATTTTACTGTTGAAATATATAAGCATTTTTAATATTATGGCATTACTTGTGTGTGTGATTATTTCTTTTACAGTAGGGTTGTTTGTTCAAAATTTGTAGTTAATATATATGATGATTTATTTTAAATAGCATCTTGTTTTATTGGTCTTTATGATAATAATTCAAGTCTATTTTGCATTAAGATATGGTTATATATTTTAGTGGTATAATTTAAAAAAGACACAGGGGCAAAACTCTCCATACAGTAGTGCCACTCAGTGCAATCCAGAGTAATCAATGGATGCAGAAAGGTTTTTGTATAACATTCTATCTACTGCTTACTCATCCAATATCATCAGACTAGTTTCTAGCTTGTGTTTTTCATCAATGAAAAGCCTATGATCTGAGAGCATTGCACCTAGATCTTAGGATCTTATGCAACCCTCCAGCAGCCATCTTCTACCTTTTTAACTAATTATAAAGCTTTGAGTCCAAAATAAAAAAACAATATTTTCAATTCAAGCTTGATTACTCTGACTTGCACTGAGTGGCTCTACTGTATGGATAGTTTTGCTTTTATGTAAACAGCTTATGTAAGCATAAAGAATTGTGGTCATGTGATGTTTAGTGGTTTAATTTAAAAGAGGTAAGCTTTTTTATTATTTTCTTATGTACATTGAAAGGATTGAAGTCATATTGTTTGCACTTATATTTTATAATTATATCCATGCTTGAATATTGGAAGTTTTAAAGAGAATTATTTTAAAATCAATTGCAATGAGTTCCTTGTATTTTATGTAATACAATTAGTTAATAATGGAAATTATGCTCCTAATGACTTTGTATTTATGCCATGAATGCAAGCTCATAATAATATTGTATTTTATTATCATGCAATAAAAAAACCTCCTAGTGTTTTATGTTTATATTTTAGCCTGTATTATACGTATTTTGTAATACAACATATATGTCTGTCAAGTCCACAAATATAGGATATTTTTATTAAGATACTATGAAATAATATATTGTCATATATGATACAATCACACATTTTAAAAAAACTGATAATATAAAGGTAGAATAAAAATCAAATAAAACATATTATATATTAAATAATTATTTAAAGCTTATTTGATGTTATGATAAACAACCTTTCTTTAATTAATGTATGATTTGTCTATTCCCATATGTAGTTATACTAACACCTTATAATAACTTTAGTTAGATTAAATATTAAAGTTTATATTCTTAATATCCAATTGTTTATATTTTGTTAATAAACTTCAATTATTATTATTATTATTATTATTGTTTATTTGTAAATAATGAATATTTATATTTCTTAAATTATTTTGGCTTTCATATTTTATATTTTTGTACTCATCATATAATTGATAATCTATTGTCACATGATATTACTATATTCTATTTACTCAAATCTATGTAGCTTTACTAGAATGTCATTATAGACATTTTATATGTAGTTTTCCAATATTTTTTTTATTTCTTGAACTGCTTGTTTTAAAATATCGATAATAATTTTTATTTCCTAAAGATTTTCTCTTCTTCATAGATTTCATTTCATCTCCCATCTCTTCATCTAAAATAGTTGAAAATTTAAAAAAATATAATAAATTTAGGGAATATTTTGTTTCTTGTTTTTAGTACTACATAGATATTTATAAAATTCTTCCACAGGATATCTCTCACTCTTTTTAGTAATAGTTCCTTTTTTTTTTTACATTTTCCTTCAAGGTCAAGATGTTTTTCTATACTTTTGAGAATTTTATTGTTTTTTATAGCTTTACTTGTCAAGTCACAATTAAATTTACTTACATCATTATTAACAATTTTCATACAATCTATTTTAATTTTTTTAAAGAATTATTTTTTAAAATGTTTATATTTTTATTTTTATTTTTACATTGTTTTATATCAGTAAAATATTTATTGATAAAGTACTGCTTTTTTACCAGTTATCTTTATGGCACTTATTAATAAATTCCAGCCATTTTCTCATTGATTTTAATAAAGTTAAACCATCTTTAAAACCTGATAATGTTGTAAAAGGATTTTCATGTTTTAATATGGATTCATTGAAATGCTTCTAAAGATTAGAAGGATGAACTGTAACACTGTATTTCTTAATACATTTTATTTCCTAATTTGGCATTAGCACATATTTTGCATTTCACTAATTAATGACTTTTTCCTGTGTTGAATCTACTAAAATATCTACAATCTTAAAATATATATATTTTCTATTAATCAAAATATAATCCAATTCTACCATACTTTTATTTGGATGTTACTAAGTCCATTTTCATTTAGAATTTTATTTTTTTTTTAAAAAATCACAATATACAGGGTTTTTTCCTGTGAAATTCCAATTTATTTTCTTTCTCCCTTCTGTCACTATAACAAAATTAAATATAACTCTTTCATCTTTTAATTGTTTACCATTCTAGTATTACATTTTCTGATTTGAATTGTAAAATGTTTCATATGATTAAAAGGTAATTTATACTTTCATATAAAAACCATTTACTTTTTCATCACAATGAGAACTTTTGGGGGACATAAACTTGAATTACCTGCATTTGGTAATTTCCATTAGTTTGAATGATTAATCTTGCCACTGTTTCTGATTTAATATCAATCTCTACAATGTTGTTTTCCCATTTTTTAATTATATATATTTCCACACTGTCTATTTTTCAAATCAATTATATCTTCAATTTTTTTTCTAACTGCATAAAGTATTGATGTCCCATTTTCTATTGAATAGTTATTTTTTCAATACATGCAACTTTCCTTCACTAAAAGTGATCTGCAATTGCAGCTATTTAAATAAAATCCTGTCAAAAATCGCATATGTCCACAGTAAAATAAATTTTAAGATACTCTGCCTTCAGCCATCAATTTTTGCCTTGTCTGGTGACTTTAATGTTTTTTGGGGAATAAGAATATTAATTTGCATTTTCAATTATGATTATGAACATCTATTAAAAAATATTTATATACAATTTCACTTTTTCTACAAAAAAATTCAGTTGATTATTGTATCTTTATATATATGAAATTATTTATGAAATAAAAAAGAATAGAGAAATATGGAAATTGTCTAATCTATAACTATCAAACAACTAAGAAAACAAACTATGGTGTTTTTTTAATATAATTTGATACAAATTTTTCAAAACCTGAATAGAGTCTTTCATTGTAGACTAAAGAGCTGCCAAAATTTATGTTGGATATAATTAATGTAACTCATATTTGAATTAAAATAATTTTAAAATAAGAGATAGATGGCAACAAGATTTTTGAAAGTATAGTTCAAACAATGAAAGAATACTGCATGGTGATGGGATGGCTACAAAATCTAATTTAATGTTTTCTATATCTGGGATTTTTTGATATATCAATAAATAGCTTTTGGTGCTAAAACTTTTCTTGAACAATGGTAATAGTGAACATTTTATTAGTGCATATTTTCTAACATTATATGTAGAGAATTAAAAAAAACTTTTCTTGATAACATTTTCCCACTAATATCATTAAAAAATATTTTTTTCCCTTAAAGATTTTAATTCACATGATGTACAAATAATAAATTTTAGTCAAGATGGAAATAATAGTATTGATGTTATAAACTCAAATGGTTTGCTATTGTTGGACTTTTCTATTACTTTTGGATTGCCAATCACAAATACTTTGTTAGGCAAAAATATTTCTAAAAAAAATATGGATGCATCCACGCCCAAAATAATGACATCTAATAATTTGTCTTATAGTTAGGAGTCAAAATACAAGAAAGGTTCATATTATGATAATACAAGAGCTGAATTTTGGAGATTAGTACATTCCAAGATTAAAATGATAATTGTATTAAAACTATGCCTTATTCCAATCATATTGATAAGAAATCCATGTTTGTCTTTTCCAATTATTGACATTTGTGCTACATTTCAACAAATAATCAAATAATAAATTTTAAAATTGGTCTTTTGGAATAATCTTGTTTCAAATACTCTGAATTCTATAAAAATATGTGCCTTATGGACACAATTATATTTATTCTTGGCACATTAAAAACAAAAATTATGACTGCTTTCTGCAAGAATCTTTATAGTAGTGATTTGATTTAAAGGAAACTTGCTACATTTTCTCCTTGGCAGAATAATAAATTGAATGTGAAGTTCATGTTAAATGTAAGTTTTAATTTAAAGATTGAATAATTGCCAAATGGCTTTAAAGTAGATGATAAACTAGAATTGCAAATGAAATACATTTGTTGGTTATGAATTTTTTTTGATGCATTGACAGTAACACATGGATATGAAAAATGTCATAATCTTATTAATTCCAGCAATAGTACTCTTTTATATGATGGCAACAATATTTTAAACATGTGAAAAGGATTTGAGTCTATTGAGATATCTGAAGAAAGTTTTAACTATGGGAGTGCTATGTATTTTCAAAAATATTTGACTATTTAGAAATATATGGACTTTTAAAGTTATGCTGCCTGACTTTATAGATGATTTTATTATTTTAAATTTTTGAAAGGAAAAGAAATTAGACAAGATGGAATAAATTAACATGGAATATTTTCATTATATACTATAGCAAAGATACTTTCAAAGATTATGTTGAATATTAGATACTATGAACTTAGTGTGTTTTTAGAGAATCCAGAAGCACAATAGTCATATTTTTTGTTGCCAGGCAAATGCAAAAATTTATCAAGAATAATGAAGTGATTTATATGTTTGTTATTAATTTTATCAAGTCATTCTATGTATTAACTGAAATGGTTTATAACATTATTTGAGTGTTTTCCCACCAAAATTTATTTGTATTATGTGCCCTTTAAGGGCATTGCATAAAAAAATGTTATTATTACAAATAAAAATTTTATAGCATTTAAAATGAAATTTAGTGTTAAACAATAATGTATATTTATTCCAACATTATTTCAACTCTTTTGATTTTATTCTTTGAAACTCTTTATAGGCAATTTAATAAATTAGGGATCAAGTTGGCATACAAGTTTTATAGTAGAATTTTTAATTTGAATCAATTTATCAGTTCAAAAAATTGTCTACAGACTACTTAATATTTTTAATGTAACACTTAAGGACTTTGGTTTAATAATTAGTATTCAAACAACTCAGGTTCTTTACCAATCAGCTACGAAAAAAAAATCTGCAATTTTTATATTGAATGTTTATTAATTTAAGAATGTAAACCAATTTAAATATCCTATTAACTTTTAAGTACAAATATTGACTTAGATACTGAGTGCAGCACAACTCTTTTGCTGTTGTCACTTTTAAAATATTAAGAAGAAAACGAATATTTCATCATAGTGTAAAAAATTATTGTAAGTTTATTAGTTGTATGTAGAACTATTATTTTAATTTAATTTATTATGATGAAAAAAATTTGGATAACCTATTGATAGAAAATAATGGCATTAAAAATTTATAATTAAAATTTTAATATATTATGCCAAAATCATAAGAGCAACCACTATGTTCTTCAACATTGGAATTAAAGTCATCTCATTATATTGGAGTAAAATAAATGAAAAATACTAAACTTCCTAAAGGTTGGTTTATAGTAAACTTAAATATGATATTTTAGGACAGACAGATTATTTACATTACAAATATTATCTCAAAGACATTCTAAAGAAGAGCTATGTTGATTGTTTGCATGGCGAATGTGTGGCATAGAATTAAAAAATGTGAAAAAGTACAATTAGATAGCGTAATATTAAAGTGCTTTTTTTTTTTAAAGTCTGATGTAGAAATTAAAAAGCATCACTGTAAACTATCGAAACAATACAGTAGAACTGCATTATCTGCATATGGATGCATTTACGATTGAGATTTGTTTATTTAGTCATTGCAAAATTTATCTTTTGTATATAATTATTAAAAAATAATAAAAATAAGTAGCCAGTTATAAATGAGCATGGCCATTTTAACCCAAACAAAATGAAAAAGAGAGAGAAAGAAAAAACAACTCAAGAAATGAATTTTAGTGTACAGGCCAATCTGTGAACTATAAATATGTCCACATAGAGAACATGCTAGTCCATTTTTCTCTTACATAATGCTTTACAATGTTTTCTTTTAATTTCTTCAGCAACACCATGTCTAATTGTAGATCTGCAATATATATTATTCTCTGCCATATTTTCCCAATAAAAATAATGAGCATTGCACTTTTTTACATTGTTTTTAAAATAATCCTTATATCATAGATAGGATTTATCACTTCTATGAAAACCTGTACATGTTCACCATGAAACACACTCTTATGACATCTTGCATTGTTTATTTGTTTAACATGGCAAGCTGAATGAAGATATATTTTTACAATTATGAACTCTGTAGTATAACTTTCAACAAATTGAGGAGCACACTGATATTGCCATTGTATTTTTAAAATTTTACAAAATATTCCTTAAATAAACTTTTTTAATGCTTGAGAAGAATGCAAGATTCACTTCTATACAATAAATTAAATAAAATAACAGCTCTATAAATAATTAACTTAGTTGCAATAGTTAGTTCCTTGTGATGAAATCATCTATCTTGTTACATACAGTGACAGCACATTAAATCTGTGATATACAACTACATCTAAGTCCCATATTTTTAGTTATAAACAAACCATGCTATCCAAACTGATTTACATTCACAAATTGATAACTAACCAAGCTAAAAATTGTTGAACATTTTTCTTCCAGTCATTGTTTGATAAAATACTTTTTTTGAACATTAATTTCGACTTCTAGCCTAAAATATTTATAATATGTTGATATGGATATTCCTTAGTAGTACCCATTATAACTGTCCCATCATATACAGATCAATTATTGTCACTAAATTATAGAGAGCAGAGATTTTTGTTAAATAAATAATAGGCAGGACAGACAACAGTAAACAAAAGCCAGCCAAATCTAATGATTAACAACAATGTTTATTAATAATGAAATAACAATAAATATAAAACTTATATTAATGCAGGATTTTGAACTGTAGTCAGTTTAAACATATATTAAAATTGAGTATAACCATGTTTAAAAAAATAGTTAATGTATTTGACAATTGATCAATGCTATTATCTTTTTTTTCTTTTCCTCAAATTAACTTTTAGTTCATTAAAATAATTTTCTAAAACAGAACTTACATATACTTAACAATTTTAGACATGTTCACATATCTTTACAAGATGCAGGCAACAAAAGAAATTATGTAATTAACAATATTAAATATGCCCTTAAATAACTCATGTTAAATAAAAGCAAAAATTATATATGAATGCATGGGAAGATTTACAACATTTGACCCAATGCAAAATCAATAATAACCACTAACTTTATGTGGTAAATAAACATGGGCTAAAACAGATATAAAAATGAGCATGGGCAGAAACTTTGTAGAACCCAATGCTAAATCAAAATCTTTCTCTGTAGAGCAGTAAGCATTGAAATAAATAAAAGGTCAAATATGTAAATAAACCTCCCTGGTATATATAGAAGGGATAATTTTATATACATGCACACAAGCAGAACGATCTCTTTTTTTTTCAGAAACATAAAAATTGCAAGAAAACAAAACTGCCAATATTTTAAATGGTTTAAAGCTTATATAAAAATTATATCTGCTAAAACAAAAAATACAGAAAAAAGTAGTTTTTTTTTAAATAATTGGCTTTATTATTGCCTAGCATGCTTTCAATATATTTATTCATGGCATATGCCATAATATAGTAAATATATTGAATGCATACCAGACAATAATAAAGGTAAATATTAAAAAACTGAGTATTTTCATTTGACCAGATATTACATTGGCTCAAAAAAAGAAAAATTAATAACAATTGAATTATATATAAAAAAAATTATATGCACATTTAATAAAAATGATTTGTCAAATTCTAAGGCATTATTAATTAAAACATGTATTTTAAAAAAATATTAATCCAGATTTCTTTTTTATAACTTACATTTTTTTTTTTTTACAAAGTGCTAAAGAGAATCTAGATGATTTAAAGCAATTACAAAATTGGAGGGGAGAGGAGAATTTGTTAACTTTAAGAGAAAAATTAATAATTCTAGAAAAGTATTGCATTTTATTAAACTTAATTCTCAATTGTCAAAGAAATTAAAGGGTTTATATACTATAACTATAAAACAAAATCAATAAATAAGTATAAAATTATAGATGAATAAAATCAAAATATAAAAATACTTTACACTCATATGTGTATCACTTTCTGGCTTACTGATATATCTACAGAACAGTTCATATAAAGATTTTAACTTCAATTTGCAGTGACAAAAGTGTAGTGCTATTATTTTCTGTGCATATTATATATAAATGCACATATACATTTGGCATGTCAACACAATTTATGGTGTCTTGTTTGTTTTATGATTGATGATAAGTGCATTGATATAATGAGATCTAGGATTCAGTTGTTGGCTTTGTCAGTAAATTGGCAAGATGAAGTTAGCACATGTTGATCATAAGTTTATGCTGGAGAATGGACTTTATCTTGAGATGCCTTAGCAGCACATCACTTCTAGTATAATCACTAGGATGAGTTCTGTGTTCATTTTTGAGATGGATACACAATAGCAGAATCTAATGAAATAAGCAGAAGTAAATAGAAATAGAGTCTAATGAAATTGGCAGAATAATTAAATGATTTTAGTTGATTATATATAGACTTACTGCTCATTGTTTGACCTATTTAGAAATTTATGGAATTTCCCTAATCAGCAAACCAATAATTCAATTATTTTTACTAAATAAGCCAAATGTTTTTAATTAAATAAAAAATTCCAAATTAATAACATTAATTAAAAATATTCCAGACAACAATATTTAATAGAAATAAAACTATATTTTTATTAAATTCTTAATTAAAATGAACTGATTAGAGTCAATAAAGGAAAATATTAAGATTAAGTATTGTTTCTGGACTATATAAAAATATTTTACAGAAAAGATAATAAAATCAGTTACAAAGTCACTTTTTAAAAAAAAATGTTACATTAAAAAAATTGTTATAGTTAAATAAGCTGAGCTCATTAAAACTTTTTCATTATTAATGTGTGTGCATATGTACATAATACTTCACTCACCAAAAATACATCTTAAATATAAAAAAAAGTAAATTAAGTTTCTTTAGCCAACCAACATATAAATTAATATTGAGATAGGCAAAGCATCTCAATATGTTACAATCAAAACATTAAATATAATCTGTTAATCATCTTTTGAATTGGCAAGAATAGAACAATCTTCAACATATGGTAAATCTGATTCAAATTAAAAAATTTTCCCTCAAATATGTATTATATCTTAATTTCTATTTAATTAAACAATTTATAAATAGTTTCAAAAATCACTCAAAATATTTGAAAACAATATTAGAGCATGTACATATTCTCCAGATTTTCTATCTCTAGTAATAATACTTTCTCTCATAATACTTATAGAAGCTGTTTAAAATTAATAAATTTTGATGAAAAAACAATTCCAAACAATGCCATAGATTTCTCCTATTAACTGAATCAAATTGTTTTGATCAAATTAATAAAGCAATATATTAATCATTCTTTTATTCCTGATTCTTTTTTTTTGTATTTATCTGCCAACAAAAAGTAGATCTATAGTGTTTCTTGATTTTTTACATAACACTTTAGTCTTGGATAACCTTTATCTATGACTGGAAACAATCTATTCAACAAAATTATTAAAAATACATTTTCTATGGTGGAAATAATGATGTTCCATAAGAATTACTACAATCTTGTCTATTACCTTTGTTTTAAAAATGTTGGAACAATAAAAGCAACATTAAAATTGATTGGCAATTTTTTGAATTCATGTATTTCTAAACAATTCCAATGTTGTTAAACTTAATATACCACCACATTTTAAAACCTCTCTAGTTATTTTATCAGTCTTTATGACCTTTTCATTTTCAAGATTACAAAGAACTGCTTGGATTTTTTTAAGTTGGATATATTTGTCCAAATTTTAATGAGTAGGCATAATGGGTCAAATATATTATTAAAAGTCATCATCTCAATTCTGGTATCATTATTCAAAAATTAATCAAAATATTATTTTCACCTATTCAAAATATAATTATCATATAAAACAATATTATTATTGGATTTAATAGGATTGTGAGACTGTTTTTCATCTTCATATGTTATTTTCATTGCCTTAAGAATGGTCATAATTAGCAAATGTGTGTATATTTTTTGAAAAAGATTTATTGTAGTCATTTAAAAAAACGTTTGTTTAACAATGGTGATAATATATTTTTTTCAAAATAATTACAGCTTCTTACACCTTTAAGCAAAAATATCTATTATAATAATAACAGTTTCAACTGTTTCTCAGTCTTCTTCAGATCTAATTCTATACCTCTACTTTTCCCTTTCCACCATTTTATTTCAGTTAAACACTTCTTCCTTTTTCCTCTTCCTTAATTTTGCTTCTTCATATACAACAATATATAATAAATATTATAATATTTTGCTTAAAGATGTAAGAAATTGTGATTATTTTGAAAAGATATATTGTTGGATATGAAGAAGCAAAATTAAGGAAAAGGAAGAAATGTTTACAGAATGATGATAATAAGTTACATATACATCTTTTTTGAAGTTTTAATTTACTAATCATTTTTCAGCCATCTTGTCAATCATTTAACTTCTGCCTTTAAATTTTTATATTTATTATGAAGTTTCAAATGAAATCTATTACTCTGTCAGCAGAAAATGCCACATTTCCTGTTAAATAAATCACTAATTTTAAAATCATTATCAGAAAACCAGGCATGATTCTTCTTTTTAGAGAACCCATAAATAGACTTGCTTCTATCCACAATACACTTCTTAAGAGAATTCTATGTATCAGTAATATGATTGTCCTCAAGATTCAAATTAACAATTTCAGTGTTTAATAACTGTTGAAATTTAATATATGTAGTAGATTCTTCTAAAGAATTAATGTCAATTTTATTATGAATATCATTGAAATAACATTTATTTTCTACCATTTTAATCTTGGTAAATACTAATCTATGATCTGACCATCAACCTAAACATGTAAGCATTCAGGAAATGTGATTTTTTCTTGTATTCTGACTGCCAACTATAATGTGATTTATTAAATATCATTGTTTTTGAGCATGTTATGCATCTATGTTTTTTTATGGTGATTTTTCTTGCCTAAATAAAATATCTGTGATGGTCAATTCATTTGATGTGCATAAATTCAATAATAACAAACCATTTAAATTTACAGTTCTGGTGCTGTTATTTTCAATTAATTTTGCCTGACATCTACTATTTGTGCCAACATATGCATTAAAATATATAAAAGAAAAATGTAATTTGTTAATGATATTATTGTAATAATATTACCAATCAGGAACAAAAACATGCCTTTTCTGAATTATTTGAATCTAAGTTGTGGCATAGGCATTAATAAAATAATTACTAATACCATTATGCAAGGTGAATTTTTAAGATCATTAGCCTTTTATAATGAGAAATTCCAACAAAAGAAGATATTAAATTAGACTGTACAAAAAATATCAACACCATGAATTCTTTCACTGGCTACCTACCTTTCCATAACAACTTGTATCCATCCATTTCTTTTATTAAACTTCCTTTTTCTAGTCAATGAGTTTCACTAGGAGCACCTATATCAATGTTAAATCTTCACAGCTTCTTAGCCATCAGTACAGTACTCCGATTCTGATTTTGAACAGTTTGTATCATGTAAAGTTATGTCATTTAAAGTTCATAACCTTCATGTATCTATAATTAGGGGGAAAATTGGATTTATAATACTTATCTTTAATACTACAAGTGCCTCTGTTTTACCACTACTATTAATGTTATTATCACTTTTGTTAATATTTTATCATTATAATGAGTAATCCATCAGAAGTAAGTGACAGGTCTTTTCAGACTACATTTTCTAAGTTGTACTTCTTTATGAAAAACCTTTATAAATTTGAATATAACTTCAAAGCAGTTCTTTTGATTAGATTTTAGTATCACTAAAATTCAAGAATTAAAACATTAATTGCATTAATTAGTAGAACATAGGTTGAAATGACAATCTCTAATGATTTTTTGGGGATCATGTATAAAAGAACAATTCTGCACAGAATCCTACAATAGATCATGACTTATCTAATTTGAGTCTAAATATATTGCTTTTATATTTTATAGATTTGAAAAAGCATGTGAAAGTAAATGATTTTTATGTACTAAATCTTAATGAATTTTGCTTTTTTTAAAAGCATTTTTATATAATTACATGCATGCACCAAAATATGCAGAAACAAAAACAAAACTCATATCATCATCAACCATTATCAATCCACTGCAGGATGGTCTGTCCAAGTTCAATCCATCTTCACAAATCTCTAGCATCTCCTTTCCACATCACCCCTGCACACTTTCTTATTTCATCCATCCATCTGACATGTGATCTTTTTCTGGGTCTCTTGGAATCCAGTTTAAGCTTTCAATTGTCCATCTATCATCTCTTCTAGCAATATGGCCAGCCCAATTTCACTTCAATCTTTTAATTTTTTTAATGAGGTAAATAACACCTGTTTGTTCTCTTATCCATATATTGCATTTTCAATCTCTTCTTTTTACTTCCAATATGCATTTCTTCATACTTTTTGAGTGGTCTGAAGTCTCTGCATTGCTCTTCTATTAAGTGTCCAACTCTCAGATCCATAAGTAAGAACTTGTAGAACACATTTATTAAAAACCTTCCTTTTTTAACACATAGGCATATTTTTTTAGTATCAAGTTATTTCTGCCAAAAGCACTCCAACCTTTAATTCTATGATTAATTTTATCCATTATGTTTCCATCTGTATTAGTGATCTGATCAAGGTATTTGTAACTGGTAACTTCTTCTAACTCATTATAATCAATCTTTATTTTCATATTTGGAGAAAATCCATTAAGCATTAATTTTAGTCTTTTTAACATTTATCTTTTGTCCTACTTTCCTATTTTCATCTGATAACTCTTGCAATATTTCCTGCAACTCTAAAGCACTATTTGTAAAAACAATTACATCATCTGCAAAATTTAAATGACTTAAATAATCTACATTTGCTCTCACTCCTTTAACTTCCTATTTTAATCTACAAAATACTTCTTGCAGCACTTCTGTAAAAAGTTATGGAGTCACCCCGTCTTACACCCTTCTCAATGTTGACTTTCCTAGTATTATTATGTAATCTAATTGTTGCATTTTTATAAATATTCTGTAAAATATTACAATATCTTGGATCTATCTATACCTTGATGATCTAATGTTTTAATCACTGAAGAAATGTTTATAGAATGAAATGCCTTTTCATAATCTACAAATCCAAAGCATAATGGCAACTCATATTCATTTGCCCTTTCTATAACTTCGCTCAATATCTGAATATGATCTACTGTACTAAAACTCATATGCATATATATAGAAACACACCTATTCATTTAATCTTTTTGTAAATTTGTTTTTAAATAATTAATATAAAATATCAAAGAGGAGCTGAAACTAATAATTACTTAATTATCTAATCAGAATGGAAAATAAAATACAAAGCAATTTGTTAAAGAAATTTACAGTAAATGATTTAAAATAAAGACAAACAAAAACAATAGATTTGATAATAAATCATAAAAGATGTTTATATTGTTTTTTTTTGTATTCTTTAATATAAATATTATATAAAAATTATTCACCCATTAATTTCTTTTTAAAGTGAACAAAGAATTTTTGCTAAAGACAATGAATTAATTCAAGGATAAATGATTACAAATACACATACCACAACATTATTAAAATTAATTAGAAATAAATTATATAATTATTTTAGCGATTACTTACTGTTTACAATATTATTAAATTTTAATAAATTATTTGCAATTTTAAATACAAATCTGAAATCATTTTGTCATACATTGCCTTATTTCATTCAGACCAATCTACTTTTTGAAACATGAGATAATAAGAGTGTGATCATAAAATAATTAAACTCGTACAATTACAACTAATATTTATGTAAATAAATGACTGATTATACTACAAAGCAATATTAGTATTGAATAGATTAAATATCACGTATTTATGTATTTGATTACAATTAAAATCAAAGTTATAATTTTGGATATTATTTGGTATGTTGAGATTCATATATTTTAAATCTCTAGGCTCAACTTATAAATTTTTACAATAATAGAATAGTTTATAATACAATAGTTTGCAATTAAGAAGTGTTCTAAGAATCTAATATTTACTTTGTTACATTCATTCTTTCAATGCAACAACAATTATAAATATCTCTATGCATATATATATATTAAAGCAGATTGTCTTATGGAACACATTAAAATGAATGCGTAGTCGTGATATGTTATGTGTGTGTATATATATATAAAGTTTAAAAGAAAAAAAAAGAAAAACATTTCACTTATCTTTTTAAAATATTTATTGACGGGAGAGTGTCTACTTTTATAATGCATGAGGGAAGAATAGTTGATTTTCACAATATTTCATAAATATTTAAAATAACATTTAGAATGACTTTAGTTGATTAATGAATAAAAATATATTTTGATATTTTTAAAATTCTATAAATTATGTGAAGTTAATAAAAGCGTCTCCTCTGTCTCTCCCTACCCGTCCCCACTCCCTTTCTGTCCCTTCCATTCTCTCCCTTCCTCCGTCCCTCTCTCTTATATAAATGTATTATTTCATTTATTTTTTGATTTTGTCAAAAATCTAAATTTTTAAAGTATCCAAAAAAGAAAACTGCTTTTGTCTAAAAGAATGTGATTGTCTTAATAGATATATATAGCTATTATAAAAGATGTTTCCATGTGTATACTTACAGATTTAAAATATATATATTAACAAACTATTTTTGAAACTGATTTTTGTTTTGTTATATTTCTTAACTAAGAAAGGAAAATACTTAATCTTCTTATAAAATCGATACATTTTTTAGTATCTTTTATAAGTAATATGTTCGATAAATTAAAACCAATTTCTAAAGTATTTATGCTGGTCAAATTTGGGGCTTTCAGAAAAGTATGCACAATGTTATCTGTAGTTACTCATAGCCAATATGTGTTGTAGACATGGTGTGATGTATTTAATGTTCAGGGATTGTAAAAATTAAGTTTGAATTATAAACCGTGCGTAATTAAATACTCTGTTGTAATTGATTAAATTGTTTTTATAAGACAATATATTTGTGTAAGTCAACCTATTTTGCATATACAAGCATTGTAACAGTCAAAACATGTCTATCTTGGTAACACACTGCAGAATTTAAACCTGGGACATAGAACTCAACACTAGGAGAGTTACCTCCCAGAAATCCCAAGTTCGAATCCAAAGTCCAAACTCCACAACACCCTCTACATGATAACACATTTGATGCTACTAATAGCATAATTTTAGGCCAGTGCCGGGGATCAGGGAGAAAACAAAAGACTCTAAATCTAAAATAGCCCTAGGTTAATTTAACAATAACTTATAGATGTGCCAAAGATAAGTTTAATGTACTATGTAATTTATATTGCACCCCGAATAAATAAAAAAAAAGAAATAAATTTATAAATAAGATTTTAATGATTTGATAATAAAATAATTTAACGATATAAATTGGATAGTTATATAATATAAACAAACAAGATGGCTGATACCTCGTACTTGGGTTCCTTTAAATAACGTGTCTAAAATATAGTGACACGGTAGGCATATGCGAGTCACGTAAAGTCTAATAGAGTTTGAAATATTCTAAAACATTTATTATTGGAGATTTAATTGGACATTGAGAGTTGCTCATGAATAGATTAATAAGATCGAGCTATACTGAACGGATTTGAAATTCATTTAAATAGAATTCTTTTAATAAGTAATAAGGGAAATATACGGTGGTGCTAGCGAGTATATGCTGAGGAGGGGTGCAGTTTATGAGTATGCAACTTTAAAAGATGGCAAAAGGTCGAGGCATTGGATAGGCATTTCACCTTTTATTTGGGACATATCTAGCCCACTCACAGCTCAAGCCTGGCCCGCACCCAGGAGCTTCGTAACTGTGGGGACATACACAAAATAATTCTCATGTGCCATTTTAGTGCAGGACTGGGAACCGTGGAGTAAAATAAGGGGGAACGGATTTGAACAATGATGACATTTGCCAACAGGAGGATTCCAGAACCCATGCATATTGACTAGCAACACAGCTTAATTTCAAAGAATTTAATAAAATAAAGGGCAATTTATCAAGGAACAGAAATAGTTGGCTCTCAACTTTCATATTTTAATGGCCAGCAGACTCTCAACAAAACTTAAGATAAATAAATATTTATTTAACAAAATTCTTATACGCAAAAATATTTTAAAAGATATATAAGAGATACTTTTAAATATAAACGAAGGGAGGGGGGAAATGCGTGTTTGCGGTTTATAAACTAAGATGGCAACCACGCATCATTTAACTTTTCTACATAGCTTACATTTGTCTAAAGAAATTAATTATATATTTCATCATAACACATTGAAATAAAACATTTATAAATATAATAGAAAATCAACCCAAGCACAAGTTCTGCATGCATTAGAAAAACGTTTAAATAAATACAATTAGAGAACATACAAAATTGTTAGCTATAGCTTGAAGTTTTCCGAGATCTCGGGTTGATTTTAATTACCTTGTTCTTTTAACTCTGTCCATGGGCATTTCCAAACTTATAGCAAGGTTCTTAAGTACAGTTATGAGTTTCTTTGATTCATGGTTCCGCAGTAGCAGTTAGTAGATTTTAGGAGCAGCGTTTTATTGGGCTGGTTCAGTTGGATTTGATGATACGGTGACAGGACATCGGATTTTGAATGATGGATGACCGAGGCACAGAACTCCCAAGGGAAAACAGCTATTGCCCTGTTATCCCAACATTCTGAGGTTAAACTACTTTAAAATGGATTTTCTGTCACGATCAGGTAGGTTAATTAATAACTCTGTCTAATAATCATTACAATCAATCAGCCCTATTTATATGCTCTCTCTGATTACAATCTAACCCTGTGGTGATAAAATTCATTCTTTAATTATTACACATTAGAAAAACACGGACTGCATTTTCTAATTAAAATCTGTTCGTAAACACTGTTTTATCTTATCAAATGTACTAGTAAAACTGGCACCAATATGATTAAAATTAGCCACTATTGTCTTTCTCTACCCTCACTGATTTAAAAATGATGACATGTTTTTGAATAACATTTTACAACACTTTACATTTCATCATCATCATTATCAACCATTATCAATCCACTGCAGGATGAAGGTCTCTCCAAGTTTAATCCATCTTCTCCAATATTTAGCTTCTCTTCTCCACATCACCCCTGCACACTTTCTTATTTCATCCATCCATCTCACATGTGGTCTCTTTCTGGGTCTTTTACAATCTCTTGGAATCCAGTTTAAAATTTCAATTGTCCATCTATTATCATCTCTTCTAACAATATGTCCAGCCCAACTCCACTTCAATCTTTTAATTTTTTCAATGAGGTCAGTAACACCTGTTTGTTCTCTTACCCATACATTGCGTTTACAATCTCTTCTTGTTACTCCCAACATACATTTCTCCATACTTCTTTGAGTGGTCTGAAGTCTCTGAATTGCTCTTCTATTAAGTGTCCAAGTCTCAGATCCATAAGTAAGAAATGGTAAAACACATTTGTTAAAAACCTTCCTTTTCAAACACATAGGCATATTGCCTTTTAGTACCAAGTTATTTCTACCAAAAGCACTCCAACCAAGTTTAATTCTATGATTAATTTCCTCCATTATGTTTCCATCTGTATTAATAATCTGACCAAGGTATTTGTAACTGTTAACTTCTTCTAATTCATCATAATCAATCTTTATTTTCATATTTTGAGCAAATCGATTAAACATTACTTTAGTCTTTTTAATATTTATCTTTAGTCCTACTTTCCTACTTTCATCTGATAATTCCTGAAACATTTCCTGCAGATCTGAAGCATTATTTGCAAAAACAACTACATCATCTGCGAAATCTAAATGACTTAAATAATCACCATTTACTTTCACTCCTTTAGTTTCCCATTTTAATCCACAAAATACTTCATGCAGCACTGCTGTAAAAAGTTTTGGAGATATGGAGTCACCTTGTCTTACACCTTTCTCAATGTTGACTTTTCCAGTGTCATTATGTAATCTAATTGTTGCTGTTGCATTTTTATAAATATTCTTTAAAATATGACAATATCCTGGATCTATACCTTGATAATCTAATGCTTTAATCACTGAAGAAATGTTTATAGAATCAAATGCCTTTTCATAATCTAAAAATCCTAAGCATAATGGCAACTCATATTCATTTGTCCTTTCTATAACTTCTCTTAATACCTGGATATGATCTACTGTACTAAAACCACTTTTAAATCCGGCTTGTTCTCTTGGTTAGTGGAAATCTAATGTTCTCTGTAGACGAGTAGTAATTATCTTGGTAAAAATTTTATATAAAACTGATAAAAGGCTGATAGGTCTGTAATTTCTAATATCTTCTTTATCACCTTTTTTAAATATTAATATTATTACTGCATTTTTCCAATCATCCGGTACATCTTTATCATTTAGACATTTGGTATATAACTTTGCTAAAAAAATTTCTATTTCTTCACCTGCTTCTTTTAATATATCAATTATAATTCCATCATTACCTGGAGTCTTTCCTTTCTTCATACATTTAATTGCATGTCTCACTTCTTCATTTAAAATTCTGGGCAATTCAGAAGATGTAATAGATATAGGAGGTACTTGTTCTTTATTACTATATAATTCTTGATAAAAATCTTCTACCAATTTCATGATGTCATCTCTCCTTTTAGTAATAATTCCATCTTTTTTTCTTATTGCAGATATAAATTTCCTACCAATACCAAAATGTTGTTTTACATTCTTGAGACTTTTATTTTCTTCTACAGCTTTCCTTGCTAGTTCACAGTTATACTTTCTTATATCATTTTCAACTCTTTTCCGCACCATTTTACAAAATTCGAGATATTCAATTCTTTTTAATGCATCATTTTTGTATATCTTCATATTCCTTCTTTTCTTCATAAATTCTCTAGTCTCAGTAGAAATTTTATTGGTCAATTGCTGCTTTTTTCTACCAGCTATCTTTGTTGCAGTTTTCAAAAGTGTATCAGTTATTTTCATATTAATTTCATTCAAATCTGAATCATGTTCAAAATCTACTAATACTTGAAACCGATTTGTAAGTTCTAATTTAAATTCATTAGAATGTTTCTGAAGATTAGGAATATCAACTGTAAATATTGTTTTTCTTAATAATTTTTGTCTCTCTAGTTTTACATTAACACGTATCTTACACCTTACTAATCGATGATCACTTCCTGTATTAAATTTATTAAGAACATTACAATCTTGAAATAGGTATTTCCTGTTAGTCAAAATATAATCCAATTCTGCTGTACCTTCATTTGGATGCTTCCATGTCCACTGCCTTTTAACATTTTTCTCAAAAAAAGAATTCATAATATAAAGTTGTTTTTTTTTCTGCAAACTCCACAAGTCTATGTCCTCTCTCATTTCTATTACCATAACCAAAATTACCCACAGCACTTACATCTTTCATTTTTTTACCAATTCTAGCATTAAAGTCTCCCATAACAATTTTAAAATGGTGTTTACTCTGATCAAAAGCCTTTTGTACATCCATATAAAAATTTTTTACTACTTCATCACTATGAGAACTTGTTGGGGCATAAATCTGAATTATCTGCATTTGGTATCTGCTATTAAATTGTATAACTAATCTTGCCACTCTGTCCGATACACCATCAATCTCCACAATATTGTTCTTCCACTTTTTATTTATAATGAATCCTACTCCACTTGTATTTCCAATATTTGTACCTTTATAATAGAGTAGATGTTTACTTTTTAAATCAATTGTCTCTTCATCTTTTCTTCTAACTTCACAAAGTCCAATAATGTCCCATTTAATATAAGAGAGTTCTTCTTCTAATTCTTGCAATCTTCCATCACTTGAAAGTGATCTGCAGTTGTAAGTACCTAAATAAAAAGTCATCATCAAATGGCAGCCTGGGTCTGCAATCAGGGGATTCTTAGCACCCTCCGCCTTCGGCCACCAACCGCTGCCTTGGTTGGTGACTTTACAGCCTCCTGGGAATAAGGGCCATGCTTTATTTTTGTCTGTCATAATTGTATATATGTATTGGGAAAATATTTATTATTTACACAAACATTCATTCTGCCTTATCAGGCACTGAGAAGAAACACCATGGTGTTTCTTGATCTTAAACTCAAGAGATAAAAAGCCAATAAACTCACCATGCTGGCTAATGCATGTTGGTGAGCAGCCCATCCATGTTCGTATACTATATGAATAATCACATAGTAATAACAGCTGCAACGACAAGAACGTACGGAGTGGACATTAGGAATTTGCCCTGCTCGGTTCCTTTAAGGCCTCCAAGAGGAATCAAAGGGTCTCCTTTCAGTTAATAGCAAAACTCCTTTCTGCAGCTACTTTTATCAAACATTATTTCTGAATTTAATTTCCAGAAATATTTCTCAGTGATATTATTTCTTAAAGGCAAATAATTATAACGAAATAACATCACAAATAAATTGATTCAAAAACAACTTTCAAATAAAATATTTTGATAAATTTTAAATATTATCGCAGTATGTGTGTAGATGAGAATATGTGACCTACTTTATTGTACAAGCATATATACGTAATATATACTCAATGGTTTGAAAATAAAACCGTTTAAAAACAATTTTAATTATATTAAACCCCGGGCACCCCATTATATATATAAATTTAGGTGGGATTTTGGTAAATATACCCAGTACACACACAATACGATGAAATTAGGATTTTAAATAAGGCATGAGGGTAGGAAACAGGAAGGCAAGGTGAAACTAAGATTGGTAAGGCATATCTTACTGTTTCAGCTTATAATAGAAATCTGATGTCACTTTTATGCTCACTGTCTATGCATCGATTCTATTTTATACATGCATAAAAGCACTGATAAAAATTAATGATATAGTACTAATATTTTTATACAAAAGATAAATAAAACTGTAATTGAGAACTTCTTTGAAATCTTTTGGAATATGTATAGGGTATATATATTATCTGAAGTATTTATTCTAATGGAAAATAAAATCTACTTATTTATATATAATAACGGAAATACAGGCTTATTATATACCTGTATCAATATATGTAATATATAGGGTATATGAGCACAGACTTTTACACGACCCACCACTTTCCATTCTCTTTCATAATACTGATACACTTGATCACATATATGTCAAAAAAATAAATAATCACCAATATACATATTTCATGCTAATCCAGCAATCATCAGTTAGTCCAGATTATTATCTATACACATATGCAATAAGAGCTCAGATATATATATATATATTATAATAGTCAAATAGGCTGTCCCGTTATAATATATATATATTAAGATAGCCAATCTTCAATACTTTAATGGACAGGCTTCAATCCACTCCACACTTCAACTCTTCAACCATCCATACAATTGAAAATCTGATGATGGAACACTCAAAGGCCACCCTGAGGCCGAGATTCTCATCACACCCATGTTGACCTAAATTCAATCTGATCCATCATGTACAGGACATAATCCATTTAATACATATAGGAGGGATAGGCAAACATCTCTACTATGTATTAATTGAAATACAGGTTTACTATATACCCTATATATTACATATACTGATACAGGTATATAATAAGCCTGTATTTCAGTTATTACATAGTAGAGATGTCTTCCCATCCCTCCTATATGTATTAAATGGATTATGTCCTGTCCATGAGGGGTCAGGTTGAATTTAGGTCAACATAGGTGTGATGAGAATCTCAGCCTCAGGGTGGCCTTTGAGCATTCATCACCAGACTTTCAATTGGATGGATGGTTGAAAGAGTTGGAGAGTGGACTGATTGAAGCCTGTCCATTAAAGTATGAAGATTGGAAATCTTAATATATATATGGGCACTTACTGCATTAATGTGTGGAGATGATAATCTGAACCTACTGATGATTGCTGGTTTAGCATGAAATACGGATATTGGTGATTATTTCTTTTTTCGACATATATGTGTTCAAGTGTATCAGTGTTATGGGATAGAGTGGAGAGTGGTGGAGAGTGTGAAAGTCTGTGCTCATATACTTTATTTCTATATATAAGATCCATTATATATATATATGAAGTACAGTTGAAAATATTTATTGAGGATTAGAGGAAAAAATATACATATAACAGATTATTTACTTCAAACATTGAATATACTGCTAAACAAAATATGAAAAAAATCTATTTCTCAAAAGAATAAAACAAAAATGTATTTCTATTAAACTGTTATTTGCTTTCAAAACAAAAAAATAAGACTCGTTATTTGAATAAATTATTTGTGTGCTAATGAAACAAATTTGTAAAAAACTTTCTGTTTCCAAGCTAAAAATACGAAGAGACTAAAAGTTAAAGTCGCAAGAGAAAATAAACTGAATATTGAAATATCATATACCTTTTTACCTGTCTTTGTATTATTTTCTCCATATTTTCAAAATGTTTATTTATTTTTACATCATCAGTACTTATAATTGGCACATACAATTATGTAAACGCTAAATCATCAACTCTGAATATCTCCTTTTTTAATTCAATATTTTTATGAGATTTTTGCAAGTTTATAATCTAAATAGCGCCATAACTATGCTAGCTATACAAGACACTAAAGTCTATCTTAACTAAGGTCCCAACACCTCAGTTAATCAACCATTGATAAGAATAACTGATTAACTGTCCAGAAAAAATATAAAATGTTATTAATATTAAAAGCATCCAAACATAATATAATCATTTATTTATTTTTCTTTTGTTCAGAATACTTTTCTTCTTTTATTTGCAGTTTTTTTTTTATTATTATTTGGAAGAAACTGAAAGAGCAAAATATTTTTTTTTGCCGACAATTAATAATATCAATAAAAACAAATTAACAAAAAAATATTTGTAACAATGTTCGTGGTGATGAATGATAGGTATTGCTATATAGTTCTGTGGATTTTTTAAAATAGATTTATGTTATTATAATGGGGTTTGAATTATTTTTCTCCAAATATTGATCATTTAGGAAAAATTTTCTTAGTGATTTGGTAGATTTTTTTAACCATTTTATTGCAATAAGGTTAGTTACTGCATAGAATTATTTTTTTAGTTTTCAAATTTTAATCATTCTCTCAATGATAAGAAATTTTAACAAAATAGGATCTGCAGTTGGTAAGTTCAACACTTGAATTAAGTATGTAGATAAATAAATATCAGCGGTTGTCATTTAGCTTTATATATATATATGTCTATCAATAGTAAGCTTTAATAAAATAAAATCTATAAATGAAAATGCCTTTATCGGCAATTCATTAAGTCATTAATACTTTTTTTTAGTTTTGATAAAATTATAGACCAAACAAAAAAAATACCTTTTTAAAATGTGTGTGTGTGAATTGAAATGGAAATCATAATGGATTTACTTCTTAAAGAAAATAGTTTTGAATTGTATTATTATTAATAATAATAATAAAATATTTTATACTAATTAAAATGTGTGAAAATTAAAATTGTAGTTATTTTATGTTATATCTGAAGATATTGATTGCCAAAAATTAGATAGTAATGGATTTGTTTATGGATATCATGGATTTGTATTTTTATTTATCTTTATTTAAGAATGATTGATAAATTTGTATTCAATGGTTTCTACATTTTATTATAAAAATGCATGTTTTAGAATAGATTATCTTTCAATATTTATCATACTTATCATTTTTACTGAGAAAGAATTATACCTTCAAGCATGTTATATTTGAATCATAGTAGAACTCATAAACCATAATTTGAAATGTTTTGAAATGACATTTACGACAGTACCAAATATTTATTATGTTTCCATATTTTTGAAATGTTCTATTTTGAATCATATAGATTTACTGAATATTTATATTTATTATTATATATATTTTTGATATTAGACTAAGGTAATCTATAAAATTCTATGTATAGTCAGTAAGAATGTAGTTTTCTTAATGTTTTGACTGTCATGCATCTCAATATATAAGTAGTTAACATAATGAATTAATATAATGTTCTTTATTTCATGGTTAGTTCATATATTTGTTGAACACATACAGAGATTTACTATTGTATATACATGAACACATGTACATATTTAAAAAACAGATTTTTTTAGCATAGTACTTAATAAATAGAATCCTTAGAATATGCATAGATATCCTTAGAATATGCATAGATATCCTTCTGAGGGGCAACCGTGATTACAAACCTTTTATCAGCAGTTCCATATATTGGAATAATAACTGTTAATTGATTATGAGGAGGATTTGCAGTAAGAAATGCAACATTAACTCGGTTCTTCTCACTACACTTCCTTTTACCTTTTATTATTATAGCCTTTTAGAATTAGTATTATATCATGTTATATATTTATTTTGTATTATAGTAAATATTTAAAAAATATTTTATTATTACTATTTAACTTTCTTCTAATGTAAACCAGATAGAATGTATAAAATTTTATATAAATCTGACATATGTGTATCTGCCTACAGTAATGATTAGTTGTACAGGCATAGAGAAAACATTTAACTTCATATTTTATTATACTTTGTTAATGAACAATCATTTTTTTTACATCTGATTAGTAATTTTTTTGTGTGTACTTGTTATAATCAACTATTTTAAGATCTATGCTCCATAATAACAATGTCTCACTTACTTTTCTTAAATGATGATGATTAAAAGTTTCTAGTAAAGTTATATTTAATAATAGAATTTAACTCTTGTGAATGTATATACATACATATTTACATACACCACAAAGAAATAGATAAAAGAGATATTGAGATTCGCTAGGAAATGCTATTCTTGAAATTATTTTTTGCTGAATAAAATAATTATTTTTAGAATCCTTAATTAATATTTGATTTAAAAATAGAAATCTAATTATTCCTTTATAAACTAAGTCTCAACTCAGGCATCACTTATTATAATGTTTAATGAGAGAGATTGTCTGAGATGGGAAAAAAATTTGTTTCACATTTCAACTATGTGGATAATATTTATTTACCTAATGTGTCTTAAATAAAATATAAATTTATTTTTCTATATATGTTTCAAACTAGCATAGCCATTAAATAATTCATCATTGTTTAGTAGTAAATTTAGCTAGCCAAAAGTAATGTCTATTTGGCTTTTTCTTAGATCAACAGTCATTTCAAATTTGGATACAACTATCATAAAATCTAATAAATAGATACTAATAGATATTATTCCTCATTATCATGATATTCAATTGTACTGTATCAACATATGGCTTATTGAAATTTCTTTATTACTTTTAATTTGTTTCTACTATAATATATGCATATATTTGTCAAAAGCAATTTAAGCATGAATTATTTTATTTGAAAATTAATAACTATAGAAATATTTAACATTTATATATAAATTAGAATATAACTACTGATTAATTAATATATGTATTAATCATTTTAAATTATGGCACTGAAGTTATTTAATACTAAATTAAGTAATCATGTTTTTATTTTTGTTTACAAATGTTTAGCAAAGTTTATGTCATCCAAAGTTATCTCTGGAGCAAAACAAATTTGAAGCATATATTAATCTATAGAATTGATTTTAAAATTATTTATATGAACCTAACTAACTAAAACTCCCCATTAATGTTTACACTTTTTCTTTACTTGTTTGACAGTATCTGACTATTAGTTTACTGAAATCCAATACTACAAAGTCCTAAGCATTTATGACAGTCATCATTTACTGACTACAGAAATTGATGATGATAGCATCAGATTTTGTAATATACCTTTTATAAATGAAATTATTGGCATTTGCCATTATTATTTAATTTTTCTTTTTTTTTTTTTTTGATTCCTTATAAATAGTGTCCATTATGATGAACACTGTTGTTTATCATTTATTTATATATTTGTTTTATTCTATTAAAGTTTATAATCCCCATTCATTGCAAAAAGTAGCTAATATGAGAACATATTATGATCAAAGTTCTTGTGGTCAATGTTACAAAATGTCTGATAATTTGAAATTTAAATGTAACTAATACAACTAAAAAACAAAAGACTGACCATAGAATAGAAAATCAATAAAAAATATAAAAACTCAGTTATTATATGATAGATAATATTTGGATACAAGTATAATTTATATACTTGTAGTTTAGATGTAATTATAGAGGATTTAAACACAGACTTTCAAATTCCTTTCAACTATCTACTGTATCTCATACAACTGATACACATGACCACATACATGTGAAAAAGATGAATATGTATTTCATGATGAACCAGAACTCATCAGTTGGTCCAATTAATTTTTTTATAAGACATTAAAACAGTGATTACTATGTACATGTAAAAGGAATTTATATTTGAGGTAAATCAGAGAAAAGAAAGATTATTGGAGATTATATTTAGCTTTTGGTTGATGGAGATTTTTTTAGCCATACTTTCAATTACTGGTTTCAGTCACTGCAACAATTCACTCTTAACTTCATCTCAAAAAGAAGTTAGGCACAACTTTTTTAGATATAAAACATTGCATATTTATCAACCTCCGAGTCTCAATGAAGACAGGTATAATTTTTAAATAATTTCAGATTTTGCATATATCATCATCATCATCAACCATTATCAATCCACTGCAGGATGAAGGTCTCTCCAAGTTTAATCTATCTTCTCTGATCTTTAGCTTCTCTTTTCCACAACACTCCTGCACATTTTCTTATTTCATCCATCCATTTCACATATGGTCTCTTTCTGGGTCTTTTACAATCTCTTGGAATCCAGTTTAAAATTCCAATTGTCCATCTATTATCATTTCTTCTAGCAATATGTCCAGCCCAACTCCATTTTAATCTTTTAATTTTTTTCAATAAGGTCAGTAACACCTGTTTGTTGTCTTACCCATACATTGTGTTTTCGATCTCTTCTTGCTACTCCCAACATACATCTCTCCATACTCCTTTAAGTGGTCTGAAGTCTCTGTATTGCTCTTCTATTAAGTGTCCAAGTCTCAGATCCATAAGTAAGAACTGGTAAAACACATTTGTTAAAAACCATTCTTTTCAAACGCATAGGCATATTTTCTTTTAGTATCAAGTTATTTCTACCAAAAGCACTCCAACCAAGTTTAATTCTATGATTAATTTCCTCCATAATGTTTCCATCTGTATTAATAATCTGACCAAGGTATTTGTAACTGTTAACTTCTTCTAATTCTTCATAATCAATCTTTATTTTCATATTTTGAGCAAATCGATTAAACATTACTTTAGTCTTTTTAACATTTATCTTTAGTCCTACTTTTCAACATTTCCTGCAGCTCTGAAGCATTATTTGCAAAAACAACTACATCATCTGCAAAATCTAAATGACTTAAATACTCTCCATTTACTTTCATTCCTTTAGTTTCCCATTTTAATCCACAAAATACTTCTTGCAGCACTGCTGTAAAAAGTTTTGGAGATATGGAGTCACCTTGTCTTACACATTTCTCAATGTTGATTTTTCCAGTATCATTATATAATCTAATTATTGCTGTTGCATTTTTATAAATATTCTTTAAAATATGACAATATCCTGGATTTATACCTTGATGATCCAATGCTTTAATCACTGAAGAAATGTGTATAGAATCGAATGCCTTTTCATAATCTACAAATCCAAAACATAATGACAACTCATATTCATTTGTCCTTTCTATGACTTCTCTCAATACCTGGATATGATCTATTGTACTAAAACCACTTTTAAATCCAGCTTGTTCTCTTGGTTGGTGGAAATCCAAAGTTCTCTGTAGACGAGTTGTAATTATCTTGGTAAAAATTTTATATAAAACTGATAAAAGGCTGATAGGTCTGTAATTTCTAATATCTTCTTTATCACCTTTTTTAAATATTAATATTATTACTGCATTCTTCCAATCTTCCAGTACATATTTATCATTTAGACATTTGGTATATAACTTTGCTAAAATTGTTTCTATTTCTTCACCTGCTTCTTTTAATATATCAATTATAATTCCATCATTTCCTGGAGCCTTTCCTTTCTTCATACATTTAATTGCATGTCTCACTTTGTCATTTAAAATTCTGGGCAATTCAGAAGATGTAATAGATATAGGAGGTACTTGTTCTTTATTACTATATAATTCTTGATAAAAATCTTCTACCAATTTCATGATGTCATCTCTCTTTTTAGTAATAATTTCATCTTTTTTTCTTATTACAGATATAAATTTCCTACCAATACCAAAATGTTGTTTAACATTCTTGAGACTTTTATTTTCTTCTACAGCTTTCCTTGCTATTTCACAGTTATACTTTCTTATATCATTTTCAACTCTTTTCCGTACCATTTTACAAAATTCGAGATATTCAATTCTTTTTAATACATCATTTTTGTATATCTTCATATTCCTTCTTTTATTCATAAATTCTCTAGTCTCAGTAGAAATTTTATTAGTCAATTGCTGCTTTTTTCTACCAGCTATTTTTGTTGTAGTTTTTAAAAGTGTATCAGTTATTTTCACATTAATTTTATTCAAATCTGAATCATGTTCAAAATCTCCTAACACCTGAAACCTATTTGTAAGTTCTAATTTAAATTCATTAGAATGTTTCTGAAGATTAGGAATATCAACTGTAAATATTGTTTTTTTTAATAATTTTTGTCTCTCTAGTTTTACATTAACACGTAACTTACACCTTACTAATCGATGATCACTTCCTGTGTTAAATTTATTAAGAACATTACAATCTTAAAATATGTATTTCCTGTTAGTCAAAATATAATCCAATTCTGCTGTATCTTTATTTGGATGCTTCCATGTCCATTTCCTTTTAACATTTTTCTCAAAAAATGAATTCATAATATAAAGTTTTTCTTTTTCTGCAAACTCCACAAGTCTATGTCCTCTCTCATTTCTATTACCATAACCAAAATTACCTACAGCAATTTCATCTTTCATTTGTCTACCAATTCTAGCATTAAAGTCTCCCATAACAATTTTAAAATGTTGTTTACTCTGATCAAAAGCCTTTTGTACATCCATATAAAAATCTTCTACTACTTCATCACTATGAGAACTTGTTGGGGCATAAACCTGAATTATCTGCATTTGGTATCTGCTATTAAGTTGTATAACTAATCTTGCAACTCTGTCCGATACACCATCAATCTCCACAATATTGTTCTTCCACTTTTTATTTATAATGAATCCTACTCCACTTGTACTTCCAATATGTGTGCCTTTATAATAGAGTATATGTCCACTTTTTAAATCAATTATTTCTTCACCTTTTCTTCTAACTTCACAAAGTCCAATAATGTCCCATTTAATATAAGACAATTCTTCTTCTAATTCTTGCAATCTTCCTTCACTTGAAAGTGATCTGCAGTTGTAAGTACCTAAATAAAAAGTCATCATCAAATGGCAGCCTCGGTCCACAATCAGGGGATTCTTAGCACCCTACACCTTCAGCCACCAACTGCTGCCTTGGTTGGTGACTTTACAGCCTCCTGGGAATAAGGGCCATGCTTTATTTTTGTCTGTCATAATTGTATATATGTATTGGAAAAATATTTATCATTTACACAAACATTCATTCTGCCTTAGCAGGCACTGAGAAGAAAGACCATGGTGTTTCTTGATCTTAAACTCAGAGGTAAAAAGCCAATAAACTCACCACGCTGGCTAATGCATGTTGGTGTGCGGCCCATCCATGTTCGTATACTATATGAATAATCACATTGTAATAACAGCTGCAATGACAAGAACGTATGGAGTGGACATTAGGAATTTGCCCTGCTCGGTTCCTTTAAGGCCTCCAAGAGGAATCAAAGGGTCTCCTTTCAGTTAATAGCAAACTCCTACCATCTAAATCTCAAAAAAGAGTCAAACAATATTTTCCCATGTTAACACATATTGTCTCCTAGAGGCTGTTTGAGTTGTATTTACAGTATTTTATTTTAAAATTAAACCTTCATTATGTATTGTACATCAATAAATTTGGCATTATTTATTAGTGATATAAATTTTGCATTTTTGTAATAAATATTTCAACTTTGCAAATATATAAAAAAGACAATAAGTTAGAGTACATAATTAAAACATTTTTTTTGTTTGAATGATTGCTGCATTCCTGAGTAAAGATATTAAATGATCAAAATACTTGTTAATTAAATTCCATTTCCTAAAATATGAATAAAATATTAAGTCATTATAAAAGAATAAAATTCTCATCTAAAATGTAAAACTGCATATATAATTATTTAAAAATAATCAAAAAATTACTATTACAGTGTTGAAGATGGAGCAAATCATTTTTTTTATTATTATATTTTTTGCCTTCCTTCAAACATTTTTGGATTAAATCTGACTGTAATCAATAATAATTCTGTTTAAAATAAATATTTTACAAATATTTTGAAAACATAATCAAATACATAAGTAAATTATGGAAAATAAACAAAGAATATATCAATTATGTGCATTATCCTCACTATGTAATATTGACAGCCTCATATTTTTTAAACTAATAGATTAATATTTTTTAATTTCAGTGTCTGTCATCAAATGAACTCAAAGCTGATAAACTAATGCTACAGTTAGACAAAAGAAAGTGGAAGTAAGGTAGTGATTGCAGTACCATCCATTATACAAAATACTGCTTTTCTATGAGTAAGTTAACTTTCAATGATATTTTATTAGAATTAACATCTTAGTCTCAGATAGTTCTTATAGGTGATGCTTGAGATTGTACATATTTTTCTCATTATTAGTTTGTGGAATTTATATAAACTTTAGCATTTACATTGATATACTTTTTTTTAACTTGCCTATGCTTTATTCTCTATTTTATTGTATGCATTTTACATCTTAGTATTTCTTGTCACTATTCAACTCTGTTCAATTGTTGAAATCCTAGTTTAATCTCTGAAAATGTTTGGATTGTATAGTTTGATAAATAAACTTATTTTAGGCATGTATGTATATTTGAAAAAAATATTTGTTAGAAGTACACTTCATCTCTATTTCCATTTTCTCCAAAATAGAAATTAGGACACAGTCTGCCTCATGGCACACAATAGAGAGAATTCTAATCATGATAGAATTCATATGTATATACATTTAATGTTTATATATAAAAAATAAGATATAATATAGAGACAAAAGTTTCATATATAAATATTTAAAATAAAGTCTAGAATGACATAAGTAGTAACTGAGTAACAATATTCCTTGATATTTTTGAAATATTTTAAATTATTTAAAATTAAATAAATAGATTTCTCTACTTCTTCCTCTTTCTAAATACATTTAATTTTTTTTTTATTCTTCCAAAAATCTAAATTTTTAGTGCAATAAAAAAGATTATTTTTGATTAACCAAAGATGTTTATTTCACAGTAATTATAAAAGTTGTTTTAAAAAATTTAATTAAAAAAAATCTTTTTTTTTCCTCTTGTGTCATAGCATCAGCCGGGAAGCAAACCCACTAAACCGGGACAACGACTTGACAAATAAAGAAAAATCACATATTACAAGCATTATTCTAATTTTATTGATTTAAAAAAATATTTAATTATCTATTTATTAAATAAAGGAAAATATTAAATTTTCTGCTTATTAAATTGATACATTCTTTGGTATCTATTAAAAATACTGAAGTCAGTGTAAATCAAAATAAACAGTCTATAGAAAGGCAGTTTGTAGCTATTCTTATGCTGCTCAAATTTGAGGTTACTAGAAAAGTACCCACAAAGTTCTCTCTAATGACCTATAATCCTATATGTGGGTAATCGATATTGCTTGTTGTATCTGAAGTTAGATTGTAGAAGTAAAATGTAAATTACAGACCATGAGCAGTAGAATTGATTACCCTAATTTATCATGATACTTTTATAATGCATGGAATATATTTTGCATATGCAAAAGGTACCAACAAAAGCTTATTACATAGTATTTCTAATGCTAATATTCACATCTTTATATGTGTATAAAAACCCAGATGAATAAAATTTTGATAAAAGATTTTATTGATATATAGTAATGGTTGGACCAAGTATATTTCAGCACATAAACATCACATGACTACCACCTCTTATGCTTGTGCATAACTGTTGTTAAAACAGGCAAACTCACTATATATATATTGCCACACACAACAAAAAAAGCCTTCTGGCATCCATTGATTACCCTAGCTTGTTGTGTGTGGCAATATTTATATTTCAGCATTTTATGTTTTCTCTATTTATTTACATAAATTGCATGGATGCTACCCGGCTTTAAGCATCAGGACATAAATTAATATATGTATATTTAAAACAATATTTTATTCAATATAATAATGTAAATTCCAGAAATTTAAGTTACTCTCAATGAATGATGATAGTCCAAGCAATCTTACATAAACAAAATAACAAATCATGTAATAATTTATTTATAATTGTACTTATTAATTGATATATAAGTTATTTTCTTTAATAAAGTTAGGAAATCGTGTAACAGTAATTTCTTTACAAAGTATAATCATTAATTGATATGCAGTTTATTTCTTTAACAAAATCCTTTAATCTTTATACATCATAGTATTAAAATATTTATAAATAATATAACTCTGACTTCAATAAATTTAAATATAATTATATGCATGTATGAATCCATAAATAAAAACATGCTTTACTTGCATGTCTTCTAGCACTTACACATATATGCTCTATATGGAATAGATGTCAATGCTATCTTTATCACAATAATCATAAGGAATGTTTTTTTAGATCCTAATCCTAAACATAATCACTTACATGATAATAACTAAAAGAGATGACCTTTTGGTCTTGTCACTAACTGAATAAGCCTTCGATTTAATAATTGTAAAAAATGGTCTTTTGTTCCTAAACCTAATTTAATACAATTACAATTAATACAGGGATGACTCTTCTGAGATCAATCCCTAACTCATTAAACTGATAAGAATGTATTCTTCCATATGGATACAAATTTGTATAAACTATTAAACATAGAACAGACAATTGTGTATATATAAATTCATCTATATAAAATTCAATTTTCAGTAATCAAGTATAAGTTTAACTACAAACGAATGACTAATGGAAATAATTGCATCATTAATTATGATTCTTTAAGACTTTGGGCAATTTATATGTGTGCATATGTGAGCATTGCACTTACATGATTATCATATATAATAATTATGTTTTTTAAAAAAAAAAATTTAATAAATAAAGAGAAATTATTACATTTTTATTTAATTGACAGTTTCTTTTAAAATAATATCCAGATAATAAGCTTATTTACAAATCCAATTTATTTAAACTAAAATACAAACCACTTTCTAAATATATGACTCACTCAAAGAAAATAATTGTTGTTTACTTTTTTCAGACAAATATTAAAAGTCTGTTTAGGATGATCTACCTGAGCTTGTGTTATTAAAATAGCAATCAGAAATTTTCCAGACCAGATTTAGATAACTGTTAGTAATGTTCTTTCACTTTTATTCACTAGGCATAGTAAATCCTGGGATTTGAATAAAATAGTATTTCTTTTTGATTAAAGAGAAGAAAAACTGACTTTATATCCTAAACTTGTTTTTTTAAATCTCATTTTAGTTCTTTTTTTAAAAAAAAAAAAAATTTGCATATCACTTTGCTTAGAAGAGAAAAAAATTTTTTTTTCATTAAAATTAACAGTGAATTGTTCAGTTCAATATATATTTTTTGAATTATTGGTAGTTTGGGATTTTATGAGCTATGACGTATTACACTTAGCATGTTTTTTGCCGGTAAGATTTCATCGAAGATTAGATATATGTTGTCATGGCAACTAAGACACTGGCATGACTAATCTATGGAAACGTTATTTTTTATCGTACTGATCCGCGTGGTGACCCGCGAGATTTAAGTCAAGAGAGTATGTCAAATTTTTTCATTCTGTCTTTTGTAAGTACGCCGTTCACAGAGTCAGTACATACATTTTTTTGTGCTTTTTTAGACTTTTGTGTTGAGATTTTCCAGAGATTTTTTTTATGTAAGTTGCTTAAAGTTGTATTATTTGATTAATACTACAATATTTTACTCTAATATTTTATGCTTTTCCATACTATTTTCTCCTATAATATTTTTTTCAAATTTCACATATTTTACCAATTTTTTACTTTGTGTTTTTGTAATTAATAGATAATAATTTGGAGTGGCTGTATTTTTTTGTATTTTTTATTTTCGAGCATTTTTAGATTAATACTATAATATTTTTTTCCAATTTTACATTTATTTTGGGCTTTTCCAATTTTACGTCCATTTTGGGCTTTTCCATACTGTAATATTTTTTACATTTAAGATTTGCGTTCATTTTGTGCTTTTCCATACTATTTTTTTTTAGCGTGTTGAGATTAATACTTTGTGTTTTTGTAATTAACAGATAATAATTTTGAGTAGCTGTATTTCTTTGTATTTTTTATTTTTGAGCATTTTTAGATTAATACTATAATATTTTTTTCCAATTTTACCACATATTTTACGTTTATTTTGGGCTTTTCCAATTTTACGTCCATTTTGGGCTTTTCCATACTATAATATTTTTTACATTTAAGATTTGCGTCCATTTTGTGCTTTTCCATACTATTTTTTTTTTAGCGTGTTGAGATTAATACTTTGTGTTTTTGTAATTAACAGATAATAATTTGGAGTGGCTGTATTTTTTTTTATTTTTTTATTTTTGAGCATTTTTAGATTAATACTATAATATTTTTTTCCAATTTTACATATTTTACATTTATTTTGGGCTTTTCCAATTTTACGTCCATTTTGGGCTTTTCCATACTATAATATTTTTTACATTTAAGATTTGCATCCATTTTGTGCTTTTCCATACTATTTTTTTTTTAGCATGTTGAGATTAATACTTTGGGTTTTTGTAATTAACAGATAATAATTTGGAGATTTTCTAATACTTTCCAGATATTTTTTTGATGTAAGTTGATTAAATTTGGATTATTTGATTTTTTCTCATTTTTGAATATTTCTAGATTAATACCATAATATTTTTTGAATTTATAGATTTTACGTCCGTTTTGTGCTTCTACATAATATTAGTTTGTCTTATGTATATATTTGACAGTACCTATTTAACATTTTTTAGTTTAAATCCATTTTTAACTTAATGTCTTATATATTTGACAGTACCTATTTAACATTTTTTGGTTTAAATCAATTTTTAAGTTAATGTCTTATATATATTTTGGTTTTTTAGAAAAATTATTTTTGTTTTTGTACTACTTTTTGCAGTTTTGCTTTAAATCAATTTTTACGTTACTGTCATATATATATACTTGACAGTACCTATTTAACATTTTTTAGTTTAAATTCATTTTTAACTTCATGTCTTATATCAATTTTTAAGTTAATGTCTTTAGTATTATTATTGCTATTAGATGTCCTCTTTCGTATTATTATTGCTATTAGATGTCCTCATTCGTATTATTTTTGCTATTAGGTGTTCTCTTTCGTATTATTCTTGCTATTAGATGTCCTCTTTCGTATTACTTTTGCTATTAGATGTTTTCTTTCATATTATTCTTGCTATTAGGTGTTCTCTTTCATATTATTTTTGCTATTAGATGTCCTCTTTCATATTATTCTTGCTATTAGATGTGCTCTTTCATATTATTTTTGCTATTAGATGTCCTCTTTTGTATTATTCTTGCTATTAGATGTACTCTTTCATATTCTTGCTATTAATGTTCTCTTTCATATTATTCTTGCTATTAATGTCCTCTTTCGTATTATTCTTGCTATTAGATGTCCTCTTTCGTATTATTCTTGCTATTAGACATCCTCTTTTATATTATTCTTGCTATTAGATGTCCTCTTTTGTATTATTCTTGCTATTAGATGTCCTCTTTCATATTATTCTTGCTATTAGATGTCCTCTTTTGTATTATTCTTGCTATTCTTACTCTTAGATGTGCTTTTTACTTTTATTATTGCTATTACATTTTATTGTTATTACATTTGATTATATTAATTTTTTTATTTTTTTTGTTTGCAGAAACAACAAAAATGGCATCCGATTTCTACAGGATGGCTTGCTTTTTTATCCGATTTCTACAAGATGGCTTGTTTTTATTGCTGTGACGTATTACCACGAAGACTTACTACTCTAATCTTTTGATCTTTAACATAACGTCTCCACATGATTTCTGAACACATTTTATCGATTGACATTGTCTGGAAATCACTAGGAGATGTTATCTTAAACATCAGAAGATTAGACTAGTACGTCTTTGTGGTAATACGTCATAGCAAGAAAGATCCTAAAGTACCGAATTATTAATACTAACCTTTTCTGTAAAGCACCTGCAGATTGATGTTTATGGCTTCAAGTCACTTGAAATCCATCAGTTTTTATGTTATCATAGTGTTTTTACAATTTTACAAGTAAAAAATCAAGAATATTGACATAAGAAGCTACAACAATTGGAGAAGGCAGGTTTTCCTAGATGCTGATTGGTTTGTTCTTATTCTGGACAATAGAAGAGCATCTTTCAATAATTTTCACCACTCCAACTTTTTTGTTTTGATTTTGAAAATGAAAATGAATGACTTAGAGTGTTTTTTATTATTTTTCATACATATTATAAATTATTATAAATTATTCTAATAAAATATGCTAAAAATATAATTATTTTAGAAAAATAGTAAGATTTTAGTAAAAAATTGTTTACTTTTACACAAATGTAAAATGAAAAAGAAACCAGCACTAACAACAATTTTGATACCTGTCAACAATTTTCATTGCCCCAAGCTTTTTATTTGATTTTCAAACAAAAATGAATAATTTGGAGTATTTTTCTGGCATTTATTTACATATTATAATGTATTTTGGGTAAAATATGCTAAAAATATAATTATTTTACAAAAATAGTAAAATTTTAGTAAAAAATTCTTTACTTTTACACTAACAAAAATTGAGAAAGAAACCAATGGTGTACACAGATCTTTTTAATTCATTATGAACTTACATTTTAAGTCTTCTGCTATTGAATATTTTTATAATTATAAATAGAAATTTATTTTTGAAAAACTTTTATTCACTTTCAGAATCTGACAAATTATTAATATATTTTTTACAACAAAACTAAAATAAATATAATATTAAAATATGAATATATTTTTACTGCTGATTTTGTTAATTGACCAAGCAAAAGTTGTAAAACTTTAATTCACTTGGCTGATAAAAAAACTGTTCAGTTAAAAAATAAATTTTTCAGTGAAAGTGCTAATGAAAAAAAATCTGTCAATTTTTATTTATAAAATCTATTTATACACAAATAAAAGGGCATGTAAAAGAAATATATTAAAATTAGGAAAAAAAATATGGTATATTCCAAACAGTAAATATAGAGCTTAAAAATGTAATATATATATATATATATATATATATATATATATATAGAGAGAGAGAGATATAGAGAGAGAGAGAGAGACCATTATGTGTCTCATGGCATACGATATAGTAGGGTGTATATATATGTTGAAATGAAGATTTTCATGGGTTGCATATATAAAAGACATATTTTGTGGGTTCATCTGTGTTAAAAAATTTAAATATTGATATACTGACATTTCAACTTGGTCACACAAGTCATCCACTGTGTGATAATCTTTTATCACCCAGTGGATGACTTGTGTGACCAAGTTGAAACATTGGTATATCAATATTTAAATTTTTATAACATGGATGTACCCGCAAAATATGTCTTTTATATATATAAAGCAAGTCATATATAGCATGACATTGCTTTTATAAGCTTGTATTGTTTACACTCTCTATATAATATATATAAAGTTGGAAGGAAAAGTAGAAATAAACACAGATAAAAAAAATATGTATTTCCTATATTACACTGTTAAATAATTTAAAATTTTTTAAAAAAAGATATTATTAATTAAACTTTTAAAAAGGTCTAATTAATATTTATTAATTCTGATTCTGAAATTAAAACAAGAATGTTTTTATATTACAATAAATATACTGGTAATTATAAAATTCCATTATCTATTTTGATTAGCAAATTTTTGTAATTAATGCTTATATAACATATTTTGATAAAATCCCACAAAATTATTTTTCAAAGGATTATGTTGAATTGAAAAATAATCATTAACTTTTTTCAATTAAGATGGAGAAAATTTATTTTTAATTACTGTATTTTTCACCTGCACCCTGTCTATAAAAGGTTGGAAAAAAGATTAGCGAATTCTTTGAGTTTTTTAGTTTTATAGATCATAACAGATGGCAAGAGAGTGCAAGTCTATCTGTTGCTACTAGTGCAACAATGGTAGTTTTAATTCACATGGAAGTAAAGGGTCTGCTTTCTGTGCTCCTCATGGTCTGAATGTATGTGTATATTACACAGCATAGAGACTGGTGGGAGATCACTGGATTATATCTTTCCTGAAAATGACAATAAGCCAATCCACTGTTTAGAAGGGACCAGCCTACCCAGACAGTCCATCAGTTTGCTGAAGAATTAGTTTATATGCATGCTGGTTTATCTATGTGCAGAGAATCAAAATAAAGATGCAATAATATATATATAAAGTACAGCTGGTGACTTATTTTAAATAATTCTTTGAAAATGACATTTCATATCTATAATTTAAAAATAAAACAAGTAAAAAAAAAGAAAGCTCCAAAAATTTTTCTCAATTAGGGAATAAAAGAACTTGATTGAGTATTGTTTTTAAAACATATTTATAATTAATCAAAAATAATTTGTTAAAAAAAAACAAAAAAAACTTTTATGAAAGACCATCAAAGAATTAATATTACTTTTTTTTTAAAAAAAAAAAAGAAAGTTATATTTGTTTACCATTAAATAAAAAATTAATTAATAACTGATTTATATATACACATATTTGTGAGTATTATGTATACTTTCAATATGGAATTGTAAAAATATATTTTTAATAATTTTTTTATTTTGACAAATTAAAATATATATAAATGTCAGTGTGTGCACACATTTCCATGAGTAACCATATATGTATGTGAAAACAGTCATTATTTATGTATCAATAAAATGTGATAACTTATTTTTTATTGTTATATATTACAGCACATCTGTGTGCTCATATAGATTTATGTCAAATAGACATATATGTTAAAATCAATCATATTTTTATTATTACACGACAATTCAAATATGTTCATAAATTATTATACCATATGTATTTGTGCTTATAAATGTGTTTATGTAAATTTACTGAGATATTTGTAAATTACAATGTGATAGCTAATAGTATATTGTAAAGTCAAGTTTTGTACTTTCATATAACAGAATCTAGAATCCAGGCAAAGCGATCAAAGCTGACCAGACTAGGATTGTGACATTCCAAATCTGACCACACTTCAACTTGTCCATCAGTACTCCAAGACTCAAGGCCCTATGAATGACTGCACTTGAAGTTACATGTAGTACATCCATCTTTTGCAGCTGGCATAGAACAGGAAGAAACATGAGACTCAGAGATTTAAACATATACATTAACTAATTTAAATGCTACCAGTATGAAATTAAAGATAATATTCATAAATCATAATTAATGCATAGATGGTTATATCATATATATATATATATATATATATTGTACTGGTCAAAATAGTGAGCTCAAGTTAACAAGATTAAAATCCTAAGCAAAAATACTTCGAATCCGATCCTGCTCGAGATACGCAGGTCTGGAGCAATCCTGAATTCTAACCTATTTGCTTATTCTTCGAATCTCTGACCCAATGAACAACAATCCTGATGACACAGTAAAATTATTTTAAATCCATGCCCAGAAGCAAAGCGGTAGAGCACAAGATCGGACTGATGATGATGATCAAGATTGGAGTAGCCCAGGAATTACACTTATTATAGTTATTTATTAATGCTAAGCTCTTAGCTAAAGAAAATAGTTTTAAATATTAACTAGAAGATAATAATTCAAAACAAACCAGGATTTACATGAAATAGATATATTTAATAAATAGTAAACGAATGCATATATATATATTACAAAAGATTAAGAAAACGTATGTATATTTTACCAACTAGTTTCATGCTTGGGACAATATTCTTTATTTACTAGACTTGGTAATTTGTTGTATAAAATCCCCTCTATCACTCATTTAATCAATATAATTTTACAGATACAATTTTATAGTGTTTTATAACTTGTGCAGAGTTAATAAGCTAATACAAGAAAACTTTTGCTACGGAATGTTGTGGATGCTGAAAATAAATATAAAAGATCGTGACAGTTTTAACAGTAAATGATTTGGTTGATATATGATTTTAATCATGCATTTCTTAGAAGAACCATTATTTATGCTTTTATTTGTATTGTTTGGCAAAGATGTCTTTTAGAAGTAATAAACAAACAATGCTTCATTTACGAAAGTAAGTTATGCAATCATTAATATAAATTAGATTTACGTCTATGGGAATCGATAACGGTTTTTAAAAGAAAGCAGCTTAACTCAATGAACTAAATGTATTTTTACAAAATGAATCATTATCTTTAACACATCATTGCAACTTACTAAAGTTAGGTGGACGGTGATCAAATTAAAGAGCAGAGTAATGGTACTAGCATACAATAACGAAATAAGGCCTCATGGTGATTGTGGATATTTTATCATTTTAAAAGAATACTTTGAAACAAACTTAGATTGGATATGTCCATGCATTCTGGTGGAGCAATATCGAAGGAGAGGTTGGGTTTGAGAGCCCAGATCTGGGTGTGCTGTCACATAAACCTCATAAACATTACGTTCCACAGGAAGTATTGTCCCTGATTATGAATGATTTTGAAAAGTAGGACGGGAGCTTCAGGCTCATCCCTAATGACAAAACAATCAAGAAATGGAAAAGATAAAATATCAGAATAAACAAAAGGTATGCCAGCAATGTTTTGTTTAATTTTATATTATTACTTAAAGTTTGGAAAGGGTCTAACCTTTTGCACAATAATCTGTTTTCAATTCTGAGTCATTTAACAAATCATAATGAATAATAACTTTTATTGATATTATTAAGCTAATAAAATTTATATTTAAATTCGATTCCCATATACGTATTAATTAAAGAATTAGCCCTCCGGGCGATGGTAAGAAAAGATAGAATTTTATATTAGGTGTCGCAATCTTTTATAAAGGCATCTAAACAACAAAATAAAATAAGCATCCACAATAAAATACTTTTAGGTATACAACCAACCTAGCGAATGATTTCTATTTTAAATAAACAAATGAATATAATTTTACTAATAAATTTAATTAAAGTTGTGAGATTGATTGATACCGACATATTAGAGAAAATAATATATATATTAAACAAAATAAGTTGTATACACTTAATTGAGCCACATAAAGTTATATAAACATGAGCGTGAAAGCAAACATATTTAAAATTACATAATTATTAATAAAGGATTATAGAGAGAGAGTTGAGCAAAACTAGCAAAACATCAGAAATAGATCTATGAATTAGTTTAGCTACAAATTATAATTCACCCGTGAATGTTCATATAAAGGCAGTTCTAAATTACATGATTTTACCTTAAATATCAGCATAGCAGTGGGCAGGCAGGTTGGCAATTCTATGTCATCTCATATGGCTGGTAAGATGGAATTTAACGGCTGGTAGACAGTTCTCCGAGAGAAAAAAGAAAGGTGGATGGCTCCACTACTCACATTCCATTTCACTAAACTTCTCTTGACTTCTTAAATGATGGTCTGACAACACTTTTTGAATCAGAAACATAAAAGTAACCAACTGATCAAGCGAAAGTAACTAACTGATTTATCAAGTAACTAACTTATCAAGTGAAAATAATCGACTCTTTAAAAGGTCTTATGGGCTTTTTTTATACACTATATCTATAATCTCCTTACAAAGAACATTTAATTAACATGTTTTTATACAGATGAGGCTCGAAATACCATTTTTAGCTATTTTAAATTATTCAACAACAACTGATAAATGATTTGTTTTCGATCTTAATTGCGATTGACAATTTTTAATTAAAGGCAACAAGCTGAATTTAAACAAAGATTATTTTAGCATTTTGAGCCTCTCCCATTCTTCTTTGTTGTCACATTAAATGCACACTGATATAAAAATAATTACAAATATTATAAGCAAATGTATTTTCCAGCAATAAAATTATTGCTTTAGTCATAATATATATATGTATGTATGCATCACTCAAACTACTGTTTCATTTTTACTAAATAAGAATTAATTTTACTAATCTTTCTAATGATTTGGCATACAGTGTGTGAGTGAATAGCATATATTTATAGCAAGGTCTGAATTTCAGACCTCTAGGAGGTTAGTATAGATGGTGAAACATGAAGCTCGATGATGATTAGACATCGATTGTTTCAATATACACCTGGGTCTCTTTTTACGTGGACTTATTTAACACGATTTTGAAGTTACGTGATTCATGTTTCACCGGAAGTTGAACTCCGATAACGCACTATTACTTTAAATAATAAATTTCGTGCACTTATGTTATATTGAAAGTAATAGCATATTGTTGGAATTCGGCTTTCAACTTAGTAATTTCAATATTTTCAGTGCTTTATAATAGTAAAATTTTATGCAATAATGATATTAAAATCATGATTTCCACATTTTATGTATAGACATTAAATTTTACAAGATTATAATGTAAACTTGTTCAAACATTGTGCATGTTAATTTTGCATTTTAAATCACATTCTGTTTTTGCTTTTTAAAAAAGAACGTAATCAATTATTAATCATTTAGTGTCCACAAGTTTATTTTTAAAAGGTCAGTAATAGCAGTGGGCACAATTAAATTTGACAATTAAAAATTAAAATCTGATTTTTAATTGTAATTAACAATATAAAAATTACTTACAATGACTTGAAATAATGTGATGTGAAATTTGATTTTTAAATGGAATTGAAAATTAAAGACAAAAATAAGAATTTAATTTTTAGTTGTTAGTTTCATAAACAATAAAATCATCGTCTCAAAGATTACTAATTACATTGCCACCAGAAAACCATTGACACAACATGAGTGTGAAGTTGGCGCTAGTTGTTTGCAAACGAACGTGTTTTTTGGCAAATAGCTATAATAATTAAAACGTGTATAAAAAATGTAAATTACTGTACTGTAAATTATGCATAAAAATATATTATTTTGAATAAAATTAAATATTATAGTTAAAAAAAGTTTGTCTTGTATCAATTTTTTTCAAATTTGAAATTTTTTATTAGTCATATTTTATTTCATTTTTTTTTTTGCACGAATTTTAAAGTAATTTTACATTGGTGCTTTGCTTTTACGTGAATTTTGAAAAATCACAGACCGCATCCCCCGTTTTTCAATGTAAGTTATGTCTATTTTTGCATGATTTTGTTTGCGCGTGTTTTTTGAGGAACCTATCTATCACATAAAACGAGACCCAGGTGTATATAAATATATATATAATAAACTAAGACTGAATTGGATTAAAATAGGAATGAGAAATCACATGAAACCAGTGTAAATTGAAAATAGATTTATTAAATAAGTAAAACATCAATTATTGTGGGAGAAGCATGCAGGCTTTATAACACAAGGATTTAGTATTTCTACTCATTAAATCTTTAAGTATTATTGAGAATAGATACAGTTAAATAATTACTAAGTAGTGCCTAAATATAATTATGTTAATTCCTATTGAAAGTGGTAGATACTATTATAAAAATACTGCACTAGACTTAGACAAAATATTTATTGCAACATTATTAATTTAGTAAAGTATGAGCATATAAATCAGCTCAAGATTGAGATTGAACCTAGAAACTAAAGATATAATTTTCAGTTGAATACTGAATAATTAAATTATGAGATTCAAAGTTGGATGTACAAAGTGACTGACATGCTACAGTCCTGAAAAATTACAATAACAGAATGCCCTGCAGATAGATTAGAGTCAAGGGTTTTCATGACCAACATCGGTACCCTGGAACCAAGAATCTTGCTGTTAAAATGTCAGGGTGGCTAACATGACTACCTGGAATTATACATATTTTCTCATTTGTGGGTGCCCTGAAAGAAGATAAGATGGGTTGGACTAGCCTACAGTCTCATCCTAAGGAGAAGATGCAGCAAAACATTAAACATTGAATGAGAATTTAAGATATCTATTCTGCCAAGTGAAGATACAACATTAATTTATATTACAGAAATATGGGGCAATAGGCTGGTTAGTATGAGCCAATTCTAACAACGCTATATAATCAACCGACCCTCAAAGAAAAGAAAATTCTTGTTTATAGGTTTCAATCTATACATATAAATTAATACAAGGGAGGAGAAAGTATATTTGAACAACTTACCACATAATTACTTAATATACTTTCACATTAGTAAGACTAGTACATTACTCTATTCAGAAATCTCAATAATGCAGAGATTTAATAGTAAGCCACAATATATTTAGAATCAAATAAGAATTATATGAATTCAAACCAATGAGCTTGGAGAATGTCATTAAGAAACAGTATGGAAAGATATTTTCAATTATATCTTCGAATATTGATTATGTTTAAATGCTCACTGTTTTGAGGCATTGGCATATAAATAACAAAATAACAGTAAAGAAATATTATAGACACAACCACAGTGACAGACAAAGAATTTAGATTGGATTACATTTACTTTAAATGAGCTTTTTATCAAGAGATAGGCAAGTTATACATTATAATATATTATTTACTTTATGAGAATTTATAAAGAAATCATTGTATATGATTTAGAAAGTTACATTAATTTGTTTTTAGATAGCTTTAAACTTTAAGTTGAGGATTTAAATTTAGAGAATAGTTAGTTATCAGAGATTTCTGTGGTTATAGGTTGGTATTACCATTTAGTTGAACTAGATAGGCAGTTGTTTGTTTTCAAGCATCATGGTCATCTTCTTGATCAGGGCGTAGCAACTTCATTATGGAAGTAGGATGCTGCCAGATGGTCTTAGGTTGTGGCTTCAGTTATTGAGGGCATTGGCTGGCAGTTGGCATACCATTCTTCTGCGGATTAGAAACAGCCATCATCTTTCTCCAGCCAGATCTTTCAAAGATCAATCTGGCATAAATTGTGCATAGCAATGCTCTTTTAAAATTAATGATTCCATTTCTCAAGCTTAAAATATACCCTATTTATACTTTTCTTACAAAGCACTTAAGTAGAGAAGAATTTATTTCATCTGGAAACCCATTAATAAAATATAACATAAAATTGTAAGATTTTCCGATTTGATCCAAATACTTTTGTTTAGATTTTGAGGGTGCCTTAAATCCTTCTCTAGGTGTTGAATAGTGCTTCTGTAGTAATTTTAATGTATACAATTTAGCCACAACCAAAACTGATTATAGCAATTATAAAATTTTAACTTTGATCTAACCACAGGTGCATTGTTTTTAATGCAAATTTGTTTGCAGCTAAATTTATATGTTTAATTATTATATCTAAAAACTTTTTGCTCTTTTTACAAAATTATATATATATATATATATATATAATTTTATTAAAGATGTATGATTCACATATATATATATATATATATATATATATAATGTGAATCATACATCCTTAATAAACTTAATAAATTGATATTTATACTATTTAAAATTAAAACATAAATCATTCCTTTATAAAATATAAAAGGTAAACCATTATATTCTCTGAAACACTTACTAGCCTATGTATGTACAGTGTTTATTCATATGAGCATGTATAATCCAGCCATGATAGTAAGGATTATACATTTATTTATTAAAATGAATAATTTAATAGAGTTTGAACCTAGCACTGATAGGTTTGGTAGTTAAACTAAAACATGCAACAAGAAGAGCTTGAACCTGACCATTGCAATATTAATCAGAATGCTAAATTTATATTTATGGCATACTCAGCAGATTTTACTTTCATTTTGCTTTATTAATAAATAGATATTTCAATTTTAAAATTATTCCAATAAATTTATTTAATCTTAAAACATTATAAATTAGTATATGTTGTATTATATTTCATTCACAATAACAATTGTAAAGTATTTGTTACTGAATTGGATATATGCATAATGGTCTGTTATATAAAAGGGGTTTATATTTAATGTTTATGGATGTCCAGTTGATGATGATCCTGTATTAGTAGTAGAAAAGAGGATATCCTTTAAAATCCATGTGCTACATTATATTTAGTTTAGTATTTATTAGAAATTACATTTATAGTTGGCCAGTATATTAAAGGTACACAGTGGCCAGAGCATTGATGATAATCAATATATTTTAATATCTCAGCATTATTGTTTTTATTGTTCTATATGCTTATGGATTAGCATTTAAGTTTATGCATCCAAATTAATGTTTAAATAATCTAACCTTAACCTTAATCTATTTCAGGATAACAGAAAATCCTTTTTGGCCAATTCACCTCCTGGTGAATTTTTCATAAGTGTTATATGTTAAAATGTGTATAAAACAATATATTTTATTATAATACATTTAAAATCAGCCTTTCCAAGCATTTTATTATAATAAATTTTATTATAATAAATTTTTCACATGAAAAATTTTGCTAAAAGATATGAAATTCACAATTCCCATTCTTACAACAAACATAAGCCCTGCCCTGACATGTTCAGCCATTTTCTGTTGCCAAGGCTGTAAAACATTCAGTGTTTTACAACATTGTAGTTCCAATGATGCAAAAATGTATTTATTTGTGAATTTATTATGGTTTTAGATTTTTTTTAAATAATTTACATTATATTTATTAGATATCATAAAATATTATAAACTATTAATAACTTATTTTGACTTGAAATACTTTATTTTCAAAAATATGTTATATTAGCAGCTAACATAAATATGGCCTGAAGCAATTTACAAGACTAACTTTGACATAAACAATCTACTTTATATTTACAAATAAGAAAATATCACAATTTTGCAATAAATATTCAAGAAATTTAAACTTTCAAAGCATAATTTGTTAGATATAAGAGAAATAAATAAATATTCATTTGGATGTTTAAAAATAATAAGAAAAAACAAATATTTCATTGACTTTGTAAACTGAAAATAATCTTTCTAGAAATGATGACATGTAAACTTTTTGTTTTGAATACAATCTCATTTTTTTAATATTTACAGACACAAAATGTGAACATTTAAAATTTATTTCAGTAGAAAAAAAATATTAAATGAAGTCAAATTTATTATTTTCTGATAAGTAATAATCATTTTATTATATATTTTTCATTGATGTGTGAGACAAAGAAAAATGTCAGAAATATAAAAATAGAGAAGTTCAGTAGGTTAAAGCTGGTAAAGGCTAAATAATTAGCCTGGTCTTTGGTAAACTTATTTCAAATCCAGTCACAAGATTGACTGTTGATTTTGTTGTTGATCATTCATGATGATGAATGAGTATTTTTGTCTGTAATTCTGGGTGAACTTATACTTACTTATAACTGATCTTTGCTGATCCCTGAGTCATTTCTCATGTTCATTCTTTTTTATTAATTCATACTTATTCTTTTTCTGTATTTAAATTTTATAGTAACTGGGATTGATGATGATGAGTTCCATCAATCCAGGTTCACCCCAAAGGATTCATACATTACAATATATGTGTAATATATATATATATATATATATATATATGTGTGTAATATATATATATATATTTCTTAATAGCATTAAAAATATTTTTTTTAATTTTTCACTTGCTTTAAAACTGCTTTGAATTAAGCTGGTGTTCTGTGTGTCTTATTTGATTGATTAAAATGTTATTTTCTTTTTTTAATGATGTAAAAACTATAAGCATGACATCAACAGAAATACAGGCATTTGATACATCTCTAAGATAGCTTTCTAATGATGTCTTTAACAAAATAATCTGATGAAATTTGGATTTTTTTTTCATAACAGGTGCATTTAATTTATTTTTTTATCAATTTTCTAATTTCCATGAAGCAATAAAGACAGAAAACTTGTATAGGCATCATGAGTTTGATAAAATGGTTTAAAAATACACTGATCATTCACAAACAAGGCCTTCCATGGAATCTAAACATAATTGCAGAATATCGGGCTCGTAAGTATACAATTTTAATTTTTTAATTTTTTTAATAATATTTTAATTTTTTATAATTATTTGAAAAATGATTTAATTTTTATTTATTTGCATTTTTAGTGGTGGGTGTGTATATAAATTCTATATTTATTTATGCTCCTATGAATTCATATGTGCAGTAATTTTGTGTGTTCTAATCCACTTATTTTATAAAAATAATGATTCTCAAAATGTTTAATAATTTATTATTTGAGAAATAATTTATTTTTTATTAATTTGCATTTGTATTGCATGTATATACATATAAATTCTATATTTATTTATGCTCATTTGAATTCATACATATAGTAATTCTGTGTGTTCTAATCCACTTATTTTATAAAAATAAACTTATTTTATAAAAATAATGATTTTCAAAAGGTTTAATAATTTATTGTTTATTATTATGTTTATATGGTGTGTTTGTGTTTACAAGTAATGATTTACAAAACTAATAATCAAATGTACAGAAAGATTGCATATGCAGGCAAAGAATCAAATTCCGATTCTTGCCTAAGCCTGCTATATTTTTCATCACATTATTTTCAAGTCTATAGCTAACAAATGGACTCTATGCAAATAAATTATGTCTATGTTATACAATAAATATAAAAAGATAGCATCACTGGTGTGCATAAAGAATATAAACATCACTGATGTACAGAAAAAATATAAAATAAAAAGATGAAACTAATTTTATCAGTGATACAGACAGTAACCTACAATTTCTAGTTTTAGATAGACAAGAAGCCAATTGCTATGATGACAAATGCATATCTATCTTTTGGAAATGATTTGTTTTGTATGCTTTATTAGGATGAATCTTTTTCTTATAGATGCCTTTGAGTTTTGGTAACTTTTGGGATACAAGATAAAAATGAAGAATTCTTATGCAAATACTTTTGGAGATTCTGAAGTTATTGATTATCTCAGATAAGACATATCATATATGGTTTGAAAGATAATTTTGTGAGGAATACAAAGAAATTATCACTAAAGATGTAATTTAAACTTAGTTTATGCTGAATCAGAAATTATGAGCAAATAGTAAAGTAATAATTATGTTAGATGTTGAATTTTTTTTTTCATTTTTTAAATTGTAATCACTATTTCTTTTAGCCTTATTGTTTTCCTTTATTTTTCTAGTTTCTATTAATGGAATGTTTTTGCTCTAACATTATTAAAACTGAAGTTATTGTGAAAATTGTGTCTCAGATCAGTTTTTTTTAAAATTTAATATGGCATAGCAGTTTAAAAAAATTGACATTTTGAATAAATTGTTTATGTGGTAATAAAATAAATTTGGAAAAAATGGGAGAACAAAAAACTAAGAACTGAAATTCTCCTCCCAAAAAAAAAAACTCAATTCATTAAGTACTTTTTAAAAGTTTCTTTAAAATTTACTTTCTAAATTATTTTTTACTTTAAACATTCAATTAATTTAATCTTTTTGCTGATAATTATCCTAGAAACTTTGAATATGTTACAATGTATTCCGTTAATAACTAGAATTCATTTTTAACTTTTATTGGTATAAATATAGCTTTACTTCTCACTATATGTAAAATATATAATTGTTAATTAGAGAAGATATAAATTAGTATTAAAGTTTATTGGCTTAACGTTTTCGAGGATCCATGTCTCATATTCATAGCCTTCATAAAATGTATAATAAAATATATGCAAATACAAATATTCAAATAAGCTAGTATTACGTAGCCCATTTCTTCGAGATCTCGAAGCGTCTTTTCTATTAATGGTATGGATGCTTCCATTGATGTAAAATGCCTCCTTTATTTTTCTTTTGTGATCATTTGATTCAGAGCCCAATATTATGGGATTGGCAGATGTGAAGTTATGTCCAGATTGTTTAGCATGCTCCAAAAATACAGAGGATGTGTTGCTGTTTTTCTGAACTTTGTTAAATGTGTAAATATGTTGAGCCAGTCTAGTGTTGATTGTAGCTTTCATTTCACCGTAATATATAGCGTGGCATCCAGTCTGAGGGCAGGCAATAGAGTACACCACGTGTGGGATGTACTCTATTGCCTGCCCTCAGGCCGGATGCCACGCTATATATTATGGTGAAACGAAAGCTCCAATCAATACTAGACTGGCTCAACATATTTACACATTTAACAGATCTCAGAAAAAACAGCAACACATCCTCTGTATTTTTGGAGCATGCTAAACAATCTGGACATAACTTCACACCTGCCAATCCCATAATATTATGCTCAGAATCAAATGATCACAAAAGAAAAATAAAGGAGGCATTTTACATCAATGGAAACATCCATGCCATTAATAGAAAAGATACTTGCTTCGAGATCTCGAAGAAATGGGCTACGTAATACTAGCTTATTTGAATATTTGTATTTGCATATATTTTATTATACATTTTATGAAGGCTATGAATATGAGGCATGGATCCTCGAAAACGTTAAGCCGATAAACTTTAATACTAATTTATATCTTCTCTAATTAACTTTTATTGGTATAAATTTTAATTAAAATATGAGTTTTTGTAAATTGTTTGTTTAAACTTTAATAAGTAAATGTCAGCAGATATTGGTGGTAAAAAAAATTTAAAAAAAGTATTTTTAATTACCTGTGCTGCGCTCTTTTGTTTACAATATGAAAATCAAGTAATAAATTTGTTTAAAATCTATCTTTTTGTTTCTTAAAACTTTATTAAATTTTTATTTCTAAATATGTAGGTTAGACGTTACTTATATTTTGATTTCTTCTTTTTTTTACTTTTTATAGCAAATTTATCATTTGACATCAGAGACTAAAACATTTAAACAGAACTCTTGTCAGTAACCTTCAAAGTCTTTGTTATAATAGTTTATTGACTCTTTTGTAAGTTCACTTTTATTTTTTTAAGAAAGATTTCAATTATTCGAAATTTTTATACATTTATAATTGAAGTTAATAATTACAATATTTCATATGTATAACCATGAGAAATTAGTCATTACATAGATAATCCCACCTTTATTGTTAAAAGGAGGTTAACTTAATAATAGTTTGAGATTGTTGATTGTTATCTATATTGGGATTGTCTAAGTGTTGACTGGTTTCTAATGGTTATTTATAAACCCATCTAGTCTTGATATATATATATATATATTGTATAAGCATTTTAATCATTCCATGCTAGTATAAATAGAGAGGGGGGAGGATTAACTGTAGATAGTTCCTCCCATTTTTGATTGCTGGGAGAAATTTGTCTCCTGACACATCAAAATGAACTTGGGGAAATGATGTAAAATCCACACCAATCTAAATTATTATTTGTAAAGTCTTTGATACCATAACAATAGACTAGATATTTTATATTTAAGTGTATGTTAGTTTGAGTCTATAAGTTTATTTTCAATACTAAGAACAGGCATGTGAGTAATTAATGTAAACATTTTTATCATAATTGAGATTATATATATCCACTAATTATTAATAATTAATTATTTTGTGGCAATATTGTTATTCATGATACATTACACCCATATATTTCTTGAAAATTATGTAAATAAATCAATTATTTTATATAGCGCAATGTTTTATAAACTGTAATAGCTAAACAGCATTAAGCTGTTGCACATGCGCTTTGCAGATTTTAACTATAAATGACTGAATACAAACACTTCAAACACATGATAAAGTCTTTGGGAAAAGACAGAATTATGTACAATTATTTGCAATCTTATCATTTTTGTATATACTTAAGAACTTTACATATTAGACCACTAAACATCACATGATCACCATCTCTTATACTAGCACATAATTGTTATTAACTAAAGCAAAACTGGTCTGGGGATATTGGATGAATAGGCACTAGATAGGGATTTTAAGCACAAGCCTTCTGGCATCCATTGATTACTCTGGTTGGCATGGAGTGGCACTGCTATATGGAGAGAGTTTTGCCTTGTTTAACTTTACATATTCTTGTATATATGTGTTAATAAATGTTATAACAAATTATATCAAGAAAACCAAATCTAATCTGTTGTCTTTTTTATCTCACAGAAGCAAAACTCTCCATACAGTAGTGTCACTCAGTGCAAGTCATGGTAATCCATGGATGTGAGAAGGTTTGTGCATAAAATCTTTATGTAGTGCCTACTCATCCATTATTCCCAGACTAGTTTCTAGCTTGTGGCTTTTATCAGTGAGGAGCCATGGATCTGAGAGCACTGCACCTAGATCTTAGGTTCTAATGCAACCCTTTGGCAGCCACTTTTTACATTTTTATCTAACTATAAAGCTTTGAATCCAAAATGAAAACACAACAATGTTTTCAAGCTAAGTTTATTAGTTTGCATAGTTCTATAAATATGAATTCAGTCCAGCATCCATACTTTTTGGTGTCTTTGGTTTTTTTAATAATCACACTCATGATTGGCCACTAAATAGAGATTTTATGCACAAATCTCTCAGAATCCATTGATTTACTCTAGCATGCATTGACTGGTGCTACTGTATGGAAAGTTTTGCCTCTGTAAAAAACAGTTTGTGTAACCATAAAGAATGGTGATTATGTAACATTAGATAGTTTAATACCAATCATGCCCAATAATATTATGGTGAATGTGGTTATTAAAGCACCAAAGACACCAAAATGTATAGATATTGAAATTAGTTCAGATCTATACAACTATACAAGCTAATGAGCTTTTGACTCAAAACTTTTATAGTTAGCTAAAAAGGTAAAAAGTGGCTGCTGAAGGGTTGAATTAGATCCTGAGATCTATAAGCAGTGCTCTCAAATCCAAGGCTCCTCACTGATGAAAGCCACAAGCTAGAAACTAGTCTCGGGATATTGGATGAGTAGGCACTAAATAGGGATTTATTCACAACCCTTCCTGCATTAGTTGGGTTTGCACTGAATGGGCCTTTATGAAAAAACAACTTGTGTAAGCATAAAAAATAGTGATCATGTGATGTCTTTTTAAAATTTATATTGATCACTGCAAAAGAGACATGGCTATATGTATTTTTAAGAATAAAGATTAATTTTTAATCATATATATATATATAGAGAGAGAGAGTTAATAAATGCATTGTTTTATTGATTTAACTATTATTTTTAGTCAAGTGTTGATGGCCGAGTGGTTAGCACAGTTGCCTTACAAACAGTTGTCTTGGATTCGCTTCCAGGCCAATGCTTTGTCACAGAAAAAAAACTATTATTTTAAATCAATTAATTAATTTTATTTAATTAAAGATTACTACTTCATTATATTTATTATTTTTTAACATTTGTAAGTTGGGTTTTAATAGATTTGTTATTGGCAAATACGATTTATGTACTAAACTTATAAATTATTTAAAAATTATAAAAAATATTAAAGTAATTTAATTAAAATTTAAATATTAAAAAAAACTTTTAGTAAAAGTTTTATTAAAATACCATTTTTATATTTAAAAAGTCATTAATTTTCAATTCCACATTAATTTTTCTTTTGCAAATTTTACTTTTAATATCTATTTCTTATTATAAAATCAATTAAAATTCAAGATTAAAACTTTTTTTTTCAATTTTACGTTTTCATTATCCTTCAATATAAATTGTATAATGATATTATCTATTTTTAATAACTTTAAATATTGAAATGGTTTAAAATAAAATATCAAAGTAAATTAAATATACATTTAATTTTAAAATTCTGCACGAAAAATTTTAATAAAATAAAGGTGTTAACTGCCAACCCATTTTCTTTTAAAACAATAAAAATGTTTTGCACTTGGCAAAATAATTCATATATTTTACTTTAAATTAATTACAACTGAAGTAATTTCCAAGTCACCAACTATCCATTAAATCACAGCAAATTGTAACTGAAAACAAAGATATTAAAAAATTCACTTTATGCAATTAATAATGTTTTACTAATTAAATTTTAAAATGTCTATTAAAATACATGTGTGTGTGATACACAAATACTTATTCTTTAATATTACTAAGTACTTAAAAAATTACGATCCTTTTTCTCTGTATTATCTATTCTCTAAGTAGTACTTTTAATTTTTAATACTATGTTATATTAAGTAGTTACTTTAATTTTTAAAATAACAGCTTTGTCATCTTTAGAAAAGAAAACAAAAATTAGGAAATAGCTATCAAGTGTTTTAATGAGTTCTTTGATTCTTGGCTATATCTATCTGCTAATCATGTTTCTGTTATGTGTTTGTTTTCATGATTATATATTTTTTGTTCTCCAGATTATTAAATGACTTTTTAAAGAATGTTATAACTTTTAACAACACAATTATTCTTCACATATTATGGAATTCTAATACTTTTTCCCATTTACTAAAACAAACGAAAACGTTTCAATGCTACCATGAGATAACATTGTATTTTAATTGTGATTTTCCTATTAATCTATTTTTTTTTGCTCCCAATCTTTTAATGTACAAATTTTTAATAAGAAATGTGATCACATTCTATTGCAATACCTCCAGTATGATTACTTATGCCTATTACTTGATATTCATAATTTTTAAAAACAGTGCAAATTTTTAAACTTTTTTCTTTTTTTGAATATGTTATCTATATCTTGAGTCTGAGTTACTTAATATTCTTTTTAATAGCTTGTTAAAATATAGTAGCTACTGGCTTTATTGAATACTCATTTTTCATGTCAAAAAAAAAGTATTTGCAACTTGAAACCAATATAGATAAAAGATTGTACATTGATATAGCAGGGTTCGTTTAGAAAAGATGTAGTAAAGTATTACTGACTAAATAATTTTCTCAGTATTTCTAATATTGATCTCTAGTAAAAAAAAAATGCTGTAGCTACATTTATAGTAGCTGAAACATCAACAGCAAGTTGTTTTGTACTTAAGATTTTTGGTATTTCTGTTTAGCTAATTAAACTATTCCAGAATAAACAGTTATTTCTTAAATGTAGTGTAAATGAATATATCATCATTACTAATAACTCTATTGTGAAAATTTGAAACAAATATATCAATTTTTAATATGAAAAATACTCTTAATAATTATAGAATTTATAGTAACAAATATAGTAAACCATTTGAAACAATTAAATATTTAGTGACTATAATAAATAAATTGGCTTAATATGTTCTTAAATGCTCTCAAATTCTTAACCAGAAATATTATGAATAAAATTTGACAATCTAAATTTTTTATTGGTACAATGTTTTAGCTTTAATTCACAATATTATTAGTATCTAAAGCAAGCTTTACTCTTTGATATAAACATATTACACATCCACTTTTTAAGAATTTATTTCCTTCAAATTTGAATCATAGTTGAATCATTGTTCATCTACTTGAAGCATCAATTGTATTGCTCTCACTTTTATATGTTATATTTTATCATATATTTGCCTGTGTCAATTATATTTATTTTCTTCTACGTAAGTTAATATTTATACAATGTATAATTCAATATTAATAAAGTTTGTTTTATTAAAAAAACACTTTTTATTAAATATATAAAGTTATTATAATTGTTTTTAAAAAACATGTATATTACTTGGGTATTTAGCTATTGATAGATATTATTGTCTGTAAAACTTTGAAAAACAGATAATTCATTAGAAAAATTATCACCCATATTTTGTCGTTTTATTATTGTTGTCATAATAAATATAAATGAGTAACATTTTTCAAAAGTAGAGATTGCACTTTCTTTCCATCTCCCCCCATAGGTTATAAGCTTCCATACTATTCATGCAAATAAATACTTACAAAATATTATTGTTGACTTCTGATATAAAGTAAAAAAAAAATTAATATCAGCTATTTTAGTTTTAATTTTGTTTTGTATTTGTCAATTTGCCTTTTGATATTTTTATGTAATTGTATTTAATATATAGGGTATATGAGCACAGACTTTCACATGACTCACTATTCTCCACACTATCTTATAATACTGATACACTTGAACACATATATATCAAAAAATAAATAATCATATCTGTATTTCAGGCTAAACCAGCAATCATTAGTTTGTCCAGATTATCATTGTATTTGATACATTTTAAATAATTTATTAGTTTTAAAATACTTTGTTAAATTTAATTCTTTTTTGCAAAATCAATTATATATAAGAATAAGTCAGTCATTATTCATTTTAGCAATATTATTTTTATGGTTTACAATTGGCTCCCAAACTCTAACAAAGTAATTCTTCACTGAATATAATAAAGTAATCTTAAAGGGATTCTATAAAATGATATATACTCTTGAACAATGTTGAGACTCTTAAAAGATGATGATCATAACGTGGACTAAGCTGAGTGGTTGGTTAGATAGAACAATTCAGCTACCAAGATATGTGTTTAAAATAAAGGAAGAAAAATTTTGAAATAATATTAACAAAATACAATTGCACTTTTAAAATATATCTCCCAATAGACTTTTATATCTGATGGAATCTCTTATATAATGTATAATTATTCATTGATATGATCTAATTTTCTCTATAATGATATCATCAATAATAATGAATTCTTATGCCACCATTAAAGTTATAAATTAAATGAATAAAATGTGTCTTAATAAGACAATAATAGGATCTCAGGATTTTTCTTTTATATTTGATCAAATAACACAGTAATACTGTGTTGTAAGGCAAATGACTGGGATGCTAGCAGACTCAGGGAAACATACACTTTATGATAAGCTAATGTATCCTATTAGGATCATAATAATAATTTTTTGAATTACAGAATGAAGTGCTGACTTTAATCAACAAATATATCGCAATAATAACATTTAGAATACTCATAGTCTTTTATATAGGATGGCATTCTTATCCCTTAGCAACACAAATAAAATAATCAATGTATAATGTTTGGATAGATAAATTGCAGTCTGAAAAACGGATAGATACATCCATTGCAATAATTAAGTGAACAATTATTAATTTATAACAATTCTGATTGTGGAAATGAAATGTTTATAATATATTATCTCATCAAATATTAATAATTTTGGCTCACAAGAATACTAATCATTTGATTTGAAAATATATTATTTATATTGTGGAAGTGTAGAAGCAAAGAAAAGAATTTCATTTAGAAAAATATTCACACAATTAAATTTTAATAATTCATAATTATAAAATAAACATCAATAAATTATGTACAAAAAAATAAAAATAAATAAATAACAATTTGAAAGCCATTATATTCGAATAAATAATAAGTACAAAATAACTCCATTGACAACTTGTTATTTACAATATGGGCTAATTTTAAAATTATTTAAATAAATTCCAAAACTATTGTTAAAGTATTTAGCTAATACCTTACAATTTATTCTAGTGAAATAAAATATAGCATTAAACAAACATTTAATGCAATTATCAATAATAGTTATACTATATAGCTGGCTTACACTATAAGCTGAATAACATTTCTAAATATTTTATAACTAAGCAATTACTTTTGATATTTTAATATTGACTCAACATTGCCTATAAAATAAAACTAAATTTAATGCAACCTATTACTGATTTTAAAATTAGCTAGCTTAAATAATCATGGCAATCATCACTATAAAATTACTGAGTGATTATTGACAAGAACTATTTTATTAAAAAGGTAAATTAAACAGAATGCATTCATTAGAAGGCAGAAAATAAACTGATATTTAATTTATTTGATATCCACATAATAACATTTAAAATTTATATTTTAAAAGACTTACAAACCCCTTGGTGAGTTGCTTCATATGATGCATATAAAAATAATATTCTGTATATGTATTCCTATTATGCTATGCCTTAAATTTAACACTTAAACTTATCAAATCCTGTTGTTTTGCTTGTGGATTTTTGGAAAATCACAGTAACACAATACAGACACTATCATAAACAAGCAAAAGCACTAAATTTCCTAAGTGCACCTAAGAAAAAAATTATCTCAAAACTAGTTTATTATTGCCATTTTATTCAAAATATAATAGCCTACACTTTTAATAAAGGAAAAGTGAATATTTCGAAAGCACATGAGGGGCAATATAATATAATAAGCTCTTTAGAGCAAGTCAATATAACTTTAATAATGGTGGTTTCCAAATCTCTCAGGCATAAATGTAGGTATAGATGCAGTCTCACCACCTAAAGAAAAGTAAAAACACCACAAAATTGATTCTCTCCATGGGATCTAGCTATCGCAGCATATTCCAAAAATATGAAAACACTGTCCTCTCATGGCAAGTACAGATAAATAATGAGGAGAATATCTCCATCTTAAAAAATATAATATGCAACACAACATCTGATAAAATCTGTTACTACAAAGGATAATCTAATTCTACCATTGACAAGATATAAATTTGACATATAAACTAATAGCTTATATTAACACTATACACCACACATTAAACTATGTCCAAAACCAATGAGGTTAGCATTAGTCAAATGACTACAAATATATTAAATCAGCATAATAAAAATTTGCATAAGACAAGGAATATACATATATGCAATAAGTATTATAAATATTGATAAACTTATAGTGTACAGACTGCCACAGTAAATATTATTAACTGTTTGCTTAAAAGGAAATAAATTCCATTCTCATAATGAATTTAAAAATGCAATTCTTGTTAATAGTAATAATAAAAAGAATATTAAATTTCTGATAAACATATATATATAATGGTTGTTTACCTTTAAAAATACGATACATTGATAAAATATTCATACCTGATAGAGATAAATATTTCTATTTAAATAATAGCGTAAGCAATTTTAAGTTAAGTATTTTACCAATATATTTGAATTTACCTATGTGCGATAGGAATACCTACACACTTCTCTGCAAATTTCTTGAAGACAATATTAAGCAATACAGTAAAACACCTTTGCCTATAAAATAACATATTCTATAGCAAAAATATATGAATAAAATAATTAAAAAATAATGTTACTTTATATTTTTTAAAACCTTTAGTTCATTAGTGAAGCTTCTTCAGCAGTAAGCAAACTGTTCAGAGTGTGAATTCTCACATAGTTGGCTGTTTAAATAAAATTGATGCACCCATACTTTTCAAAATAATATTGTCTTTAAAACAATAAAGCAGCCACAACTTTCAATTTGGGATATGCAATATAAAATATAAACAAAGAGTCTTAACTAGGACAAGCACAAGTTTGCTTTCATTATGATAATAAACATAGTAGAAATATCAGCTAGCTGGACAAACATATTAGATACTGGTGCACAATGCTAATGATTAATATAAACTCTGATGACAGTCTGTAGTATAATTAATGAATTTCCGATATTTGCATTTATTTTCCATTCATTAAAGATAACTCTAGAAGCATTAAATTATTAATTTCCTTTGTTTCAACATGAATATTTCTTCTTTAATCTTTTTTTAGAAAATTTATACTTACAGTAAAAGCTCACAAAATATTATAAGACATATCAAACGTTCATTATAATTATTCATAAACTTCTCTCTTTATAGTTTTTGTTTTCTTGTAAAGTATATTTAAAGCAATTTCTTTAAAGCATTTTTTTTTAAAAATCCATTTCTTCTTCTCAGCAAACGTGGAGATTAAGAAGAGAGCAATTATCATTTCATGTTTTTTTAATATAAAGAAAATAATAATAACATGTTATTATTTCATTATAATTCTAAAATTTAGAAGATAGCATTAAATTAAATTTGCAGTGTTTTTAAAGTATTTGGGATATTCCATTTATTAAGCCAAGAATCAATAATGAAGCCTTTATTTAAAAAAGTCAAGATTAGTTTTAAATAATTCATGTTATCTTCATTTAATTTTAACTTTAAATTTGCAATTCCAATAAATAATTACTAACATAAAATGAGTTAGTTCAATGTTCAATATAGTTTTTTCAGATAACGGAAGCATTTTCACCTGTTTGAGTTCAGAAATTAGAATTATTTTTATCTACTGAAAGTTAAATACAAATCTGGAAATATGAAACATTGAAAAAAATGACAAATCATTCTGAAGGATGTATATATTTCAAAAAACTTTCATCATACAGTGATTCTAACCATCTATGCAATTATTGTACTAACAATCTGTCATAATTGAAAATGTTAAATCAATATAATATGTGATGAATATATTTGTATGTATTAATTAACATTACTTCAAGGCAACTGATAATAAAAATTTGCTGAAATATGTATATATTTTAGTATTATTTGTCCATTTTTGCATGATCTGATAACTGAACTAAGAATGTTTTATTCATTGTAATCAGAGCAGGTGTCTCTTCATGTTTTCTTACATACATTTCAAGGTCATATATTTATGTATTAATTATATATTATGTGGTAAGTTTTTTAATCAAGTTTTAAAATAAGTTTGGCATTCTATCTTGGTGATTGTTTAAGCTGTATTGAAATAGATGGATTTATAATAAGATTTCAGTGTTGAATATTCATTGCTTTAACATTTTTTTGGTTGAATTACCATTATTAATATAAAAAGACTAATTGTTATTTTTTGTGGGTGATTGGCTTCACTGAAAGGTAGCAGATTCTAGGAGGACAGTTAAATGATACTTTCATGTTTGAAAAATCCCAAGGCTGAGCACACATTAATGATGAATCCATGGTAATTGAGACACCTTCATAGCCTCATGACATTATAGCTCAATATGTGAATGAAGATGTGATGGTAAATCAAATGGATGATTGCTTAGAATTGACGATATACTCATATTCACCAATGAAACAAAATTAAAATATTTGATAGACATGACATTAGTGAATTGAGTGACAGCCTTAATATTGGAACAATAGTCACTCATACATCAACCACAAGAGAATTGTCAGAATAGAAAGGCCAGTTCAAAAGGAACTAATAAAATCACAATACTTGATTATCTTAAATATAAGTTATGGCTTTTGAAGTATTTCCATAACCAATTGGACCAAAAAATAGAATGTTATTGAAACCTGATAGAGAATGCCACACCAGAAACCATTAAACAAAGATTCCCGGTTTCATAAACTAAGCAATACTTATGAAGGAAAGTGAATATGAAAAATAGACTTCAAGACTGCAACCTGGAACCTATACATGAGACTTCCCAAAATCAATGGACCACAAGATAATACTTTTTAAAAAATGGAGTATGCATATATAACACAACCGATAAATACACAAACTCACACCCATGTTATTCATGAAATATCAATCCCCACTTAATCCCACTGAAATAAATGTAGAGAAAGACAGACTAAGAGCATAAGAAAAACTCATGGATATTACTAATAAAATAAAGACAAAAAGAAAAGAAAGGTGACTCATGGTTTCAAACCACAAGAGAAAACATGTAAGTTTTTCAATCAATATGAAGGACCATTTGCAATCATAAAGTGAGCTGGTCACAATGCATTTTGTATTGATATTGGAGGAGGGTACAGGGAACATATAATGTCCATATCTTATAACCATATTATGGCCTAATGACCACATAGTTGTCTCATACAACTCACAATACAGCTAGAAAATAACTAAAAGCATTAATTAGAACATATGGAATAGTAGAGCCAGCATCAAAGAAAAGCCAACCAGCAAGAGATTCAAAATTAGTAAGTAAACCATTTAATTTAAAGAGGTCAATATTTTTTTTTTATTTTTTTTTAAGAAACATTAATTCTATTTGCACACAATGAGAAAGAAAGTAAATATTCATTAATAACTGAGGGAAAGAAGCCAAATAATTCTTATACATATATTGCTATTAACCTTATTACTGTTGTGTTTGAATTTAATTGAATCAGATAAAGAATCAGCTTAAAAAATGGTAATTTTTACATTATCATAGCAAATTTATGCTCATTTTAAAAAATCTTAAAATGTATCATAAGATGCTGCCCTCTCTAGAATTATTTTATAAGTAAAAAATCAATAATATTTAAATTTAAAGTTTTAACAATGGGAGAAGGCAGACTTTTGAAGATGCTGATTGGTTGTTTCTCATTTTGAAGAAAAGGAAGCACTTGTCAACAATTTTCACTGTTCCAAGTTCTTTGTTTTAATTTTCAAAATGAAAATGAATGTTTTACAGTATTTTTTAAGTATTTTTTTTTTTACATATTATAAATTATTTTGATAAAATATGCTGAAAATATAAATATTTTAGAAAAGTAGTTAAGATTTTAGTAAAAATTCTTCTTTTACATGAATGTAAATTGAAGAAGAAATCAATAATGTATTGAACATTTTCTAATAGATTCTGAACATTCTTTTTAGGTTCACCACTATAGAATATTTTTATAATTATAAATAGAAATTTGTTTTTGAAAAAACTTTTGTTCATTTTTATAATCTGACAAATTGTTAATTTTCTTTTTACAAATGAAACTAAAATGAATTTAATATTAAAAGATGAGTATATTTTTACTGCTGATTTTGTAATTAACTAATCAAAAGTTTAGAACTTTAATTCACTTGGCCAATAGATATTTTGAACTATGAAAAGGTTAAATGCAAAATTTAAATTATATAAAATTCATATATGATACTGATCACTGTACAACGTTTTCTGGCTAAAGTAATGATGCCATAAGGGCAAACATTATTTCTGGAGCCATGAAAGCACAGTGACTTCATTTGCCTATTGCCACAAATCCTAAAGACACAACTACTGTCTCTGGAGAAATGTCTGTATATAAACCAAGAGAAATCAACTGGAGAAGAGTGCTGTCCTATTGCTCCAAAAATGATTATGCCATTGTTTGAAGGAGCAGTGTGTTATCATTATCCAAGGAGATTGGTCTTGAAAAATATGGACTGATATGATGGAGATTCCCAGCAAACTCATCAGACTTTAACCAACCTAATTGATAGGAAATTTTGATTTTTGTTTTTTATTATTGTTATTATTATTCTTTTATTTCTACACTTGGAAGCAGAAGTGACTAAATCTTGGAAATGTTCATTTTACAAATAAGAAGGATGGGAAAGAGTTATGGTTTAATTAAGCACTTTTTATTAAACAAAATTTAGGTCAGCTTGCCCTCCCATCACCAATATGACTCTAACATACTAATGGGGAATGAAAGATGGTAAGATTTTTATCATATGCCACATTAAGTATTACACTAAATGCAGGACATAATTTTTTGTTAGTTGTTATTATTAACTAACATTTTGTTACATGTTCCTTTTTTGTTTTTCAGTATAATTGACTAACATTCTGGCATGGAAATTCTTTCCTTTTAATATTAGAGACTTCTATTCATAGATAAAGAAGGGTCTCCCAGACATTTGATAACTATCAACATGAACTGGGCAAGGATAGTCATTTAAATGTGACTGTAAATAATATTGATATAGCCAATCAGATTTGTGATCTTATAATATATATATATATATATATATTATAAGATATATATATATATATATATATATATATATATAATGCATTTGTAAATGAATTTCTACCATGGGTTAGGGATAAGGATTTTTATTATTTTAAATAACAATGTGGTAGAAGCTCATCCTTGACACAGCTGATTATGTAACTCACTATTGTTAAACTATTTTGTGTTTTTTTATTATAATTCAATAAAAATTATAGAATTTATTATTTTAATCCAGTCTCTAGCTTAGAATTATTATGTAGGTCATCATCATTACTATTACTAGTATTATCACAAATAGGCATTTATATCAATTAGTATAATAACCATATATATATATGCACACACATACCTTATTCTATGTGTGGTGATATATATATATATGCACACACATACTTTATTCTATGTGTGGTGATACTAGAGAATATTTAAAACCTTTGGATAATCAATCAACAATAGGTACTGACCAGTGTAATTTCATTCCCTATTAAGAGAATCTAAAGCAATTACTCCCTGAGTGTGAATACTGTGCTATAATGAAGTCAGGAAGAGGTGAGAACTGGCTAAACTAACCCAAATTGTGTCTAAGTTAATAAAAATATACAGTGCTAGTGTATTGCAACTAGATACAATCTTAGGTTATGTATTTCATCATGTAACCATTTGCATCCTTTTCAAAGACCCAAAATCTGATCATGGTAAGATTTACTCCCCCTATCTCCTGATTAATCCCCTGTCCCATTACAATATATATGTATAATTGGAACATAAGCTGTATCCCCCATTGAGTTGTGTAAACAACAAAATAAACACAATAATACTACTCTGACTTTCATCTTTGTTGGTGTATAAGCTTACTCTATTGACATAGTTTAAAGAATAGAGTAAAGTATATCTATTATTTTAATTTATGTACAGATTAAATAATCTGAAATAACTATTCAAATATTCAGAGGATTAAGATAAAGCCTAATTTTAACAACCTCTAAATATCACAGGAACCGTCACTTTGTTGATGTTTATATAACTTAGTGCGTGGTACAATTACTTTCCACTTCAATTATATATAGTTAAGTTAGAATTATTTATTTTACATAGATAGATAGATAGATAGATAGATAGATAGATAGATAGATAGATAGATAGATAGATAGATAGATAGATAGATAGATAGATAGATAGATAGATAGATAGATAGATAGATAGATAGATAGATAGATAGATAGATAGATAGATAGATAGATAGATAGATAGATAGATAGATAGATAGATAGATAGATAGATAGATAGATAGATAGATAGATAGATAGATAGATAGATAGATAGATAGATAGATAGATAGATAGATAGATAGATAGATAGATAGATAGATAGATAGATAGAAGGATGGACGGATGGACGGACGGATGGACAGACGGGTAGACGGATAGATAGATAGATAGATAGATAGATAGATAGATAGATAGATAGATAGATAGATAGATAGATAGATAGATAGATAGATAGATAGACAGACAGACAGACAGACAGACAGACAGACTGACAGACAGACAGAATCTACTATTAGAGCAAACGTTTAGTAATGCAGGAACATATGCATAGTGTTATTATTAACAGTGTTTGCTGAAAAAAAAAGTTTTCCAAGATATCATTACTGTTTTTGAATTTTCAATTTATCTTCATAAAATATACATATAGAGAATTTCATCTATTTTTAGATGTTGCTATAAGTAGCAGTGTTTAATACAAAGCTTTCATAATGTTTTTAGAATTATTAAGTTTAGTAAGCAATTTATTTTATTATAAGTATTCTCACACAGACTTTTAATGTTCAGATTTCAAATCAGAAGTTATGATATTAATTTTTTTTTAAAAAAAAAAAATCAGAAACATGTGATACTATATTTAAACATTTAAATAATTTAATTATATAATTTTAGAAAGAAAAAATGTGCATAAAGCATTCAGTTTTTATAAATTACTTTAGAATCTGTTGAATTACTAATTGGAAAAAATTAATGTAAAGGAAAAGAAAGTTAAATTTACCTTTATGAATAACCAAAATTATCATTATACTTTTTAATAAATGTTTTTTACATGCTTTCATTAAAGTCATTAAAGTGAGTGTAAAATTTAGTTTGATAGAAAAGAGCTTAGTCTCTGTCATTCAAATTGCTTTAAATTTTGCAGGATTCAAATTAAAATAGTTCGAGATTGTGATTGTTATAATTCAAAGACTTTTCTGATAAAAATTTGTTTTTAATTTTCAATCAATAGTCATTAACATAATAGAAAAATAAATTAACTTTAAAAAAAACTGACATTTAATAATTGTAATTATAAACATTTGAAAATAAAAATAATGTTTATCTAACAAACTAAAACATTCTAATTTTTTTAATATATAACCTCCCCCCCCCAAAAAAAAAAAAAAAAACAACTAAATCATTGTTCATTTTCAAATTTTCTTCAAGCATTAGTAGTTTATGTTTATTGTCGTAAACTGGTTATTTATCCACTTTGTATTTTTATTATTGTAAGATGTCATCTTATAGCAATTATATGACTAGCATTTTTTCAGAATAATCTATAAACAATTTGTTTTTTGGACTACTACACAACACATTTATTAATAAAGACTCCATCTCTTCACTATTATTTTTCCAGATATTGTACACTTTTTTAATAAATAAGATTATAACCTTTTAGGACAAAAATAGTACAATTTCAATCTGATTATTTGTGATTCAAACTAAATTCAGATTTAATTGACCAATTACTCACTTGCATTTATCCATGCATAGTTTGGTGCAGTAAGTATGCTAAAATTAAAAGATCAAGGTTTATAGATTACAGCACAACTCTGTTTTTTCTGCATTCAAACATCATGTATTCTCTCCAATAACAAACTATTTGTTTATTTATTTCTTTGTTTGTTTTCTGAGTTTATTTTGCATAGAAATATTTTCAAATAGTTTTTTTTATTATTGAAAGAAAGTATTTGATTTTGATATATATTTAGTTAGATTGTATAAATATTTTAATTATCAATATCTCCATATTAACTTGAATATCTTTTTTAAAGATTTTTATATATTGCTTTATATTTCACTTATTTATAAATGTTTTTTTTTTTAATATTATTAACCTTGTTTTATGCTATTGATCTTTCTTTTACCTCCAAAATTTTTTTCAACTTATCCATAATTTGATTTTTCCCTAAATTTTAAATTATTGATAAATATCATTTTTAAATTTGTTTTTAGTATAACTACATTTTAATCTTATATTTCAAATTTAATTTTTATATTTTTTATCAAATTCATATCACTAAAGTTTTTAAATTTGTCTCTTGCATAAAATTAATTTGAGTGCATCTTAGAACAGGCATCTATCATCATTAATAGCATGAATAGTTATTAAAATTTTTACTTTTTATAATTATTATTATTATTATTATTATTATTATCATCATCATCATCATCATCATCATCATCATCATCATCATCATCATCATAATGTTTCAATAATAAATTTTATTGAGCAAAAGATGTGTTACATAGGTTTACAAATATTTTATAAAGATTTTACTGTGATTACAACATCATTTCAAGTGTAATGATTGTTGATTATTATCAAATTTGATTTACATTGTTGATTATATTACAAATATATGAACATAGACTATACATAATTATTTCATAATGTATAAACATGAAGAAAAACAACAAAAATAAAAATTGTTTATATTATTTGAATTAATGTTCAAATGGAAATCTTGACTGGTCTGTTTAAACAATCTTCCATGATACTGCACTATTCTGATAAGCATTTTTGATACATAGTCTTTTATATGAATAATTGTACTCTGAAGCAGATGAAATGTCTGAGAAAGTTGCTAGTACTGCCTACTGTGTTTGTGGCAGCTTGTAGGTTGGACTGTTCTCTAAGGAGTAATGAGGTGTCCACAAAAATATCCAGAAGTCTATTTGCCTTTAGCTGGCATAATTTGTTTGCAAATGTAAATGGATGTCTCCTAGTATTGTTGACAAACTTAAAAATACACTGGGTGCACCAGAAGACAAATAGGAGAAATGTGGCTGCATGCACTATGATCTGTGGTTTTAGAAAAAGTTGTTATATGTTGTATGGAGGTGGGAGGGGGTACTGCTATGTGTTTAATATATGGCAGTACTTAAATTGTGCTTATGTATTGGGGAGGACTATAAATGTCACAGATGTCTTTTAGTTCATGTGTTGTGCATTTAAAGTTCAATTTGAGGTTAATTTGTGAAGTGATCTTGCAACTTTCTTTGGATCAGTGGATTGATAAAGTGGTTTTATTATGTTAAAGTAGTGTATTTATTCCAGAGTTCACTATAGTGTGATGCTGAAATTATGAATTTATGCATGGTAGGTACTTGAGATGGTTGGAGTTGTGTAATGAGGTGGGAGTCATAGTCTGAACATGTTCTTAATCATTTTGGTTACCCTTTAATTATGTTTAATTTTAGCATGCAGTCAGATAGAGTTAGGTTTACAGTTAAATTATTGTATTTATACATTATAGTATTATATTTACTACTGACTCTAGAAATCTAATAATCTCCTGATAATGGATGCAAACTGCCATTCAGTGGTGACTTTTTTATTTGGTTATCTGAAACTCTGTATCTCTTTCAACTAAAGGAAGATTACATGAATTGGAAAATGATTATGTAATATTAAATAGATTAGATTTTGTGGGATTAAAAGAAGAGACAATTGATTTGAAACATGAACATATATTTTACTACAAAATACAAATACTGGAAGCACTAATGAAAGTATAAAAGAACAACATAATGGAAATTAAAATATATCAGATAGAGTAGCAAGATTATTTGTTCAACTTTTTAATGGTAGGTACTGAATGAAGATATTTTAGATTTATCTCTCAAAATGTTCTCATTGATGTAGAACAAATAGAGAATTTTTATATAGATACAAAAAAATGCTTTTAATCACACCAGACATTATTATAAAATAATCACGAGTCTTTTATGTTAGAATTTAAAAATTATTGAAAAGTAAGAATGTTGTGGATAAATTTGTTTATGGAGATAAAAACGAAAGGTCAAAGGCTTTTCATTTTTTAGCAAAAAAGTGGTATCTTATGAATTTTGTTTTCTTTAAAGCTAAATAGAATTGAACATGTAAGCATACAAATGAAGGTATAATAGAATTGGATTATAAATTGACTAAATTCAACACCGTAAATTATTGTTGAATAGTGAGATAAAAGATACATATTCATGTAACACTAGAAAGACAAAAGCTACTTACAAAGCCCATAATAACAGTTGATAGTATTAACTTTCAGAAACACTTCAGTGAATTTAACTTTAAACTTTCAAATTGTTTTAAAATATTAATAGACTTTAAAGCTGATCTAGACTTGACTGAAATTGATAATGATACATTATTAACAACTGTGTCAAAGTCAGTTGTAATTTATCAAAAATATTTAAATGAGATAAGACATTATATGAAGAAAAAAGACCATGAAAATATTTTAAAATGATTCATTAAGAAAAATTTATTATCTGGAATATTATAAAATGGCACTGTGAATTGGGAAGAAAAGTTATAGAAAAGAATATCTCAGAAGTATAAAACAACATCTTGGAATAATTGTTGTGTCTACTATTTAAAAAAATAAAATTTTTACTATAAAAAAAATCATGAATTGGGTAAAATTATTCTAGTAAACATTATATATCAAAAAGAATACAAAGTATCGCTACAATTACAACATCTAAATTCTTACGTATTTTAAATGAAGAGGCAAAATTATGCAATTAAATCTAAAAAGAAGGTAAAACAATCCAAGAATTGATGGATTGTTAATATTTTAAAATAATTAAGTGAAAAATTCGAATATACTAAATATCTAAAGGATAAAGAAGTATGAGATAATTGAAGTGATACAGATATTTAAGAAAGGTGATAAATGGGATATTACAAACTATAGACCTACCTGTCGTTTATCAGTTTTATATAATATCTTTACAAATATTTACAATTCTTCTATAGCACCATGGGATTCAAGCTAACAATAAGAATAAAATGAATCTAAAAGTGATTTTAGCAAGACAGACGACAGCCAAATATTGAGAGAAATTATAGAAAAATAACAATGAGGATGGGTTACCACTATTCTTTGAATTCATAGATTATAAAAAGACATTTAAATCTAAAACCATGTTTAGAAGTAATTAAAATGTTGAATCATCGAGATATAGACTAAGAATATCATCATATTTAGAAGAATATTAAAGTGATGCAGTAATGAGTAGATATTTGGATGAAATTAAGAATATTAACATGGTTTTAAAATGATTCCTAATTTCCAAAACTTTTTTTTACATTAAAATACAAAGATCTTAATTACGATACTGAGATTTTGTGGATTAAATTACTAGTATTTTTTGAAATAATGCTTTACAGCTTTAAAAACTGCCACAAGAGTTATCAGATGAAAGTAATAAAATATTATTAAATATAACTATTAAATGTTCAATGGATTTTCTTAAAAGAAGCAACTAAAAAACATGCATTAGAAAAAATTAACACATACAAATATCTTGATTGAATCATCTGGTGCAAATAAAAAAATAATGGGTGAAATTAATCATGAAATTAAATATACATGAAGTGCTTTTGGTAAAACAACTTAATTTTAAAAGAAAATATATCTATGTGTTTAAAAGTGAAGTTTTTAATTGTTGTGCTTTACTAGTTTTTACATATGAATCTGATTCTTGGATGTTACTTCAAACAATTCCATAAAGTATGGAGAGATGCATTTTGAAATCAATTAGAAAAAATAAAAATATGTGGTTGAAAAAGAAGAAGTATCATATGGATATCATTAAAATAAATAAATATTGATGAAATAGAATTACACTGAACATATTGATAGAAGAAATGATAATAGGCAAACATTTGATATCTTCAACAATATGAAAATGGATTGCAAAAGACCCTGAAAAAAAACTATTTGAGATGGATTAATGGAAGAAGAAAGCCAGCTGGTGTTATGAGGAAAAGAGGATATAGATTGGAAAATTTGGATTAAACTTGGAGAAAGTTAATTCTGCAATAGAACAAAAATAGCTTAAAGTAATATATATAGTGTAACAAGATGTTCATCCTTAGCAAAATGGTGATTTGCATATTTTAATAATACATATATATATATTTTTTAAAATATATCCAAATACGGGTTAGGCACATATAAATATTGTATCCGGATTTATAATAACACTTTATAATAATCAAATAATTGTTAATTGATAAAATTAATATTTTTTTCTTATTATCCTATAACTCAGATTTATTAAATTCTAATACTCTTGAGGAATGTGAATATATTAGAGATGTAGGCATGTAAATATGCCTACAGATGTTGAGTTAATTATTTTATAATTTTCAAATATTTTTTAAAAGAAAGACAAAATAAAATAATGGTTTATTCAGTAATAATGAGAGAATATTATTTAGTTTTTGATTTTAATAGATTTTTAAAAATAAATTATTTCTAGAAATGCTTCTTTTTGTTGCAGTTATTGTTATTACAAACATTTGTTAACCCTGTTTAAAATATTCAAGAAATCAACTTTTAATTTTTCCATATCTAATATAACTAATAAAAAAAATTGTAATTGTTCATTTTGTTCCAATACATAAGAAGAAATAATTTAATATTTAAATCTATTATTTTTTTATTATTTTGTTGATGGTTTGGTAAGATAACTAGCTATTATATAAAATAAAACTCTTAAGAAACCAATTTTCTTGTAGAAAAAAAACTCTTATAATTGTTCAAAATTAAATACCTTGAAAAATTTTTATATAGATTAAAACAAGTATTTGTCCGAAATCACTAAGAAAAGCAATTATCGGGAAAGTGTGAAAATCAGGTACTATATAGAATGTTTAGGCATTTTATACAATAGGGATTTTTAGGCAAAGTACAAAATTTCATTATTTTTTTTTACATATTTTCCCTAGACATTATATAGAATACTTAGGCATTATAAAGAATGACAAATAGTTTTTTGAGAAAATTATAAAAAATACTTTTATTGAAAAGATACATGCAAAAATGTATAAAATACAAAATTCTACTCTTTATTAACTAACTATAAAATGTAAAGATAAGATTTACTAACAAATTTCACTCATTAATTTTACTTATTACGTATTAAAGGGAGTACTAAGCATTTCATACTTGAACATCCCACTTTTAGTATTGTATAAAAGGCCAGTTCCAGTTCTCATACTTTGTTATATATATATATATATATATATATATATATATATATATATATATATAGTATTTACCGTTAAAATTTATTTATTATATATATATAGAATAATAATACATATAAATGCATAATATATATAATGAACTTTATTATAATCTTACAAAGAAAATAAATATCAATATAGTATCTGTAATCTATTGCTAGATTCAGTATTTCATATTCAAAATAATATCTTTATCAATCATGTGCGATTATCCTAAAAAGAAATGACATAAGCCAATGAAGCTTACATTGGATTTACTACAAGAAAATTTAAGTAATGGTTCAAACTGAACATGGCTATAAAGATATAAAAATGAATTTATTGGAGTAAATATTTTCATGTATACCTGTACAAGAATCATCGAAGTTCAATGGGCATTTTTTAAAAAATACTGTTTGATTAAGAGATGACACCAAAACTAGTATAGTAATAGATTATTTTAACTTTAAAGAAAATTCTATTTTTATACTATTTTTATGTATAAAATAATTTTATAATTTGATTTGTAATTATTATCACACTAGCATTGCAATAATACAATAATAATAATAATACGAATGAAATGTATTTTATTATTGAGTATACAGGAATTAGACTTTAGAGTATATGTGTATATGATAATTCAATACTAATTAAAACAATATTAATTCATATGTATTCACCAGTTAGGAGTTATTTACTTACTTTGTTTATTAGTGCCAGGTAAGAAATGAAATAATTTCTTCCAGATCATTATCAATATTGTTATAGGGGTCATTATTCACTATATGAATAACATTATTATATAAGCCTTATGCCTGAATGTTGTAGTTAAATTTAATTATTTGCCTAATAAAAACCTTTTGTTTGAAAAGATTGTTGATCTCTTATTTTAATTGTGATTGCACCATTAGGGCACTTTCTGAATTCTCATAGTTTAAACAATAAAACAATATTTAGTTTTAGATCCAAATTGTATTATCTATACCATTAGTTTACATTCATTAATAATTGAATAAATCAAGCCAGATAATCCAGTACTTGTTGCAACTTGGATTAAAATAATATAATGATCATTTCTTTTATATAATATTAAATATTTGGAAAATAGAAGTTAATGGCATCAAACTGCTAAGACATATGTTCACATGTTCTTACCATTAAAAATATTTCATTTCATTTATTAGAGAAATAAGAGCACTAATAATTTATTATTAAATATAAGGGATCTTGAAATAAATTTTGAAGAGAATATATGTGATTTAACATTACAGAAATACAAGAATCTTCATTATATTCTCACTGTCATCCACCAAAGGAATACATCCCTCTCCTTTCTTTTCTTAATTGCATTTAATACAACAACCCTAATGGTTTCACTTTTATTATCTATTAGTACTTGAGAATTTATAAACTTGATCATTTATTTGATTATGACTTAGATCAGTTTCATAAATAAGGCCATTTATTTTAATGCCTAAATCACTAATGTCAATTATGAAAAATGCTTTTTCATCTAATATTATGCAAACATAATATGGATGGATCCATGGTCTATATATGGTTACAAATTTTCTTCATGAATATTAATCATATACATTTTTAAACTTGGACATATGTTTAATATTTTTAAAGATGACTAGTATGTAATGAGTTGAAATATAGGAATGAAAATAAAATATAAAATTTCAGTATTTTTATTAACAAATACAAAAGTAATAATACATTTAAAATATCACTAAATTAGATACAAAATAATAGTTTGAAGCAAATATGAGAAAAATTTACAAGAAATATATATATTCTAAATATACATAATATCAAATTGAAGACTCTTATCGAACAATGTTTACAAATGAGCACAATTTTTATTTTATCCAGTAATAAAAACAGATGATTAAAAGAATCTATCTTTCATCTGCTGCCTAAGTTCTTATGTAAACATACATATAAACCATGAAAACAAGAAGTATAAAATGTAACATTTGGAACATTGCCAAAACTTAAAACATAATATTATTTTTATATGTATGTAGACTTCAATTTAAATAGAATTTATGAAAAAAATAAAATTAGTCTTCTTATTTGTTACTTTCAATCAATTAATGAAAGTATTTTTAAGAGAATGAATTTATCTCATGAAATTTAAACTTAAAATCTTACTAGAATAACATAAAAAAATATTTTCTTAGTTTCTAACATATTAAGTTTATGTATATATTTAAAACTTAAATTTAATATTATTAGTATAATGTATTTTATTTTGATAAATATATTGTGAATAAATTAGTGACAATATATTTAAATTTTAAAAACAGTAATAAAAATACATTTTAAAATGTATCTTCTTCTTAGCAAAATGAAAAAAATGTCCATCTATGAATAAGAACAAAAACTAAAATATAAAAGCAAATACAAAATTGTGCAAAAATCTTCAGCTTTTGGTTTATCTAATGTGACAATATATTATATGATAATTTTTATTGTGCTTTAATCAAACAAAAGATTAAGTCAACTGAATTGTTATGCAGCTCTATGTGAATCAGCCTAAATTTAAACTTAAAGGCAAAGTAAGTAACTATTTTTGACTAACTTATAAACACTTCACCATAATCCATTATATATAGAAAATTTAAACATGAGTAGTGTTAAAATGAAACCAATTACTTAACAACCCAAATTTACAAATCCAGCTCAAAATTCACTCAATCATTATCTAGTCTAATATAAGCAGATGAGAAAATAAAGATTATCTTTTATTTGCCATGTAAGTTCTTAAATAAATACATGGACAAGTGATAATACCAATAAGAGTGAAATTTAAATCAATCAAGATGTTATTCCATTTCTACTTGAATTCAGCCTAAATTTAAACTTTTGAGGTAGAGAAAATAACTACTTATTTTAATTATCTTGAAAACACAGCAGCATTATTCACTATACATTGAAAATCTTTATATGCATACTGTTGAACTGAAGTCTATATGAACAACTAATGTTTACAAATCTAGTACAATCTTAATACTACCTGGTGTCAAAGTTTAATATGAACAGATAAAATCAAATACTAAGACCACTTTTTATTTGCCACCCATGTTTTTTAAAGAGACACACAGTATGTAATCATATTCTGAAAAGTATTTGCTGAAATGCAGCAATAGTTATCAGTCTGAATGTTGCCATTAAGTAAAAGGATTAACATTGATTGATAATATTTGTTAAAAAGCTGATTATATCTCTAAAAAAATTTCAACAATTTTATTGGATATAATTTGGACTAAAGTAGATAGTTAATTGAATAAAAATAACGGAAGATTGCTTATCTCATTTAAATTTTGAGATGATATGATTGCTTTAGCAATTAGTACTTTAAAATTTCAGGATTTATTAAAAAGCTATCATTTGAAAGCAAAGAATTAGAAAATAAATTGTAAGAAGTTCAAATCCTAAAGAATGATGTTTTTTTTAAAAAAAATAAAGAATGATAGTAATAAATTAAAAAAGTTTGCAACTATAATTATAAATGCAGATAGAAACATAATGGATAAAATTCATCGTGGATTTAAAGTTGAACGGTATGTCTGTAATAGAAATGACTTAGTATTAAAAAAAATAAATCCACGTACTTCAAAAGAAAGTTTTTAACGAATATGTTTCGCCCAAGTTCATTTAAGAACTTCGAATCGTCCAACAAAATTTGGAGAAGTATACTATGAATTGGAGAGAGTGGATTAAACTCAGACATCTTTATTCTATAAGCCGTTGGTAAAGATTAAAAATTCTAAGCACGCACTCACATATATATATATGTCAAATTAATATTTATGCTGTTGTAAGATATTCCCTATATTTATTTTAAATGACTATTACAATCATTTTCATTTGTTTTAATCAGAAACAGTGTGTATAATTTTAATTATTTTCGAGTTTTAAAGTAGTTATATGTTCCAACTTTTCTTTTTCTTCTAAGAGCAACCCACCATCATTTTCATACAATTAGCGTTCCATAATCTCAACGTAATCTTATCTATTGAAATTTAACTAGAAGTCTTTATTAACCTCGATTTATTTTATAAATTCTGACTAGGAAGAAATTAGCCTAAAAGCTTGAAATAATTTCAACGCCTTAACACGTTTTTAAATCATTAAACGCGATTTCATTAAATGCAAAAAGCAATATATTTTAAATTGCATGCGTATTTATATATACAAAGAAAAAGGTACAAGTAGTGATGATGATAAGTGATGAGGATGAAGGGGACTGGATCTTTCCACGCTCAAGTTATCAACGCATAAAAAGTTTATGAAATAATGATATATTATATATAAGTTAAAGATATTTGTATTAACTAGCACTATAAAGAATAAAGAAACTCGTTTGCTGCAATAAGCTAAAAGAACTAGTAACGCATTAATAATAAAGTAAATTTGGTTAATATATTGCAATTATTATTTTTAAGATCATAGAAATATATTAATTAAATCATATCCTTTATTTTGGTTCTTATTTTATTATTTTTTCACAAGTGACTGCTTCGCAAGCAAGCAGTTGCTTGCAGACAGTTGTCGCGAGTTCGCTTCCCGGCCAATGCTTTGGCATATGGAAATAATACCTCCTACTTTTAAAAATACTTCTATAATTTCAATTAATAAAACCTATAAGTCAGCATTTAATTAATAATAAAATTAAATTATACTTAACATTAATCTGGCAGTAAACAAATGTTTTTTTTTCTCTTTCAATATGTTTTAAGAACATTTATATTCTATGATATCGATATATAAGGTAGTTTTTACAATATAAAGCTGAAAGTCTTCCATATAAACCAAAAATCTTTATGATGTTTTGATTCTATAAAATTCAGTTGAGGATTTTTTTTGTGTGTGAGTGTTTACATTATTGTCAAAATTGAGCGGTTTGACAGTCATATAAATCCATCAAAAACTGCTCTCAACTGGATTTTATAAAATCAAGATTTTTCAAAAATGTCTTTTTGTCACATATATAGCGTGTGTAGAGGGTTTTGATTCCCATCATGCCTCTGTTGAGTAGTCATTTATGACAATAAGATTGTGAATAAATAATAAAATAATAATGAATACAGTAATAGAGTAAACAATCAGTAGATCATCATCAGAGGTAATTATATATATATATTTAATATATATCTAGCAAATCTAGATTCCACTTGCACCCTGTGCCTCAGAGAAGAGGAAATTTCACTTCACCTTCTCTGCCACTGCATTTCCCTTTAACCCTACAGAGACCTTATAGCCTCTATGCTAAATGACAAAATACCTTTCTTATCTACTCTCATTGACAATATACTGTGTGGATTCATCCCAGAGATATGTTCATCAACCTTCTTATTGTTTTTGCTATGGTACACCCAGGGATGTCTCACTTTTAATCATGTACTTGAGCGTCCACTTGATTTATATTGACAAAAATGGAAAAAATTCAGAAGAGGGACCAGAATTTGGTCCCTTTGTACATCTATGATCCCACATGGATACTAATTGATTTGCCTCTCTAAAGCTAATCCGTTTCATACCTCAATAGAAATCATCTATCCTGGAAATGATTAGGGGCTAATTTGCATGCATTCCTTTGGGATTGATTATGATTTGCCTTTCTCCTCAAGCTTATTGCCCAGACCCTGAGTATATTGACATTGACTTCCATTCAGAAGGGTCAGTTTACCTATACAAAGCTGTGGTTTTGCATGGACAAAAGTTTACAACTATCTTTGTACATTTTGAGACATGCAAGCTTCTATGCATCATATTAGTTTTTATAGGCTGTGCCACCCAAAATGTGTCAATATTGAACTTCTACCTCTCTGAATACCATTTATTGTATCCTAAGTCTAATTCTATCATAAGTTGTAACCAAATTTTACAATAAAATATTCTATATTTTTTATAAAAAAAAACAACAACATAGCATCAGCAGTAAATAATTATCAACAATCATCTGTTGTGTCTGGATCTAAAGATGCTATATTATAAAATTTTAGACTAATCATTATCAAGCCCATTCCAATCCTGAGGCATAATATTATAAAACAATAATTATCTATAATTCTGTTGTGTTCATGGATGTAAGTATCAATAATAACTAAGAATATATCAAAAAATTTTAATTATTATATCAATGTTGATCATCAATGCTCAGAAACACAGATATCATGAGTATGTTGGCCATTAATAAATTAATGGCTATTATCATAAAACATATAAATAAAATAAAGTGTGTCGCTTAAAAAATCACACAAGCTATTATTCCGAATATGCTTGGAATTGCACTCACTTTTGACATTCTTTTATAATAACTATATTAATGATTAGTACTAATCATTTATTAGGCTAAAATTGATATACTCTTTAATTTAATTAAATATCTCTATATTTATTTTTATTAGCTACAATCATATGGGAGCATTAATCTAATTATATATCCCCCTCTCCATGTGTTACTTTAAACTTCTACATCACAGACTTTTTTCTAGGGGTCTTTATTCATATATAAATATATCTAATTTATTAATGCTATTTTTTAAGAAAGAAATTGCTTATCCATAAAGAAATAATTAAGCAGTATAAATTCTTGCAAATATATAATATAATACACAAATAACACATTCCACTTTCAAAGTCATACATTAGTTAAACAAATGAGAATAAAACATTACCAAATGTGTAATGCAGACTAATTTATCATGATTCATGATTTAACAAACACTCTAATTAATGTGTATCTATATCTTGTTTACCATATTTATAATTTACAAATTTTATTGAACAATATCCCATATATGCTTCCACCATAGATAAATAAATTATACAAAGATATTAGTGCATAGTGTTGGCAATTTAGGTTTATGCAAAATTTTGCATAAAAATGGTTAAGAATTTTCAATTAAAAAACTAAATGAAATGAAGTATGAAACTTAAGATCAGTATTAGAGAAACATCAACATGGTGTGGATAATTTCCAAAGTATGATAATTTATTCAAAATTCTAGTAACCCATGATATGAAATTTTTAATCACCAGAGAGTTTTATTTCTGTATTTATATCTTACTTTTAAAACAAATCTTTATTGTGCTAAAAAAAAAAAAAATATTTACATTTATAAAAAATTTGGTTTGAATTCAATTAGCAACATGGGATGTCTTTAGATTACAAACAGTACATTATTTACATACATAGCATTGACATAAAAACAATAATAATAGTAAATGGAGAAAAAAATATAATGGTGTTGGGAGAGTAACCCGACTCCATGTAGCATTACCAATGTTTGGTGAGGCAAGTTCCTGATCTCTGTTTTTAATTTTTAAGATTTTATTAAAAAACAATGATTGTAATTTCTTATTTGTAGAGTTGAAGCAAAGATGACATCTTACATAAGGAAAATAGTAATTCTAATTAAAGAAAAAAGGCCTCTTTTTATATTAGCAATAAGAGTAATACTAGGAGAAATATGAGATTTAGTAATTGGCTCAATGATGTTTTTACATATGATAAGAGCAGAACACTAGATAAGAAAATGGTATATTGCTGCTTCAGCCTGATGACAGAGAGAGCTAGCTGGATCAATGTTAATAAAGGACCTTATCTATAATAGGAAATAACTAATAGGTAGAGCCTTCAAATTAATTTTAATAATGAAATCAAGTTATTTTGGCTCTAGATAAGAGAATTTGAATTTTTTGATTATTTGTTTAATTAGTGATGTTAAGAATGGATGGAAAAGGATGTGGTTGGCTAATTCTATGTACTATATTGTAGGCCTCCCAAAAGACTATTTTCCTGAAGAATATCTAAATATTAATGTCAATACTAGAAGCTGAGTGTTTGATTAAGGAATGAAAAAAATTAACTTTACAGAGTGGAGGTGTATTGGTAGGATTGACAAGAGTAAATTTCATAGTGTTTGGATAAACAGAAGTGAATTTAGAAGTAGTATTAAATGATCTCTAAAAATAAATGGTGTGTATTGAGTGGAGGGAGAAACCATTATTTTTGGCATGCTTTTGTAAAGTTCTAATACTGATTGCTGTTACATTTTTGTTCCAAAATAGTTTTGAATGAATCAAGTTGATCTTCTTCTTGAGATTATTGATATAGTTGACAATTGGCATATAGTAAGTCATCTTTGGAAAAATCAGAATGTTAGTGAATGATACTTTTGTATGGAGTAAAATATTCATTTTAGAAAGGGAATTAGTTATATTTTCAGCAGAGGTAAGAATGGAGTCCTGAATGAATGTTTTCATAGCAGTCATAGATTTATAAATGGGAATTCCAAGAAAGTTATGAGGTGGTGCAGTGAATGGAGAAGGGACACTCTAATCAGTGATGATACTTCATGTGGAAGACTTATATAGATTAAACTGAAGTCTGTACTAAACCATATAATTTTTCAGAATAGCAATAAGTAAAGTGAAGTATTTCTTGGAAAGGAGGAATATAACAAGATCATCCATGTATGATATATGCCTATCTGCTTTATCAATCAATGGACATTATACCAGGCAATTTTCACTTTATTTTCTGAAGCAATGGGTTTATATAATTTATAAAAAACAATGCACTCAATGGAAACCATGTGGAATATAGTTATAGGATTTGAATCCAGGTGTATTCTTTCTATTAAGAGTGATAAAAATTTCCCTATTTATTAGAAGATTGGGTAAAATATAGATAACTGGAATGGAAATAGTATTTTAATTATTCAATAAAAACATCTGTACAGACAGAATCAAAAGCTGAATCAATATCTAGTTGTACTACTATGATACCTGCTTTTCTAGCAAATCTTACATGGTCAATGACAAATTTAATAAGGGTAATAGCATCAGAGGTGGAAGCTCCCTTTTTAGCAAACTGAAAGTTTGAGATCTTATCCTTAATAATGGATTCAATGACCTTGATAAGCATATGTGACATAGAAATGAGAAAAGATTATTAAGAGGAGATAAGATAGTATTTTGCTTGAGAAGCAGAACTAAGGAAACTGGATACAATCCTTCAATATGATTAAATTGGTTGGAAAGAAAGTCTATCATGTTCATAATGATTGATAACTGTAAAGAAACTCATATGCATGAGAAGGTACTTAGGGATCACATGAGAACTAGAGTGAATATTTTCAGGTAAAGATTTCAGTTTACACATTACCTCAGACTTTGTGATACCATGATCCTGATAACTTTCACCAAAAACAAAAATAAGTTGTTCTGGGTAGTTGACATTTGGTCACTTGATTTAAAGTGAAAAAAATAGCAGGTAACATATTAAGACCTATGCTAAGATGATTGTGTACTATAATTGAGGATGGGATTGACTTTTTATTTCTACAAGATAAAGCCTAGTTGATGTAACCTTTCAACCAGTTATGAGTTGAACCAGAATGATTTTAGTCTTTTTAATAGAGAGATACTCAGCCAAGATAGATTGGAAATATTTATATTGTTGCTTAAGAGACATAATTGGGATAGAAGTAGGGTTATAGGAAGTGGCTTTCAACTTCAAATTAATAGCATCAAGGTCCTTGACTAAAGCTGTGGGTGATTTGTTTTTGCTAGTGTAGTTTCTAATGACTGATTGGATAATATTGATAAACGAAAATGAAGCTATGGTAGGGGTTTGAGAAAAAATGTCTATCTTCTTAAAATAAATATAGATTTCTGAGATTACTGCATCTGAATCTGATCCATATCTTATAAGACCTGAAGGTATATAAAAAGTCTGAAGCTAGAAACAAGATTGGGATATTATTCTTGAAAAATTGCTTAATATAACCTTTTCATACATATTGTTTCAAATATATTAGAAATTTATAAAATTAAAAATGAATTGAAAATTAAAAATATTTGAAAATTACTATTTATCTCAAAATTATATATTGGAAATTATTTTGTATATAAATCTTTGCTCCAACATAACTGGGATTAAGATAAAATACTTTTATAAAATAAAATGTGAAAATAAACAGTTTATCCGGAACACACAATTATTTCACAATTTTCTAAACTAATACTTTCATTTTTTTTCTAATGTGACTCATAACTGTATGTGCTGATCTGCATTATCTGTGCCTGAATATATGTATTAAAATACTTTAATCATTTCTCTGTTTTTATATTTACAATTTTATGAGTGCAATCTAATTTTATCTATTTCTTGATACTCTTATATTTTAATGAATATTTTGAATTTGTTTGTTTTTTTATTATTTTTTGATTTCTTATGCTTTTATAACATATAATTTAAATAGAAAACTTATTGAAGGCCAAATATAGTTTTAATATGTGCATTTTTTAAATTCTTGTAATATTCTAAGTTTTAAACTGAAATCGATATTTTATTAAAATAACTGATCTTTCGATTTTTTTTAAAGAAATATTTATATTCTTTCCATTATATTTAAATATATATATGTGCTTTGCTTATAAAAATTTTGAATTTCAATTTAAGAGAAAAAATTATTAAACATTACTTATATGAATAAATAAGGTGCAAATTTTTAAAAAATAATATTATATATATATATGAAGTGCAATAATAGTGTATCTACCTGCTAGCTCTATGAGCTGGATTCAAATCCTGCCTGATAAAACTGAAAAAAATTGAATTTGAATCAGGAATCAGACTTTTCTTTCTATGGTCAAATTAATTAATCATTTAATATGATCAGTAAATGAGTAGATAATCTTAAAAAGAGAGAGAACTATTCAAATCTTCACAGCTCCAAAATTAATAAATCTGGTGAATATTGATTTCATTATTTTTTTGTGTGTGAAAAACAATTGGAGGGATTTTTGCTCTTAAATATAATGTTTAAAAACTGTTTTGGGTATACAACATTTATTGTTATAAGGATGTTACTTTAACAACAGGTTGAGGTTGTTGATTGTTATTGATATTGGTATTGTCTAAGCGTTGACTTAATTTAATGATTTACTAATATATGTACATTGTAACATAATTGTGCTCATATGGTTATATTCTAACTTCATGACTCTAGAGAATGAATATTTATCCATTTGATGTCTATCAGGCTAGTATATACCAAATGAGTAGACTAAAACCTTAAAATTTAACCCTATTTCATCATAACCATTGATAATGGTCACACTGAAGATCACATCAAACACTGGTCTTAAGGCAAACCCCAGTCATATTTTCTGATTATTATTTATCTCATACATGCATTAACTGATAGATGTGTTTTAGTTAGCCTTCCAGCTATATTGTAACCTATTCTAAATCTTAAATATACACCAAATATTTGATGAGAAACATGAGAAATGAAGCTTTTAAACAATAACAATTTATTAATAACAATAAATAAAATTTAATAAAACAATTCATCTTTCTCCAACTCCTTGTATTTACAAATATACATATCAACAAAAAATTATTTTAGAATAGATGAGAAAATCAATCAAGTTTATAATGGCTTAATTTGTTTTACTTCAATTCTTTTAGACACTCTCAACTTGATTGATTTCCTGGTTCCAGAGTCAATAATATGATAATAATAATAATAATAATAATCTTTTGATACATAAAAAAAAAACAGTTTTTTAAATCAATTTATAAAAAAAATCATTAAAATGTTTGTTCATTGTGATTACTTTCTTACTTTCACTGCTGATCTAATGATGGAGAATATCAGGTAAATTTCTTAATATATATTTTGTTATTTTTCCTCTTTAGTACATAAGATAATTCTATGGTCCATGATTCATTTCTTCTCTGACAATTTTTGGCAGCATTATAGACAATAATAGTTATAGCCAACAACTCCAACAATGTTTAGGTGTTAACTAAACACTTATTTTAGCAATTCTATGGACATCTCATTGTATAATCTTGACAACACCTTGGAAAATATGGGGCAAAATCTTGATGGGACATCTACTCAACCATAGTGGATTGTGTAAATACAATTGACTGGAAATCATTGTTATGTCAACTAGAAGAATAGTAGAAATGTTTTTTTTCTATTTGAATAACATAGACAAAATTTCAATAACAATGAATGTGTGCTAAAAAAAAGAACCTTTTATATCCAACTCTTCCATTGTCTTTTGGGTATATGTCATTTTTTTATTAATTAAAATTGAATTTTGAAAATAATTAATATTTATTTTCAAATCATAACAACAGGCAAAAAATTATGTTTCAACTTCATACATTGTCTAGATAAGATAACTAAGCAAAACAGAAAAAAAAAAAAGAAATATATTTTAAAACTGATATTTGGGACCTGAGATTTTAATCTGTTTTAGTTTATAATTAATTAAATTAAAATTGTATCTAAATATTATTCTGTTTTAACAGAACAACAAAAACAAAATTTTATTTTTTAAATTTTAATTAATTTTTTTCTGTTGTGAAAAAGAAATATAATATTTTATTACAGTTAATTTTATTGTCTTTATCTGGGTTTTCTTTTCTCGTTCTCTTTCCTTCTAATTCCTTTTAGTTTTATAAAATTAAAGTTAAAATGTAAAATATATCATAAACTCCTCTTTTCTTTTAGATATTAAAATGAGCTTAGCTATTATTAAAACAATTTTATACATCTCTTAGCTTTTACATTTATTTATCATATGTATATGTAACCCATGACAGAGAGTTGATATTACCCATCCTTCACTTAGAAACAAAATAGAATTGAATCCATATAGTCATCGATCAATTTTATTTCTACTTTTGTTTTTTTTCCAAAATCTCATAATAATGTTATGCTCAGCTGCATTAAAAGTGGAGTTATAATCTGGTATTCATAATAAAATTTTGTCTTAATCAGTACATGTATTATTTTTTATAGGGAAGAAATTTAGTTATTATTTATTGGAGCTTATCATCAATTCACAATGTTGGAATTAACAAAGAAATTCATCACTAGGCAATGAGTATACAATGTAGCATAAATACCAAGAAGATTAACTCATTTAAGCACAATACACAACCTAGCATGCTATACATAATAATCCATGCAGGTAAAACTTCTGCTTAATATTGAGTCTTAGAGGAAGTGGCTCACAATTCAGGACTGCATTAACTATTTGTAAAATAAAACTATGATTGCTTCATCTATTTCAAAGTTTAGAAGCTAATGAATATACAGTATTAAAATTTTATTTGGCTCATTTTTAAGAACTTACTAGCAGATAAATCTCTGGTTAGTTGCAGTGCTGAAATAGTTATTCCATGAGGTATCATGGAAATATCACATTTTTGAGCCAGTAACAAACTCCTCCATCCATCACTAATACTGAAAACAAAGCAATCATTTCAATTATCTCTTTCATGAATATTTCCCTGTTTTTAATAGTCTCTTTCAGTGTTTATCCTCATTTTTCTTTTATAATGTTATAATTTATTATTTGCTTGTGATTGATTGAAATCCTGTATTGGACTGAGTCCCAAATGTAATTAAATTATACCCATTAGTGATTAGAATCTATCTTCATGGCTCTAGGGAATGATTATTTATCCATTTGATGTCCAGTAGGTGATTATGTATAAGGTGGGATAACTAAAACCTTAAAATGTATTTCTATTTGATCACAACTATTGATGATGATCACAATGAAATATCATTTCAAGCCCTGGTCTCAAGACAAACCCATAATATTTTCTGATCACCATCTACCCACACATATATTAACTATTAGAGTATGCATTTTAATGAGCCCTATCAGATCAGCTATATCATAGATTATTCTAAATCATAAACATACTCCAAATACTTGTTGATGAGGCTTTTTAATAATAACAATTAATTTATTTATAAACAAAGGCAAAACTCTCCATAACAACAATTATGTGCTAGTATAGAGATGGTGATCATGTAATAATTTATTTATAACAATAATAAAACAAATTAACTCTATGTAGCCCTTGTATTAACAAATATAAATATCAATAAAAAATTATGTTAGAATCGGTCAGACTTAATTTCTTTTATTCAATAATATAATAAGAATATAAGAATAATAATCTTATAATGCATAAAATAACAATGTTTTTAGTTAATAGATTTAGATTATTATTCTTATAAAAAACACACAGAAAGACACACAATTGAAATTTAAAGATAAAAAAATCAAGTCAGATGTCACATGACTTAATTTAATAAAGCTGGTATTCACAAATGTTATATATAGAGCTTGCAAAATAAGCTCTCTTAACAAGCTTTGAAAATGTCCTCAATCCCAGACCAGTTTCTGCTTCTGGTTTCATCAGTGAGTGCCAGGATATAAGCATTAGATTAAAAATAGTGGGACAAGCCCAGCACTTTAACTAATGTATAACTAATTAGTAGAAAATCTGAAATTTTCAGACATCCATATGTCTTCCAATCTAGCTATCTAAGTCAAATGCCCATATGGGACTGAACTAAATTCAGATACACCATATATTAATAGCTTTAGCAATATAAAATCACCAAAGCCTTAATAGCAAAAAATAAAATGATAAAAAAATCAAGTCAGGTAGCACATGACTTAATTTAATAAAGCTCATATTTACAAATGTTATATATAGAGCTCACAAAATAAGCTCTTAACAAGCTTTGAGAATATTCTCAACTCCAGACTGGTTTCTGCTTCTGGCATCATCAGTGAGGTGCTGGGATATAAGCATTAGATTAAAAATACTAGGACAATCCCAGCACTTTATCTAATGTATAACAATTGAGTAAAAAATATGAAAATTTCAGACATTCATATGTCTTCCAATCCAGATATCTAATTCAAATAGCCACATGGTACTGTATGGCTATATGGATGGCTGAAAAGTTGGAGATTGCAATGGATTGAAGCCTGTCCATTAAAGTATGAAGATTTGCTATCTTAATATAAACTGAGCATTGATTATATATATGTGTGAGAGATGATAGTCTGGACCAACTGATGAGTGCTGGTTTAGCACGAAATACGTATGTTGGTGATTATTAATCTTTTCTACATGTATGTGGTCATGTGTTTCAGTTATATGAGATAGTGTGGCTAGTTGAAGGGTGCTTGAAAATCTGAGTTCAAATCCTCTATACTTACAATTAAGCTCCCAGGTTTGTGAAGAGTGCCTGGTTTCAAATATTTACATATTAAGCTTGTATCCTGTCCATCCCTCTTATATGTACTTAATGGATACTGTCCTATACATGAGGGGTCAGATTGACTTCAGGTCAACATGGGCATGGCAATAATATTAGCATCAGCATGGGATTTGAGTTTTCATCATCAGATTTTCAATGATATGGATGGCTGAAAAGTTGGAGATTGTAATGGATTGAAGCCTGTCCATTAAAGTATGAAGATTTGCTATCTTAATATAAACTGAGCATTGATTATATATATATGTATGTGAGAGATGATAGTCTGGACCAACTGATGAGTGCTGGTTTAGCATGAAATACGTATATTGGTGATTATTAATCTTTTCTACATGTATGTGGTCATGTGTTTCAGTTGTATGAGATAGTGTGGCTAGTTGAAGGGTGCTTGAAAATCTGAGTTCAAATCCTCTATACTTACAATTAAGCTCCCAGGTTTGTGAAGAGTGCCTGGTTTCAAATATTTATATATATATATATATATTATAACATTTTCCATATTTGCTAGAGCTCTATACGTATTATAAAATGCACGAGTTGGTCAAGTTATGTCAAAAAGAAGAAAGTTGTATTTATATTTCTAAAAACATAACTATATTTCCTGATCAACTCAGCCTAGAATTGTTAAGAATTGTGCTATTGACAAAATCAGCTTTTAATTTATTTGTTTTGGGAACAAGGACATAATGCGGATTCATAAGAATCCACTAAAATCTGTCGTCAGCACATCTCGCAAGTTGTAAATAAAAAATAAAAGATTTTTTTTTTATTTTATTTTTAAGAATTAGTAATTTTACCGTAAACTAGAATTATCTTTTAAATATTATTATTCCTGGAACTCATAACATATGGGCAAAGGTAAATTATGGTTTTAAATCTTACTAAACTAATAATAAATTTAATAATAAACACTAATAAATATTATAGAATAACGTACAAATGAAAATTGCTATTAGAAATTTTTTTATTCTGACAGATTAAAAATCTGTTTAAGTTAAAATGCGGATTATTAATTAAGTAAATTGGAGAAAACACACACTAATTCAAACATGAAGCAATTAATAAAATAAAATAATTAAAAAAATTAATTAAAGTTCTTGGGTACACAAAAGTCTCTTGATTAAATAAATGAAAGTCTATATCAGGATCCTACTATATGTATATTTTTAAGATGGTTTGTCAACAATTTAGTCACAATCAGAAATAATAAAGGGTCATAGCTTACTGGTAAATTTAGCGAGAAAATAGTAGATAACTATGCATAGTTTTTTTTTTGGTTAGAATGAGCTCGGCCATTGTTTATAAATTTGATCTTGTTGTCTATTCTGAAGGCTAGTCACAAAAGCTTTATTAGTGTCCATCTTCTTAATGATGTCAGCTAAAGCCCCCATCTACTCCCACATGAAGGATTATTTCATTGTGAAGTGGTCTTGGATTTAATAATCCAAAACCAGCCAAAGGAAAAACAGAAAAAAAAAGACATTCTTCAAACTGGTGTCTGCTTTTTATACTAGAGGCCCAGTTTTCAGACTTCCATGCATGCTATTATCATGGCATTTTTGGTTCATAATCTTGTACAATCTTTACTCATTTTTCAATTACAAAGTTCTCATTTTTTAGCAAATATTTTGGCCATCTTTAATTCTTTAATTAGCTAAAATATTTTTCTTTTAGTTTATCTTTTTACTTTTGGAATTCTTTTGTTCTCTCCAATTCTACTTTTATTTCTAATTACATAAAAAAAATACGAAAGAACAATTTAACCTTCATTGTACATTTTTTTAAAAAAATAAATTATATTCAAAAAAAATCTAAATTTACTTTTATTCTTTTTTTTTTAGCTTTTACCAAATGCCAATATATTTCTATTGTATATAAATAAGTGGTACAATATATACCAATGATGCATAAAATTGTTAATTTAATTTTTTTTAACATGGTAAAAAAAGAGATAATTAGTTATGTAATTATAAAAGTGGCAAAATGCAAAATATTGTCTATATTCTTGAGAACTTATTATAAATGTAAGAAAATGATTTTAAAAATCTGTATAATTTAAATCACTATAAGTAAAAATGATAAAAAAAATGGATGTCTGTGCTTTTTTAAAAAAAATAATATAAGCTGCCTTATCAGCAGACAGTTGCCTTTCTAATTGTTGTGATGATTCTTAAGTCTATAGTAGCTTCAGAATTTATATAATCATTCCTACTTACCATTAGCTGCTATTTTAAATTTCTGAATTAAACTCTTCAAACCCCAAGTTTTTTTATGTAATAGCAAGAATGCTTTACAGTTTCTGTTTTAACTTTTATTTTATTATTTAAATTTTGTTAAGTTTTGTAAAACTTTTAGCTTTATCCTTTGAAAACATTTTATTACATGATTATTATTATATCACATTAAAGTGATGAGTAATATGTGTTTTCAACTTAAAGTTAAGAAATAAATATGATAATGTATATTACACTGAAGCAGAAAATGCTGCCATATTATAAAATTTATTTAATTTACAATTTTTAAGGTTTCTATTTTTTGTTTACTTTTTTAATAGCATAAATAATTGAAATAGTATATATTGATATTGTATTTATTATGGCTGCTTTATATTTATTATCAATTTTTTTTAATAAATTTAAATTGAATATTATTTAGAAAAGACATGGTGTGCTTTTTTTATTACTATTATTTATTAAATTTATTTAATGTATGTTGAATTTGTTTTTATCATAATTTAACATTATAAATTCTTGAAAAGACTGTTTAATATTTTGCATTTTGTCATTTTTATAATTAAATAGCTTTTCATTATAATGTAAAAAAATTTCAAGCTAACCATTTTATGCATCTAAGGTAAACATGATTTAAATTGAATATATCCTCCGTTTTTATATAATCATTATCTCTAGATATTTATAAATCTAAAAATTTTATAATTTTATTGTTTTTTATTTGTAATCCAATTTAGATTCTTTAAATTGTTTTATTTGTAGAAAAAAGCAATCAAAAGATAGAATTCTTAGGACTTAAAAGATCTAGGATATAACCATAATAAAATAATTAAACAGTTGAAAGATTTTATAATAGAATAAACAAGCCCCACCTCCTCAACCAATAGAGTATGAAAAATGGATTGGTCTTCCTTATGTTCCAAAAATCTTACAAAAATAAAAAGAATAGTAAAGATACATATAATATAAGTTTCCAAACCCCACCATCACTAAATTAATTATTAAAGAATACCAAGGATAAATAACCCACAGAGTCAGCACATAAAATTGTTTACAAAATTCAGTGTAACTTTCCCATGTGCAATGTTGCATATTTTGAGGAATTGCATTCAATTGATCAATGAGATTAGCCCAGTTCAAATACTTATATAATAGGGCACAAAGGAATGAAGAATTTACATTCATATTTATGGATTATGAACAGAAATTAGCCCACAAGTTTGATTCAATAATGACTGGAATTTTATGCATAGAATGAGAGAATAGAATGTGCAAGAGCAAAGCTACCTGAGTAATCTCAAAGGATTGCTATGCTATAAATAAAGTAGATTCATATATTCCTCTTTTGAAGAAATGGATTATTTAAATAAATTTGAATAAAACAAAATATATTAAAGTAATGTTCAAGAGAATATAAATTGCCACAGGCACATATGACATATCTATCTTGCTCAACTTGAAAAAAATTTAAGTTTAAGCTATATAAAAGTCTATGTTTTCTGCTGAAATGTTCATAACATTTAAATAATAATATTTTCATTAAATTTTCATTCAAATTTTATCAAATTCAAACAGAGATTGAAGTGCTATGCCTGATAAGATGCCAATTGATTTCCAGGCTATAGTTGTCATGTTCAACATATATTCAGCAAAAATTGTTTTATTTTTTTGTTAAACATTGTAACTTGAAAAACTGAGAAAAACTTATGTGGATGATGTGAACTAAAATTAACTTTGGTAATACACCCATATATATTAATGGAATAAAAAATGGCTTCTAAATGTGTAATTGCATTACTTCCACCTTAAATCCCCAACTTCATCGATAAAGCCAAAAACCAATTTAAGGATAGGGATTTAAATGTGTCTTCCTGTGACAATCACTGATTGCTCAAGCTTATATTGTAGATAATAATATAATGTGTATGTGTTAGCAGAATCATGTTGCATATGTAAGGCTTAAGATGTCCATAACAATTTAATTTAAACAACAGATTTTTATACGATTTTCAACTAGAACCAAGCCACTGTTAGTGTGCTAATCTTAGTAAATTGAGGATAAACATTGTTCAAATCCTCATCATCCAAAGATTGATATCTTGTGTGTAATGATTTTTTACAATCCTTTTATTATTAGTTGTCAAAGATGCTTTTCTTCTAAACTGGTCTATTTAAAAATGACTGTGTATATATATATATATATGTACACACTTTTGAGCAGTGCTCATTTAAAATTGTGTTTACAATTATCAAAAAATAAACATTTCTCATAAAACAATGTAAAGTTTAAAATTGGTAATAAATAATAAAATAACTGCAGAATAATTTATCCATAACTGAATAAAAACATCTCATTTGAAAACAAATAAATTTATAAAAGTTTAAAGAGTTTTTAAACTTGTATCAGTAAAGGTTACAATTAATTAATTGGAAGGGGGTAGAAAATATAACTTAAAAAAAACTAAAAGCTTAAAATATAAATCTTTTACATAAAATAAAAAATATCTCTCTTTTCATTCAATTTAAAGAAAACAGTATTTTCCTGTTACTTGAAAGAAATAAAATATATGTTCATAAATAATGAAAGGAATAGTAAAATGTGTGTGTTGATAAATCAATATATGAAAGTTAAAATTTAAAAAACACACTCAGCAATAGTTACTAATAAAAAAAATCCACAAAACAACAAATTATCAATGGCTACCAACTGAAAACAGGATCAAAATCTTATCAAAAGAATGTAATCAAAAACAGTTGATGAATTCCTACAACATATATAGCTGGGGGATATAAAAACTAATTAACAAAGTGACAACAGACCATCACATAAATAGTATGGTTTTTCATCATTAGATCAGTTGAGTTCACAATCAGATTCAATCAGTCAGTCAATCAGTTTTGCAATCAGTCTCCACTTGTCAGTGTTTTTCCGAACAACGCAGTGCAAACAGCCATTGGAAGTATACAGTCTTGTACCAACCTGAGTCTGATAGAACCAGAAGCCTGCCTAATAAAAGTGATATTTGCCTAATAACTTGAAACCTGCCAGGGATGTCTGTCTATCTTAAGGAATAGTGCTTTGGAATAGTAAGCAAAGGAACTTCCACAAAACCTTGAATCCAACCGGTTGAAAAGATTTTCACATGAAGTAGCAACCAGCAAGAAGTCAATGTCCAAATCCTATAGGTAATAAATAACTTTTTTTATTTCATTTCTGATAATAATGTACCATTTCTAACCTTGACGCCTCCCAGAGTCAGTTAATAAATGAACTCTATAACTGTATAAATGAAATATTAATGTGTGTGTTTGAATGCTTATAATTATTTTAATGCTGAATTATATTGTTATTGTATATCTTAGTATAATATGTGTGTGCCTGAGATTATTGTAATTCATTGTTTTATTTAATTAAGATTTCATAGAAGTAGTTTAAAATTTACAATAATAAATATCTGATCAACTAATAAATTATCTTTAAACTTAATGCTTGTCGATCAATTCTTTTACCACTAATTAAAGCAGTAATGCATTATATTCCTTTTGATTGAGCTAGTTGGGATATCTTAGGTGCTGAATTAGTTAGTCAATAATTCAAAGTGCATCATTTATCTTTGGGTAACTGACTGGTGCCCAGAGTTTACTCGGAAACAAAAAAGTGTTTTGAATAATAGGTGTTGAATTCTGCAGTTGAGAATATCTGTGTCCTTTAAATATGGTCACAGTTATATATAGCTCTGGCTTGGTCACAAGTGCCCTCTGGCCATTATTCTTCTTTGCCTAAGGGGCCATGATGGTGCAATATTTAAATTGCCTTGGTGTAGATCACATATATTAAGAATAAATAATTGTATCATATTTTTGTATAAAAGTTTTACAATATTGTTTCCCAAGTTATTTTATTAAAGAATCAAAAATGATAGTAAATTTTGTTGCCTTCCACAAGTGATCTCATTAAAACACCCCACCCAGTTCAATTCTTTTTATTATATATATATATATATATATATATATATATATATATATATATATATATATATATATATATATATATATATATATATATATAAAGTGTGGATACCATAGTAATCATTTATAATTTAGCCTTTCTAGAATCATTTAATAAATTTGAAAATAATACTATCTTTGATCTATCTGCTATTGAATTTAAATATGTAGACAATAAATATTATGAATAAATAATAATTTAATGCTGATATAATTTACTCTATCATTGGGTTTTTTTTAATTAAAAAATTAATACATATAAGCTAATGCTTTAATCTACTTGAAACATTAAATTATTTTTACTTTTAAGCAAAATTAAAACTATTTTATATAGCTAGTCTATATCTTACTCAGATTACCAAATACCTTCCAGCTATTATAAAATAATAATCTAAGCTTTAACCTTCAAGTATTTTAAAATGATCTGTTATCTTTCAATGCATTAAAGTATTAACACAGAATTATACATGCACACATACACTCACATGAGTGAACATATCTTATTTATATAATGCCTAAATAAAAAATACAACTTAAACACAAACTATGCCAAACAGAGATTATTTTAATTTTAATAGAAACCTTTCACAAATTAACCAAATAATTAACAATTAATTGTACATGAATGCATTTATATTAAATTAATATTTTCATGTACTTAATATATAAACTTTGAAATTATGATGGATAATTTTTTATTTATTAAACTAACAAAAACTTCCAGTTATAATGCAACCAGGTAATCACCAATTAAACAAATAGTGTAATTTAACTATGCGATTGAGTAATTCTTATAATTATCTGCTAATAAATCTATTACATAATATATAAAATAAATATCAAGATCTTTCTAATTGAAAGCATATTTATGTGTATGTGTGTATAGTATTTCAATTTATGCATAATGCCAGTGCTATTGTATTAATATTTTTATGATATAAAAGTTTATAAGTTATATTAATAACTAGATATTAACAACAAATTAATTTATGTATTTATTCCAATTGAGTATCATGCAGAATTAGATTATAATATAGTGAATTTATTAATTAATATTTAAAGCATTAATATAGTATTAATTTCAATTGTTTTAGGTTTAGGTTTTGTAAATTGCAGTTGGGCTGTGAACAATGCTATCTAATTACAAACTTCAATTATAGATATCCAAAGAAAAATGTAAACAAAGAAAAAAATATAAATAAGAAACAAAAAACCATTAAAATTTACAAATTTTATGATATTCAGCAGCATGTTTCCTTCTCTGAGCACCTGTCTTTCACTGACGATATATATATATATATATATATATATATATATATTGTTTATCATATATATATATATATATATTGTTCCAGGCATTATCAAATGTCTATGCACAAAGTCAGCTGTAAAAAACATTACAGCAGATACACATGTAAATTTATATATATTAAGCACAACAAATATATAAATGTGCTAGTTTGGTAATGGAAGTGGAGTATGAGCATTAAAATACCCACACACACCAATTTAAAATATTGTACACAAATATAATAAACTGGTGTATTTTTTTTTATTGTTTTGGATATTTTCAGTATATGTCATTTTATGTATTTTGCTTTTCTCTGAAAAATTCAAGTAGAGAAAAGCAAACTTTATTGAACAAATGGATCACATGTTGGAACATATTAGTAAAATAAGTAATTAAAGTAATTATTCCGACATACTTGTATATATTTTTTATTTTTTTAATTACTTTTTTAAAAAACTGTAATTTTATTCTGTAAGCAAAGAATATTAATTGCTTTGGCAAACATCTGACCAAAAGCAAAATGTTTGATAATATATGTAAATAATTTTTTTTTTTGATAAAATAAAATTCTTTTGAATTGATATCTGTAATCGAGTGGTCTGAGTATTCAAGATGAAAACTAATCATTATATCAAACCCTAGAATGTAGAATTTAATTGGAAAAATAGAAAGGAATATGTATGATCTAAATGATAAGCTAAAATAAAAGGTTTGGCTGATTCATACTTCTCAGGGTCTACTTGAATTGGTTCTTATGAGACAGATTGATAGGATTTAGTCAGTGCTGTAGGATTCAGTTCATTCTTTCTTTGTCAGTTATTCTGGTCAAGTAGTTCACTACTTTGGCTCTGGAATTCTTCAATCATCTAGTCACTTAGAGATAAATTTATGGACTAGACTATTAATTTTCTAAGAAGAAATCCATTGACACAGTTTTTTTAAGAACTTTTGTTTTCTTAAGGATTTAATGAACGATTCAAGATAGCAATAAACATTTAATCATAATTATTATAATATACAAAAAATAAAATATGAATCAATGTACTAGAGATTCCAGTTAAATGACTGTAGCGTAAACAACCAGCCAGTGCACCTGCCCTTTCTCTGTCCAAATCACCAAGATGTGATCATGCCAGTTCCAGCCGGCCATGTTTATGACAAAAGCTGCCTTGCCTATACCTGAATGAGATGAAATCCTCACCATACAGCCATTTGACTTGAAGCCCACTCAAATCATAGTCAGAAGAAAATGAAAATGGCTACATAAGTTTCTTTTAAAAATATTTTATCTTTCAAAAGTAACCTTTATTAGTAAAAAGATTACAAAATTTTGGGTACACTTACCCATTGAGAATTACAAAGTGTTCAATGTAACAAACAAGGTAAAACAATTATTGATTCTATAAAGTAAATATGCTGGATTAACAATTATGTCCATAAAAGAGTTGCTATAATGTTGATATTAATGTGTATCTGAACATGAGTATCTATACATGGATCTACATGGCCCAGCTACTGAGAAGCTATCCATCACCCAATCACCCAATAATCCCACCCCTGGGATCCTGAAGTGAAGACCCAAATGCTTCAGCTGAATAGGTGGACAAGTCCACCATTGTGCAACCACCACAACAGGCAGCGAGGTCCAAGGCCTAAGTCCATTAAATAATAATTTTTGACCTGAAGCCGAGCCATGTCAGGACCATTTTAGATGCCTCTGTCTCCCAATTAACAGTCCAAATTTGCAGGGACCACATTTGGAAAGCCAACTAAGAAAAACTAATACATAGTGAGCACAGATCTGCACTGCCCAAAACCAACCTATCAAGGGGGCATAGCAGCTGACCAGAGCAGGAATAGTGCTAAGACTTTGACCAGGTACCCTCCCAGCAGGTTTTTCAGGTAGCGGCAATAATTGTCAACAGCCTGCACCAATGAACCAGCCTCCTAGTGACCGCCACCACCCCAAGGAAGAAAAGAGGAGTGCAGACCCATGCCCGCAAAATTATTGTAGCAAAGCTTCCGTCAAAGTTACAAAATTTGGAGGTGGCCCAAATCAGACCAACCGCCTTACAAACTCTCTAATTTTAAAGTTAACCAAAAAAATAATCAGCTCAATTCAACAGTGCCCTAATAAACAAGCCATCAAGGGGGTGAAGCAGCCTCCAAAGTCTGCTTCATTGTTGTTAACTCTTGATACATGTCATATATTCTAAATACTAGTTCAATTCATCCAACTGTAAGGTTCTTCAGGGATTATGATCTAGCTTATATATTTCCATTTGGTTATTCCGATTATAAACAGTGTGATTAGCATTGTAGGATTCTTGCTTATTGTTGGGTTGTACAATAGAGATGAATGGCAACCAACCTGTTATAATAATTAGTTTCTGGAACCATGTTGTGGACTTGATTGTTGTAGGATTCCAGCTGGGACTCTTGTATTCATCCTATTTGAATTCTGCTTATCTTAATTGAAATCTAGGTCTTGATTTGTAATCAAGGTTTCAGTTGTGTAGTGTAAAAGTTTGTAAACTGTGGATTATTCCTAATAATTGTTGGATTAAAGGAGTTGAGTGAATTGCAACTTCAATATCTTTGTTTGTGTTTATACCAACATTTGAACTTATTTTTATCTTTAAATCATTGTTTTTTGGCTTAGGAAACACTTCATTCTAATTCTGTGTCAATTTGAAAATTTTCTATTCTTTTTGTGGTTCCCCAATTGCACTGGAAGTGGCCCAGTAATTTTGATCTAATCATCAGAAAAATTTAATTCTTGTGCAGGGAGATGGCTTAAAACATAATCTATAGTGTTTGATTCTAAAATTGAGATCAAATTCATATTTAAAATAATTTTCCCCTCCTACGCATTCAGCCACGATGATATCGTAACTTTTTTCTTATGAACAAATTAACGCTGGGTTTATGATTACTTTTGTATCTAGTATGATTCTTGGTCTATTTCCTGTCTTTCCTGATTTGTTTGCAGCCATAGATCTGATGCTATTGTGAAATTCTTAAGACTATCTTTACTAAGCTTTTTCTTTTTTTTTTTTGCCAACATTTTCAATAAAATTTGACCCACAAACTATTTCACAATTAATCCTATCATTAAGCTTAGGATTTCTAGTAACTTTTTTTTTAATTATTTGGTTTCGTTTTAAAATCTTTTCCTAAGTTTTATTCTTGCTCAAATGATTCTAAGATTTCCTTGAACTGGCTTTTGCCTTTTTTAATGGCAGCCATTTGCATAGAACGATATGATTGATAATTTCAAATACTTTTGAGTGAAAACTGATTTAATATTTCTTGTAAAGGTGATGAGATGGTAAAACAAGTACTCACCTACATCTTGGAAAACTTTTTTTCCCATAAACTCAAACTTGAAAGCATAATGAGTCTCATTCTTTTGGTGCCATTGAACAGTCAACCGCTCGAGCTGGCAACAGGAAGTGGACTATAAAAAAAAATATTTTATAATATTGAATTAATTAATTCTGACATTTCCAATAATTAGAAATATATCATTTTATTATTGTTATTAATCATTTTAAAAAAGAGAGAGAGTTGAGAGTTGTCTCTCACATATATATATATATATTAAATTTACAGCTATTACAGGCATAATGATACAGTTTTTACTTAAATCTTTTAATTCATTTTTCTATTTCAAATTCTAAGGTTTTCAGCAAAGGTTGCAATAGGTTTTTTTTGTTTGCTATTTGTTGTTCTTCTTGTTGTTACTCCTGAAAATTGTCATGCATGTGTATATATGCGCACATACACTTGTAATATTCTGTAAATACGACACCTCATGTTGAGTGTTTAAAAAATGTATTTATTCATATATCCTTTTAAGTTATTTTTTGTCACTGCGGCATCTTACAATGAGTGCCAAAAAGTTTATTTATTGTAAATTTCCCATCAACAAGTCCACTAATAACTTTATATTTAGAATTGTAGTGAGTGTATAATTGTGCTGCATGTATATACATGTATAAGAATTTATCATAAAAGGCAAATAGATCCAGCACCTCATGTTGAGTGCTCTATGGTATCTGAGATAAAGCAACCTTATTGACATGTAAAATACAAAATTGATGAAATATTTTATAGTGCAGATATATGCATGCATAGTATTTTTTTATTATATCATTATAAGTATGAAACAGTGGTGGGTATCTGGGATTAAATAAATATTTAGTCATAATATTAAATTGGTTTTGTTTTCATATTTATTATTTATTTGATAAAATGTACTCTTTCCTTATCAATCACATACCTATAATAATCATTTAACTTACCCATTGAAGACCATAGATGTAGAGTACTGAGCTAGCTACATGGGATATCACTCTACTGGGGTGTTAAATCTTATTCTCATGCTCTGCTGTACATATGGTATTACATATCCTTCTAGGAGGGGGGAATTCATTTTTTATTCCTTTCTAGGCGTTACACACAAAAGCTATCTGTAAATAAACTTTTCAAAGATGTGTGTTTACCATAGGTCCTAATCATTTGGGCATTCAAGTAGGATATTAACTAAAGGGGTTTTTAATTGGCAGACTTCTGTCAATTCACTCTTTCTATCAGTTTAGCTGGAAATACCAATATATATGAGTATAGACAATCGGCTAAATTGGTATCCATTTCTTTCCCTATTAAATCTTGATCACTTCATGTTCAGTGCAAGATTAGAAACAGAATTTCGCAGGGAAGTATGGTCTGGTATACAAAAGTTATTGGAAAAAAAGAATATTGATCAGAGCATATTTAATAATAATAAAAATTTGATATTTCATTATTTACTTTGTTTTAAAAATAAAGACATGGTAGTTAGGTTTTTTTTATAGTTTTATCGCTTTAGTGAAAGCTTAAATGAACACACACTTAGTAAAATATATATAAATGTGCCTTCTTACTTTATTATTAATAACTATATTATTACTTTTAACATTTCTTTTATACTATAATCTTGATTTACATTACTACTCTACATTTAAAAAAGTATCTATGTTATATGTGCATGATGAAAAATGTTGTGCACTTGCTGTTCAATAAATATGTATTCTTTTCTAATTATTGTTTATCAACAAATGATAAGCTAGTAGACATTATATATATATATATATATATATATATATATATATATATATATATATATATATATATATATATATATTGAATGCTAGGAAGGCTTTGAACAAACTTCAGCTTAGTTCATGCTTCCACTATATATTGTCAGCCCATTTCAATTGATAATTGATGTTAAGATTGTTAAATAATTGTCTTAGAAGAGCTGACTTGTGTAATATAAAAACTTGTAAATAATATTAGTAGCAATTTAATTGCCTGATTTGTTAAACTGTGTTAAAGTAAGTTGATTTATATTTCTATAAACAATATATTACAAATATCTATAGATTCAAACAATTGTAGCAGCATCATATCATGTGATCATTCTAAAGAAAAACTATCTATTTATGTAATTTATATCTTATTCATCTTTCATAAATTTTATCAAGAAAAGCTATTTTACAAAACATTTTTTTTTAGATAATGTAATATTACTGACACCTTTATGAGGTAATTTGTTATAGTAATTTTAGTAGTAGCTATAGCTTGATTAATATCAAATGGTAATATTTCTTGAACCTTAAATCAGAGTTAAATAAATCCCAAGATATCTATGACAATTTTCATAGCAAATGTCTATTAGCTTTTGTAGCCAAATAATAAACTTTTTTGAGTTCTAATATCCAAGCAAATTAAATACCTACATGAATACCATCTTTAATATTTATTAAGTTTTTAAATTTTAAGGTGTATTTTAAACTCTGGGATTATAAACAAAAGAAAATCAAATCATATTGAAGATATTAAGTGAAACTATTTAAGCTGTCACCTATATATATATATATATATATATATTGTAGATATATATATAGTATTCAATTATATTATTTTATAAATATTGTTACAATATATATATATATATATTGTAATGGACAATTGAACAAACATATTATGCTGACCACGTTGTGGCATACAAATGAATGGAACATACGTATATATGATCTCAAATAAAAATAAACATATGAACTTTTGCAACAATAATCATCAGTTAATGAGGCCCCTAACTTTGTGGTGCCAAATGTAATGGAACATACTTTTACTCCATTATACCAATCATCAGTTAACTGGGACTTACAGTTTGTGGTGCCAAATGTAATAGACAATATATCATATAAACATATTATACATCAAATGTAATGGAACGTCAATATATGAGACGAAAATAATGCTTCAAACATTGGATGATAAATGTAATGGAATATATGTAATCTAAAGGAATACAATTGTTGAGAAAGCCTAATATAATAAATTGTATAATTTAAATAAAGAAAGATAAAATTATCCCAGTTATATTTAAATAAATTATTTATAAGCCCTTCCAACTAGCTATACATGAAATAAATCTAAAATCATACAGAGCAATGAGATCTATCCTTATAATTTATTCTCAAGATTGATATGACTAACTAATCAAATATATATCAGAAACAAAGGGAATTCTATTAAATCCAATATACACATCCAATAAGTAAATTTATGTATATCTAAACATATCAATGAATAATAATATGTGTAAGTAACTTAAAGACTAAATAATAAGTGAAATACAAAGTTATCTTCTATTAAATTGTAAATTCAATTAATTTCATAATGACTCTGGCACTAAAACAAAAATAAGAATAAAATATTAATACTCTTTCAAATAAATTACAAAGGCATTACTTATAAAACAAATAGTACATCCTTTATTTCTATATTATGGTTTAATTTTAGGTAGTATCAATGTTTTAAATACAAACCCAAATACAAAAAAAAATATACATATATACTTGCAATAAGTATATATATTAAATAGTTAAAGACATATTTGTGCTTAACAAGTATGCATTAATGTAAACACAAATCCATATTTATTTATTTTAAATATTCAAAATTAAAAATAAAAAAAATATTATATCCAACAAAGATAAAAATTATTGTTTAGGTCTGCATAAGAATTATTATATGAAGTTAAAAAAAATGAAAATAGATAAATAAATATAAAAAAATTTTCTAATAAAATTTACGAATATAAATTTCATTTATTAATATATATATATAGCAAATCATATGCAACCCAAACCTATATGTCATTCTTTAAGATTTTAAATTACTTAAGTGTTAATTTTGATATACCTGTTAAATGTTTATTGCTGTTAGAAAACAAGACACTTGAATTAAATAGAATGATATTTATAAACACGTTATATTTTTATAATTAAAAATAAAAGTAAAAAAAAAAATATCGATCTCAAATATATATATATATCATTTATATTAACAAAATTATTTACTATCTTTCAAAGTTCACTTGTTTATTTTTCTTTTCAAAAGTCAACTTATTCCGTTGTTTTATTCCTTTATCCATTTAATATTAGAATGCATTCTATCTCCATATTATTATTAGGTTGACCATTATAGATTCCAGATAGCTATATCAAATATTGGCTTGTTGAAATTCATGTGTTGAAATTTGCTTAGTTTTTCTTTTTAAACTGCTTTGGAATAAATGAAAGGAAGCGGCGCAGCTCCCTGGCTGCAATATATATATATTAGCCAGTCATGTTTATGTATTTATTACAGAAATTTATCTTATTCCACTATTCTTTAGAATGGCAATTTCAAAGAAACAAAGTACAACAAATTTTTATCCTTCAGTTTGTTTAATCACTATCTTAATAATAATGTTTTTTTTTTGTTGCTGCTGTTGTTCCATGTGCTAGCAAATGCTGTTTTAAAAACCATTGTTACATATGTTTTATTTTAAACAATTAACATTCAAAAAAAATATTAACCATATAAAAAAATATTAAATCGAAAATTTATTTGACAGCTTTTAAAATATGTATTGTGCCATTACAATTTAGTCACTAGCTAAATTTATAGTAATGTGGATGTAGAAAAGGTAAACCAAAATCATCATCACATTTTTATATAACCATAAAAGAAGCTGTAGGGCATCCAAGTTCAAACCCTACCAGATCAAAATTTTAAATGCTTTAGACAGAAAGAGAGTGGGACAGCAATTATATGCTTTACTTGTTTGTGTGTTAATAAATCTCAAAAAGAGCAGTACACACATTTAATATTTAAATTTTCTGTTAAAAAGCAAAGTTATAATGCATACGTATAGGCAGTGTATGTGTAAGTTATTTAATTGTTTTATATTTCAAATATTCAACATTTTAACTTTCTTTAAAACTAACCTATGCTTGATCAATTTTAATGTCTTACTCTATACTTCTATTTTTCTTTCTATAATTGTAATTGGGATTTAAAAGTTACAGATTTAATTAAATAATAGGGTTATAATTACTAAGCTAGCAATTATATTATTTAATATTAGTTTATGAATGATTTGAAATAATGAAGTATGTGTATACATTACATACAGAAATTTACATTTATTAAATATTGAAAGAAAAGGAAGGGTTGAATCTGTCAAATTATTTTTTTTTGTACAATTTTATGTTAAAAGAGGAAATCTGTTGAATCAGATATCTATTTGTAGCAATTGTTTTTGTAAATGATTGTTTGTCACTTTGGGAGCTTAACATGGGTGGAAACTCTAATTTTGAAATTGTCTTATCAAAAGATCTAAAGAAAAAAGCTCAAAAATTTAAAATGTTACCTAGGTGTAAGAAAAAAAAAGGATTAAGACTATTTTTTTTTTAAAACAAAAGTGTCTGGAAAAAGGATTAAACTTTTCAGTTGAAAAATAATTTAGTTGAAAATAAATTAGAGATCTAATTAAAACGAATTTGTCCAAAAATAGCAAGTGACGCTATCTCTGATTGGTTAAGTTAGCTAAAAATTGGATATAAAAAGCTGTTTTGAATTATTATTATTATTGTGATTATGATTCAGATTATTAGACTATTAAATTGAATGTTGAAAATATAAGAAATGGCTGGCTAGAAAAATTATATGTATGTCCCATCTTTTCCAGACCATCTGGGGAAGCTGCACATCGTATAGGAAAGAAAAGATGTTGTGTCTAAAATAATATTCTACACCTTTCAACTGACCAGAGAAATAAGATGTTTTAATAGAAGGAAGAAAGCATTCACCTGCATTCGATGAAAGATGAATTAGTCTACTGATAAATATTAATCATCAAGTCCAATTAATTGTTCCAACAACTGATTTTAAACTCAAGCAAATTTATAAATGTGAAAACAACTGCTGTATTTCATCCACTAAAACAAGCATGCTTGACAGGAAGAAAAGAAAAATTAATATGATTTCCAAATTGTCCACTAAAGCAAATAACCTCAATAGAGTCATCATCATCATCAAATAGTTATACACCTCAAGAAAGAGATTGTTCCCATGTAAAACGGAAATGGTAGCTGCAGAAATATAGACATTATACAAGACAAGTTTGAACCCTTGGAAATTCGCCACAAACAAAAGATTGGTAATATGACTTTTTATATCTATTTTCTTTATGATATCAGAGTCTTAATAAACATTTTAGCAATAAAGTGGTATAGTTTATTTAAAGAACTTTTAAAGACTATTCAGATCGATTAAAAACAAGAATGTCTTACTAATAATAACTTTGAGCTTCATAAATTATCTTGAATGTATCAAAATTATTTGTTTATTAATTTTACACTTATGAAATATTAATGTGTAAAACAATTTTTTATGGTATTATGATTTTAGTTTTAACTAATATATTATTATTATTTTGGTTTTAAATAATATTTTGTTATTATGGGATAAAACATGCACATACATAATAATATTTTTATATGTGTATAATTGTGAGTGAGTGTGAAGTAATAAGTAGTATTAGAATATTAGATAAGTTTGTTTCAAGTTAAGTATAGCATTTGAGAGGTAGAAGAGAGGGGGAGAAAATAATTTAAAACTTGTTTCTAAAACTTGCTCTTTCAATTCTATTAACATTTTTTTTAGCATTCTACTTACATGTTAGATTTATAAAGTATTTGTGCTAATGAGCAGATAATTTTTTTTTCTTGAAATACTTTTCTCATGGAGTGAAAATCATGGTCAATGTGACATCCAACTTAATACAATATACATTTAAAGGGAAAGGGGGAAGAACTTGAAATTAATCTGAGGATTGTTATATAATCAATTATTATTAGTATTCTTATTCATATCAATTTTCATGATTATCTAGAAATTTTTATGTATATGTTAGAAATGCAGTAATAAATATTAGTTTGTTTTATTAAACGAGGCATATATATTTCATTAAGTTTAGTCTTTGTTAAGTGTGATCATTCATCATCATCAGTGGTTGAATATCAGTTATTTAAGATATAAGTAAATATGCTAAAATTAAGCAATAATTATGAATTTCTTTATAAAAATTAGTTTTATGTTTAGGCTTAGTCCCAGAGCTGTAGTTGAAACCCTTGTCATTATTATTATTATTATTATCATCAGCATTGTCGTCATCAACGTTTTAATTAATGAGCTGTTTAAATGTTTAAAGGCCATAAATAAATATTAATTTTGTAATATTTAGTGATTTCTTAGTATTATTATAACCACATCCCATCATCTATTTCATGCAAGGATGAGTGAATTGCCATCCTAAATTAGTTATATATAATCTGAGCTAGTAAACTTATAAAAATGTTGAAACACATTTGTTATGTTAAGATCTAAGAAATGATTTATGTCTAATATACTCCACTTTGGTTTAAAGATGTTTTATTTTTGCCTAAATATTAGTGTGTATAGTGATATGGCTAAAAAAGCAAAATCTCCCATTTTTATTAGAAATAAAGTACCAAAAAAGGGGATTCAAACCCGGTACATGTGAAAGGTTATTAGATATAACCATGTCTAGATTCAGATAATCTAGTGGTGCCCTGCTAGACCATATTCACTTAGTATTTGTTTAAACATGCACTTAACATCAAACCAAGAAATGAAAGTGGATAAGATCTACTGTCTGTATACCTGAGTTATATTTTACTGAATTACTAGTGTACTCACCTCACGTGATTTCATATAGCTGAGTTATAATACTTGTTATTAATAATTTGCTTATAATTATTGATAGTGGGATATCTTGAGAAATCCAATATTATTTTAAATATTATGATCTTATATATAACTCAGATATGGTAATAGTTATTTGAACCATCTTTAATTTTGTTACAGTATATATACATAAATAATAATATTGCATTTTTTTAATAATCACTACAAATAAAATAATCTTTTTTTTTATAATCAACAATTTATATGTCTTTATTTATTTTTAATAATTAAATATTCACAGCGATGTACCATTAACTAATAAATAAAATAATATATCCAAACAACTATAACTAATAACCATAAATGATAATAATACTCCATATATATAAACATCAAATCAAAGAGATTTTTTTTTAAATAACAACAAATGATTTTTAAAATATAGATAAATTTATCGATATTTACAATACCCCCTAATCCACCAAAAAAATTGTCTTTGCAAATAACTAATGAATTATGGGATATTGAAAAATAATACTTCTCAAATTTGTAATCTTTCTAAGGACTAACATGGTTTAAAGAATATTACTTTTCTTATTAATAACCATATTCATTTGTTCATATCTATCTTTCAGATTATCTAGATCTTTGTCCAAGTTTTCTTTAAAAAAAAATAATAATCAAAAGTGCCTTTTTAATTCTTCTTGAAAAGAATTTCCAGTATGTTGAACTCTGTAAAGAAGTTTGCTTTGATTTGCAAGATCTTTATATAATGTTTTGGTATAATTCAATTGCTTTTGAATAATTTTGGGATCAGTATCTAAAGATTTTGCTATGATCTCCTTAGATTCTGCCTCTATATCCTTTACATAAATACTAACTTGATCATAAGCACTAACTTAATTCTTAATTTTATCAATAACAGTTGCTACTTTATCAGACAATCTATTATCTTTCATTTGAATATAGTGATAAATATCATCGGCTTGAGAAAGTCTTTTATTTACTTCACTTGTTCTATGTTCAATTAAAAACAATACTTTGGGCAATTTTGAATGGTATTCATTCAAATTTTCTAAATAATCCTTTAAAAATTGCAAATCAGATTGATGTGATACAATTTCAACATTAAAGAATTCTTGAAAATCATTTTGTTTTACACCATTAATATTAACCTGTTCTATATTAATTCTTTTCAGTTTAACTTTAGGTTTACTTAAATCTCTTCCTTTAGCTATATTTTCTTGAAGAAAATCTTTATTAATCATATCATCACTTATTATTTTAAGTTTAATTTTAGCTTTGCCAATTTCTTTTTCCTCATCAATCCTCCTTCTACCAAGATTCAGATCAAAGATCTTTTTACTCATTCTTTTAAATTTTACCTTTGCTTTCCCTACATCTCTTTCTTTGTCAATATTCTCTCTAAGAAAATCAATATTATTTATCATTCCATCTATAACTTTAAGTCTAACTTTGGCTTTTCCAATATCTTTTATAAATTCTATACTTCTTTTAAGATAATTTATCTTAATCTCTTCCTTACTTATCCCTTTAAATTTCACTTTAATGTTCCCCATATTTATATTATGATTAAAGATTTCTCTAAGAAATTCCATTTTAATTTTATTTTGGCCTATCTCTACTTTATATTTTTTCCCTTGTTTTTGTAAATTTGATATACATTCACAATTCTCTAACATAATGTTTTTTATTTGCTCAATTTTTACACCTATCTCTGAAACATCCTTTCGTACCTCTATTTCATAATTTTTACAGGCTTCAATTCCACTATTACTCATATATTCTGAAAGGGATCTTCATTTTCCTTGAATTTGATCCAGTTCAACATCTATTTTCTGTATATGATTAGAAGTAACATCACTTACTACATTAATCCGTTCATTTATATCTTGTAATTTATTAACATCAATCAGCTGTTCTTCTTGTTGCAATCCCACAGCAACCTTAACTTCAGCAGAGATAATTTTATGAATATTTTTAAATGAAGATTCATTATCATTTTTCAATGCTTGAAATTTATCCCACAATACTTTGCTATCATTAATAATCCTTTTCTCAAATTCCCCATGCTCTTTCTTAAACTCTTCAAATCTATCTATAATTCCTTCATTTTCTTCCCTCATTTCACTACTTATTTCTTCGAATTTTGCTTTCAAAGAATTAGCTTTAACCATTGTCTCTTCTCTGTATTTTTCCATTTTTTCCTCAAATTTTATCTCTAATCTCTTAACACTATCATCTACCAGAGCTTTTAATTCAACTTTTAATCCCCTAGAAAGTTCATCAGAGTTGGTTTTCATCTCAGCTCTAAGTTCATCAGAGTTGGTTTTTAAGCCAGACTCTAATTTCTGGAAAAGTTCACTAGAATTGGTTTTCATCTCAGCTCTAAGTTTATCAGAGTTGATTTTTAAGCCAGACTCTAATTTCTGGGAAAGTTCATTAGAATTGGTTTTCATCTCAGCTCTAAGTTCCTCTTTTAATTCATTAGAGTTGGTTTTCATCATAGCCTCCAGTTTATCTATTAAACTTCCCAAATCAAAATTACCACTAACGGGTATTTCATTACTATTATCCATTATTACTAGTACTGTAATATTATATACTCATACAAAAAAAATATCTAAGATATATATAATATATATATATATATATATATATATATATATATATATATATTTCTATGTAATAATTACCACAGATCAAGGCCTCACCATCTCCAATCATTATCCCAACAAGCAATTACTCACCTAAGCAAAGTACAAGCCTTTTAATTTTATTATTCATAGTAGCTATCTGACAATCTAAATTTCAGTTGTTTGAACTCATGAACTTCTTGACTTATAAAAAGTCTCATCTATCACTATAAGATTAATAAATTTCTCTAAATATATATATAGAGTAACAACTGAGATCACTAGCTAACATTTATTTATATATAATGATAAGGAAGATTCTACCCTTATACAATATTGAAATGTGGAAATTTCATATCAAATTCAATATAATGTCAAAATATTTAAAATATAATAAAATGTTCACTTGCCTTGAAAATAACTAATTCAATAATATTGTGAGATAACTTTTGCACTCAAGATAATGGTAGTTAAGCATAAACTTATTAAATTGATACCTATAAATTTTCTGGACCTTAAAACTTAATACCATTTTATATAGATAAAAAAAAATCAACTTCACTAATTATTTACTCTAGTGCTCAAAACATTATTTTACTAAAATTGTACTAATGTAATTTGATATCAACAAACATTCACTAATTGAAATTTATGTTTAAAGGTCACTTATAATGGAAAATAAAATATTGATATGTTTGTTTTTCAAGCCTTAGTTGATAACCAATGTAATAGATTATTTGTCACCAACAATAATCAATTAACTGAGCCCCTCAGTTGGTGCTATATCTTTAGGTTATATTTTCATCCATTTCTCTAAAGATCTGACAGATACCGACAGACAAAAGAATGATTAGCATTTCACAATTTTGATATAGATAAAAAAATTCAATCACTGATCTTAAAGCATACAATGTTCCATGAACACTCAGATGATCATCACAATTCAGTCTCTCTAAGCTACTACAACCCATAATAGTTTTCTACAAACACTATTACACTGCCCTGCTTACATCTAAGTCTTAGGGGCTATTAATTATAAAATATTTCCTTGCTCATCTTTAGGAGTCTTAGAGGCAAATATTATACTTATATCAAAAAAACTATACCTTACTCTCTCTGGAGTTTTAGAGGTAAAATCATGGCAGGAATACTGTTAACTGCTTCATGATAAATAGTAACTAACATCACAATTTGGGTTGGAGCAGTGAATTAGATCAATCAGTCACAAGTGTCATGAATAAATTACATCCTCAAGACAATGACCAAAATTCCCTATCCAACACCAATACCTGCAATAAAACCAACCAAACTCCAACAATCAAATATCCAATCTAACCTTCAAAATTATAGATTTTCTACAACACAAATTTTCCAAATATGGACTAAATTATTATTCTATAATTTAATGCCATCAATATAATTTTTAAATTGAAATTAAGCTGTTTCATGACTGTATTTATCTCTCATCATAAAAAACAAATGCAATAACAGTAACCATCACCATCTAAACATAGGCCAAAATAATTCTATATATATATAAAATTAAACACACAAAAATGCTTCTTTTTCTTTCAGATATACATCTCTCAGATATGTGGGGTATTTCAAGCCCTAATTAGCTTATTTCGGCCCCACATTGGGTGCCAAATGTAATGGACAATTGAACAATCATATTATGCTGACCACATTGCGGTGTCCAAATGTAATGGAATGTACGTATATATGATCTCAAATAAAAATAAACATATAAACTTTTGCAACAATAATCATCAGTTAACCAGGCCCCTATCTTTGTGGTGCCAAATGTAAAGGAACGTACTTTTACTCCATTATAGCAATCATCAGTTAACTGGGACCTACAGGTTGTGGTGCCAAATGTAATGGACAATATATCATATAAACATATTAGACATCAAATGTAATGGAATGTCAATATATGAGAAGAAAATAATGCTTCAAACATTGGATGATAAATGTAATGGAATATATGTAATCTAAAGGAATCCAATTGTTGAGAAAGCCTAATATAATAAATTGTATAATTTAAATGAAGAAAGATAAAATTATCCCAGTTATATTTAAATAAATTGTTTATATGCCCTTCCAACTAGCTATACATGAAATAAATCTAAAATCATACAGAGCAATGAGATCTATCCTTATAATTTATTCTCAAGATTGATATGACTAACTAATCAAATATATATCAGAAACAAAGGGAATTCTATTAAATCCAATATACACATCCAATAAGTAAATTTATGTATATCTAAACATATCAATGAATAATAATATGTGTAAGTAACTTAAAGACTAAATAATAAGTGAAATACAAAGTTATCCTCTATTAAATTGTAAATTCAGTTAATTTCATAATGACTCTGGCACTAAAACAAAAATAAGAATAAAATATTAATACTCTTTCAAATAAATTACAAAAGCATTACTTATAAAACAAATAGTACATCCTTTATTTCTATATTATGGTTTAATTTTAACTAGTATCAATGTTTTAAATACAAACCCAAATACACAAAAATATATACATATATACTTGCAATAAGTATATATATTAAATAGATAAAGACATATTTGTGCTTAACAAGTATGCATTAATATAAACACAAATCCATATTTATTTTTTTCAAATATTCAAAATTAAAAAAAAAAAAAATTATATCCAGCAAATATAAAAATTATTGTTTAGGTCTGCATAAGAATTATTATATGAAGTTAAAAAAAAAAATGAAAATAGATAAATAAATATAAAAAAATTTTCTAATAAAATTTACGAATATAAATTTCATTTATTAATATATATATATATATAGCAACTCATATGCAACCCAAACCTATATGTCATTCTTTAAGATTTTAAATTACTTAAGTGTTAATTTTGATACCTGTTAAACGTTTATTGCTGTTAGAAAACAAGACGCTTGAATTGAATAGAATGATATTTATAAAAACGTTATATTTTTATAATTAAAAATAAAAGTAAAAAAAAAAATATTGATCTCAAAAATATATATATATCATTTATATTAACAAAATTATTTACTATCTTTCAAAGTTCACTTGTTTATTTTTCTTTTCAAAAGTCAACTTATTCCATTGTTTTATTCCTTTATCCATTTAATATTAGAATGCATTCTATCTCCATATTATTATTAGATTGACCATTATAGATTCCAGATAGCTATATCAAATTTTGGCTTGTTGAAATTCATGTGTTGAAATTTGCTTAGTTTTTCTTTTTAAACTGCTTTGGAATAAATGAAAGGAAGTGGCGCAGCTCCCTGGCTGCGATATATATATATTAGCCAGTCATGTTTAGGTATTTATTACAGAAATTTATCTTATTCCACTATTCTTTAGAATGGCAATTTCAAAGAAACAAAGTACAACAAATTTTTATCCTTCAGTTTGTTTAATCACTATCTTAATAATAATGGCTTCTTTTTTGTTGCTGCTGTTGTTCCATGTGCTAGCAAATGCTGTTTTGAAAACCATTGTTACATATGTTTTATTTTAAACAATTACCATTCAAAAAAAAATATTAACCATATAAAAAAATATTAAATCGAAAATTTATTTGACAGCTTTTAAAATATGTATATATACATAAATAATAATATTGCATTTTTTTAATAATCACTACAAATAAAATAATCTTTTTTTTATAATCAACAATTTATATGTCTTTATTTATCTTTAATAATTAAATATTCACAGCGATGTACCATTAACTAATAAATAAAATAATATATCCAAACAACTATAACTAATAACCATAAACAATAATAATACTCCATATATATAAACAACAAATCAAAGAGATTTTTTTTAAATAACAACAAATGATTTTTAAAATATAGATAGATTTATCGATATTTACAATATATATATATATATATTGTAACATACAAACAGAGATCAAAAAGAATTAAGATAAAATAATAATAAATATTTTTACCTGAGTCCAAAGGCATTGTAGCCAAAAATATATGAAAACATCAAAATGCTTATCTCAAACATATTGCCATTGTAACATAAATAAAGTGATCAAAAGATCCATGTATAATAAATAATTATGAAAAGATTCAAATATAAATATTTGGCTTAATAAACAAAAAAAAAATTGTAACTTAAATTAAATTATGAGAAGAATACCTGAGTAGTCTATAATATATAGGATCATAATATTTCAAATATCTTTGGATTCGATGAAACATACTTTTATAATTAGATTTCTCAAGATATCACAATATCAATAATTATAAACAAATTTATAATTCAGGTACATGGAAATCAAGTGAGTGAGTACACTAGTAATTCAATAAAATAACTTCTCAGGTATACAGACAGTAGATTTTATCCACTTTCATTTCGTGGTTTGATGTTAAGTGCATATTTAAACAAATACCAAGTGAATATGGTCTAGCAGGGCACCACTAGATTATCTGAATCTAGATACAGTTATATCTAATAACCTTTTCACATGTACCGGGTTTGAATCCCCTTTTGGTACTTTATTTCTAATAAAAATGGAAGATTTTGCATTTTAGAGCCATATCATTGTATGCACTAATATTTAGGTAAACATAAAATATCTTTAAACCAAAGTGGAGTATATAAAATTCATTAGACATAAATCATTTCCCAGATCTTAACATAATATATGTGTTTCAATATTTTTTTATAAGTTTTACTAGCTCAGATTACTATTAACTTAGGATGGTACTTGCATGAAATAGATGATGGGATGGTGGTTATTACAATTACTAAGAAATCACTAAATATTATGAAATCAATATTTATTTATGGCCTTTAAACATTTAACAGCTCATTAATTACAACATTGATGATGATGATGATGATGATAATGATAACGATAATGACAATGGTTTCAACCACAGCTTTAGGACTAAGCCTAATCATAAACCTAATTTTTATAAAGAAATTCATAACTATTGCTTAATTTTAGTATATCTAATTGGAACTTAAATAGCTAATATTCACCTTGATGATGAATGATCACACTTAATAAAGACTACTCTTAATGAAATATATACGCTTCATTTAATAAAACAAATTAACATTTATTAATGCATTACGAATATCTACATGAAAATTTATAGATAAACATGAAAATTGATATGAATAATAATAACAATAATAATTGATTATATTGCAATCTTCAGATTAATTTCAAGTTCTTCCCCCTTTTCCATCAAATGTTTATGGTATTAAATTGGGTAACCGATTTGTTAAAATGTTCCATCCACAAGAAAAGTATTTCATAAAAAAATATATATTCACTCATTGGCACACATACTTTATAATCTAACGTGTCTAGCAGAATGATAAAAAAAATGTTAATAGAAGTGAAAGAGCAAGTTTTACAAAACAAGTTTTAAATCATTTTTCTCCCCCTCCTTTCTACACTCTGAAACCTATACTTTCTTAAGACAAAATAATTTAATATTTTAATACTGCTTATTCCTTCACATTCACTCGCAATTATACACAGATAAAGTATTATTATGTATGTGTGTGTTTAACCCGTAAAAACCAAAATATTATTTAAAACCAAAATAATAATACAAAAAATTATTTTACGCATTAATATTTCATAACTGCAAATTAATAAACAATCATAATTTTGGTACATACAAAATCGTTATTAAGAAATTCTTGGTTTCAATTGATCTTGGTTGTTTTAAAAGTTCTTTAAACAAAAATATACCACTCTGTTGCTAAAATTTTACTAAGTCTCTGATATTATAAAGAAAATATATAAAAAATTTATACTACCAGTTTTTTGTAGCGACTTCCAATGAGTCAAATTTATCTTGTTCAATGTCTATATTTTGCAGCTACCATTTCCATTTTTCTTTGGAACAAACTCTTTCTTGAAGTGGATAATTATTTGATGATGATGATCCTATTGAGGTTATTTGCTTTAGTGGACAATTTGGAAATCATTATATTAACTTTTCTTCTCTTCCTGTCAAGCATATTCTTTTAGTGGATGGAGTACAGCAGTTGTTTTCACATTTATAAATTTTCTGGGGTTTAAACTCAATTACTGGAACAATTAATTGGACTTGATGATTTAATATTTATCAGTAGATTACTCTTTTTTTCTGATTTTAAATGCAGGTGAATGTTTTCTTCTTTCTATTTAAAAACATCTTATTTCTCTCGGTCAGTTGAAAGGTGTAGAATATTATTTTTCAGACAAGACATCTTTTCTTTCCTATATGATGTGCTGGCTGGATAGTCTGGTCAACAGACAAGACATATATTAATTTTTCTTACCCCGCCATCCTTATATTTTCAACATTCAAAACTTGATATAAAAAAAATGATTTAAAAAAAAAGAAGGTTATCTATCAGTATTAAAAATGTTTGTCTGCTTTAGTTTCAATAATTTTTAAAAAGTCTCTCTAATAAAATCTGATTTTCCAGACTGCCTTTATATCTGATTTTTATTTCTATTTTTGACCAATTCGTTTTTTAGCTGGAGAGTGCAATCTTTTTTAGGAATATTAAAAAAAAATCACACACCTGGTTTCCAGACAAACTTTTGTCTTGAATAAAAAAAATAGTCTTAATCCCTTTTCCTCACATATATCTGTAACATCTAAAATTGGAGCCTCTTTCTTTTGATTTTAAGATGAGACACTTTTAAAATTAGACTTCTCACATCGTCTCTAAGTTTTAACAGAAAATCAACCCTTATAGTACAAACTGTTGAATAAAAAAAAATAATTTAACAGATTTTCTCATTTTTCTTTCAATATTTAATAAATAAAAATGTAGATATATTATTTATGTAATGTACACACACTCCATCATTCAAATCCTTTATAAACTGACATTAAATAATCTAATTGCTAGCTTAGTAATTATAACCCTAATATTGAAAATTAAATCCTTAGCTTTTAAATCCAAATTACAATTATAGAAAAGCAAAAATAGAAGTATAGAATAAGATATTAAAATTGATCAAGCATAGGTTAGTTTTAAAGAGAGTTAATATGTGTAATTTAAAAGTGACTAACTAAATAGCTTTTATAACGCACACTGCCTATACATATCCATTATAACTTTATTTTTTAACAAAAAATTAAAAATTACCTATTAAATGTGTAACTGTTGCCCCACTCTCTCTCTCTCTCTCTTAAGCTTTTAAAACTTGATCTTGTAGGGTTTAAACTTGGATGCCCTACAGCTTCCCTTTTTTATGAAAACGTGATGATGATTTTTGTTCAGCATTTTCTTTCATGCACATTACTATAAATTTAGCTAATGACTAAATTGTAATGGCACTATATATATATATATATATATATATATATATATATATATATATAAAATTGACAATAAACAAAAATAAAAAAATTTATTTAAAACATCAAATCAGTTTTTATTTATTATTGGAACCTTATCAAGATGTCTTCTTTAATAATGCTATGACAAATTATTGTATAGCATCTCTATCCAATAGATATCATTTAAATTATAACATAATAAAATCTTAAAAGTAATATATATTGTGATGAGGATGATGATAATCAAATCCCATCACAAGTTAGTCTCACTTCATAAACATAAATGTGTATTGAGATATAAAAATATAAATATTTTCCTTAATAAATCTAAATAGAAATCTTAAAAAAAAAAAAGAAACGTAAATAAAAAAATATATATGTCTATAAACATAATATATGCACACACGTGACATTTATATTTTATTTGTAAACATAATAAAATATACACTGTAAAAATTTTATTTGATTTGATTTCTTTTATCACAAAAACCTTTATAATTTATCTTGTTATATATATAATTTTTAAAAAAAAAAGAAAATTAAGTTTATTTTTATCTTATAAATATGGAATTAATTAAAATGTATATAGGATAAAATTAAGGAATTTGTAATTATCATTTAAGTGATTATATTTTCTTTTATTAATGTTAGTGAAACTCTGAAAAATTTGTTTTTAATCCTGTATTCATTAGATCATTATGTTGCTTGTATTATTATTGTTATTAATTAATTAAAATACTTATCTGGTTATTTAATTTAAAAATATATAGATTAAGAAAAAACAAGACCAGCTGGCAGCATTTTTTTTCATGTAAAGAACTATAAATAGATTTTTTTAAACATTAATGGGATTATTATTTGACTGGAGAGAAAAAAGCAAGTTATGAAGATGCCTTAAAGAGAAACTTTAGGTGGGAAAAAGATTAGCTGAAGCCTTGATCTGAAAGTCTTCATTACAGAATGTAAAAATTAATCCCATGAATAAAGATTGTCATTGTGTGAATTTCCAATTATTACTGTTATAATCTTAATGAATAATTTAAATGAGGCATATCTCATGGAATACATTATCTTATCCCCTGTAATCATCCTGTGAGTCTAATATTGCTGAGTGTCTATACCTGCCCATTAAAATATACTGTGAAGAAGATGTCTAACTCAACATTCTGATACTGCCATAATCCTAATTTTTATAGTCTTGCACGTGAGAAAGATGCCTTAAGCCCTGAGCTGGTCCTTCAATTTTAAAGAAGAGAAAAGAAAAGGAAAACGGAAAGAAGAAGAATCATAATAGATAAAAAAATTTATTGAAGATAAACTAGCTTCTAATATTTATTTGCCTTTATAATTTAGATATTTAAAAAATAAACAGAAAACTATATATCCCAAAAAATAAGGTTAATTATTTATTGATTTAATATTTTTCATAGAAATATAATTAATCTATACATGAATATATGTATATATACATATGGAGTGATACTTTTAAACCTATTTAATCATTGGCATTGATTTAATATTTTTATGTACATACAATTGATGAGTTAATATATATACATGCTTAAAGAGTAATAGTATTTTATTTTAAGCTTATTTAATCTCTTATATTGATATAACATTTTTATGCAATTAAAATTATTGACTTAATTTATATATACATATTATATATGTGTGCGTGTGTGTGCATATGAAGCGATATTATTGTTTTTTTGACTGAAACATTTAATCTTTAAATTTTTTTTTAATTTTCCTTGAACGTAAATGCAATTGTTCTACTTAATTTACAGATACATAGATATCTGTGTATAGAATGATATAATGTGATTTTTGATTGAAACCTAATTAATCTCTTAGATGTAGCTATCTTTGTTTTTTTTTCATTTTTTTAATATTTATATCGATTATTTTAATAATCTCCATACTTCCTTTTTTATTATTCTTCATATAAATAAGAATACAATAAAAGAAAAATGTCCCCCAAGATGCATTTCGTGCTGAACCAGCACTCATCAATTGGCCCAAGTCACCAGTTCTCACAAACATCTTTATTACATGAAGTGTATTTATCTATAGTGAATTGTCACATCTTTATTTACAATCACCAAATTTGCTCCACTCACAACCTCGACTTTGTATATTTTTGATAAGTCTAAACTACAATTATCATTAATCATTTATTAAACTAGAGTTTTTTTCTAGCACAGATATAAACTTTAATCCAAGTTAAAGATTATTATATCTGATTTTTTACACACACATACACCGCTTTTCACCTTCCTTCTCGTATGCTTATTATCTTATCGATTATTTTAATAATCTCCATACTTTCTCTTTCTTTTTTATTCTTCATATAAATAAAGATACAATAAAAGACAAATGTCCCCCAAGATGCATTTCATGCTGAACCAGCACTCGTCAGTTGACCCAGGTTACCAGCTCTCACATATGTGTGTATGCATATAATGATAAACATAACTCCCCCAAAATGCATTTCATGCCGAACCAGCACTCATCAGTTGGCCCAGGTTACCAGCTCTCACATATGTGTGTGTGCATATGTTGATAAACATAAATCTCTGTATAAATTCAAAGAAAAGGGCGAGGGTTTTTTCATTCATATTCTAAATGTATATATTGTACACTTTTTGTATATTTTTTAATTGAAGTTATGGGATTTTATTAATATTAATAAATTATACTGAAATCATCATTTAGTGTTTAATTATCTTCTGATCTCACTCCACAACAATCTAAATTATTGATTTTGTTTTTTCCCTTTTTTATTGTATGCCACTTATCTTGAGAAATTAAGAGTACTGAGCTTGAATCTGTGATATACTGTAGGATACTGTAAATGAATGTCACCATAAAAATCCTTTTTAAAGTATTTTTAAGGAAAGTGGCATGTAAGATTTATGAAATTTGAGTTTTATAAAATTGCTTTATAATGGCAAGTTTTTCTGATGCTTATAAAGATCTATATCAAGATTGAGATCAGAAAATATAAAAAATGATTATTAGTTTTATTCCCTTTTTAAATAATAGAGAATTTATTATTGATGTATATATCTATTTATTAGTCTTAAAATAATATCATATGTGGAAATGTATACATGTTATTTATTTGAATTATGCACATTGTGGGTAAGCCTATAGTAGACAGATTAAGTAAGTAAAATTGAAATAATAAGAAATAAAGTTTACAGCATAGAAATTTAAAGCAAACTGTGTTGATAATGTAATAAATGTGTAGGGGTAGAATATAGAGAGGAATGAGTTCTTGATACAATATATAGAATAAAAATTGCCACAATACTAAATTATTCCTACTGTGCTTTCTATGAGACAAACGCACTGTCTGAATCAGTGACATTGACCTTTACCTATAGTTAATTTAGACTTAGTGTTTATTTCAGAAGAAAAAATAATTTAGCATTATGGAAAGTTATATTCTTTGCATTTGAATTTCAGCTAGCACCTGCATTTGATTTTATCTAATATACATTTGATTCTATTTAATGTATATATAAAAGGATGGGTAAGTTGGAGTTAATCAGGGATGATCTAAGAATCTTTCCCAAAATAAATTATTTAATATCAAAAGATATATGTAAGTAATATTATATATTATAGGAGCCTGAGAGATCAGCCCTGTTAATTTCCTAGAGTAACTATAAGTATAATTAAATAAATTCACCAATATTAAAAATAAGTAATAATCATTCATCATCATAAATGATCACAATCAAATAAATGAATCATCAATCTTATGACTGGATTTGTAAACCAGGTCAACTATTTAGACTTTGCCAGATTGGGACAATATGGATGCACAAACTAAATGCTCATCCATCAGAATACATAATAATCAAGACAATAATGTTGGGATATTAAAACATGCTGATCATCAGCACTGTTCTGGACAGCTAGTACCATTACTGTACTGTCCAACTATAAATTTAATTTTTAGTAGAGACTAAACTAAAATAAAATGTTGTGCATGGACTTTAAAAAATATATTCTTAGAGGCAAACCTGGAGCCTTTGCCAACTGAATGCCCATAAACACTAATATAATTCCCCTTTTATATACCAGACTGTTATGCAAGAACCTAGCTCAGAAAACATAAGCTCTATAACTGTTACTGTGGTCAAGAGTTGGTGCAACATATAATATTCTAAACTATTTAAAATCAAGTTTATTGGAATAATTTTAATAATGATATACAAGTTTATTAATAACAATAAAAAATGAAATTAAGATCTTTAGAATAAGGCTATATACATATAACCCTTCTGATTTTGATTAATATACAAAATTCAAATTGCAATACCGCTTAAGGAGTTTACAGACAACAAATATATCTACACACATACATGTGGTATATTATAAATGAGCACATTTGAATTGTAATTTAATAATAAAAAATGATTAACTTTTACATGTGTCTACTTAACATGTATTGTTATATATACACACACAGACAAGTGGCATAATAATTTTTGAACATATTTGAATAGTCATTTAATAATAAAGTAAATGATTAAAATTTACATATAAGTATCTATCTGACACACATTAGTATTTATGCACACAGACATGTGGCATAATAATTTCTGAATATATTTAAATTGTCATAAAAATAATATAATAATTGATTAAATTATACCTATACTATGTTTACATAAAACTCATATATATCAGCACACAGACATGTGGTCTAACAATTTATTATATTTGAATTGTCATTTAACCCTTAAACCACTAATTATATTATTGGTTGTATGAGGTAAAAATCAAATCTTTTAATTGGAACACTCACAAACTGAAGACAAAGCCTATTGTTAAAACATATTCGCCTATAATATTAAATTCAACTCAGATACGTTTATAAAAAGTATATTACTAATTTTTCAGGGTATTGAAAGAGAACGAAAGTTCTTTCAAAAGTAAATTGTTATTTATTTATTATAAAATATATTCAATTTCGGCAAATATAAAGTGAATGTCTAAACAAAAAAGTGGTGACGCAAATGCCTTTTTTCAATGTTACGTTCTGGAAAAGTAAAGATTTCTTTTTGCTAAATCTTAAATATTTTTACTAAAATCTTCAATATTTTTCGAAAATAATTTTGTTTTTTTAGTATACTTTTTAAAAAACTAGTTTAATTTCTGAAATTAAATTTTTTTAATACTTAAAATTGCATTCGAAATGAAAATCTCAGCGTTTTTCTTTATTTTCTTTGATCAGGCGGTTTCTTTGTTCTTTCCAGCCAATCAGAATGTCTTTTTCAGCTGAGAGCTCACTGACAACCAATGACTGACAATGTTCTTTCTTTGTTTAGGTTTAAATGCAGTTTTTTTGATTTTTTACTTGTAAAATAATTTGGACGAGGGCACCATCTTACAGAACTTTTAAAAACCTAATCAATACCTGTCAAACGAATATTTTAGCAAAAGAACTGGCAGAGTTAGAGTGACATCAGATGTTGATGAGAGGCCTCATAAGAGGCAGGAAAAAGGTTAATAATAAAAACTATTCATTTTCCTTTTATAGTACATAATTGATAAGATTTAACATATATGTGTGTGGTATTTAGCAATTTATGCACACACTGCTGTTTATATTGTGATATATTTGATTTGACAAAATAATAAAATTATTAAAAATATCTTTTTCCTAATTAATTCCTTGTTGAATATACATAAATTTCACATATACATGTGTATATATAAAAAAGTAACATAAATCAGTTATTAAATTGTTTTATAAAAGGTTTTTTTAAAATAAAAAAAATAAAGTCCATGTTTTGATAGGTAATTGTTGATTGATTATCAACATCTTTAAATTCAAAATGTCTTTATTTTTCAATAAATGATTTAAAACAATATTATTCTATATATATATATATCAATCTTAAAATGTCATTTTTACTAAAGAAATTATTTAAAATTTCACTCTTATTATATATATATCACTATTCACCATATACATTTATTTGTTTTTCTAGGCATACAGATAAATCAGCATATATATATATAAACTAATTCTTCAGCAAGCTGAGAGATTGTCTTGATGAACTGGTCTTGGTGAGACTGGTTAAGTCCAGGATTGTCATCATTGAAAAAGTATAATCAGGTAACTATTGACATTCAATTGGTTCCACTTAGACTTCAGGCCAGCTGGCTATAGACAACAAAGAAGTTGGGTCACCTTCTAGGTGCATTTAAACTCCAGTATAGTGAACTAGTAAACCACAACTAGATCTACTATCTCAAACTCAGCTGCATCTGATTCATGTTAGTTGTATGTATAACTCTGGAAAACCAATTAACTCTGGTCAACTCTATCTTGAAACCAACAAAACCACTACTGCTTTTACATTCACCTGTTGTTTTATAGTAGGGTGGTGTTAATTAAAAACTGTTTTTATCTTTTTAATCTTTTCAAATCACTTTTAATTATAAGCTACTGTTGGAATTTTATCAAAGTATAAACTTCAAAGATTTTTAAAAATAGATAATAGAAATGTTTACAATTTTATTAGTTTTATTTTAACATAAAACATGCTTGTTTTTAATTTCAAAATTAGAATATAGCATTAATTAGACATTTTTAACTGATTAATTTATAATATAATTGTATTTTAAGTTCAAAATTATTTAACCTTTTACTATGTTTTTTTTATTCGATGAAATGAAGAAAATATCTACCAAATTTTGAAAGGCTTTCCATGCAGATTTTTTTTGATTGACTTCTATATTTATATAAAGAGAATATATATTCTTATATTTCATTGCTATTTTTATTAAGAAATAAAGTTATTGAAGTTTATGAATCAAAAGAACTGCTCACAATATATAAAACAAATAATCTAAAAATAGAAATATATAATTATAAATTCATCATTGCAACACTAAAATATTTTATGTGTAGAATAAACAAATCTTGCATTTTATATTTTGTGTATGTTTAAATTTTAGATTGAGCAAAGATTGATTTAGTTTGCTAGAATATTTGTTTAATGAGTTTTATTAAAAAGGTTAATTTAAATTTAATTGAATAAGTATCTGAGAAATTTAAAGTTTATGATTTGTTTATTTTGAATAAATATTTATAAATATTATTTCAAAACTTAGAAAATGAAGTTGTTAAAGAAGACTTAAAAGTATTTTTTGAACAGTGTTTATAAAATTTTACTGCCTTATTTAAAAAAATCTTAACTCTAGCATTTTGCCTGTTAAAAACCATGATGTTTGCCAATATTTTGGAACAAATAAAGAAATCCCAATTCATGATGGAGAATATTCTGTAATCCAGACATAATGTGATAACTAGTATAAAAGCTAAAGTTTGGAAAATCCAGTATCTCTACGAATTTTTAGTGCAGTATGAATCTAAACAGGATCAAAATTTGTAAATAACCATTTTGTTTGCCATCTAAAAAGATGATCAGCTAGATATATATAGCTAGGTAATTGCGTTTTCTATACAAATGACTTTGTTTCATTGTTCTAGGAGACATATAAACAAAAACAAATAAACCAGAAACCAATATTGATTAATTAAGTAATTCATTAATTTTTTATTTCAAGAAATCTCATTTATTATTATCAACTGATAATGGAAAAAATAGACAAATTGACTTATGAAATGCTGTTTCACTGCTTCAGCAATAAATCACTGGATAATGATAAATAGTTGATATATTTTGAAAAATTATATTTATTAATTTTCAAATAATTGTTGATAGGCTATTTTTCAAAGATATCAAGAAAGCTGTGTATAAGTCTTAATAAATGTAAATTTATCTTATCTTTACTTATGAAAGGAAACATTTTTTTAAATAATAAGTTTTTCAACTCAAATATGCCTTCATATAAACTTGTCACAAAAAGTAATGAAAATCATTTTGTTATGGATGATAAATTATTTGCTTTATCAGGAATACAGGGAGAATTATTGACATCATGGATTGAGATGTATAAATGAGTAGATTAATTTTATATCTCAAATTAAAAAAATAATGAACACTAATCTTTTGGATAAAATTATAGCATCTATTCAAATAAATTAAACCATATCTATGAAATAAACTAGAATAAAATTACAAATTTGTATCCAGTGGTTAAGAAATTGCATTGAGAATTGTCCATGATAAATCTTTAAATACCATTCAAGGGATAATAAATTATGTAAATAAATATTTAAATGCCATATCTGAGTTATGGATTATCAAATCAAATAATAAATATGATAAATGTCCAAGTTATAAGCAATATTAAAATGGATTAATATGTTAAATATAAATTATCTTGTATTAACAAGTACATTAAATGGAATTTATTGCTCTTTATGTTGTTTCAAAAAAGAATGAAATTACAAAAAATTAAATTAATTATGCAGTGAACAGATTATTTAAAACACTTTCTCATAATCCCTTTTTTCTTCATTAATTAATAGTACAGTTGTTATTAATATAATAAAGTTTTCTTCGATATTATTATGTCATGTACAGGTAATATTTTATTTAATATTATTATTGTTAATATTTAATGGGATTAAATGTGATTTACTTTAGGTTTAGGTTGAACTATTACACTGGTATAAAACTTCTATCTTGAAAATTCTATATATTTTATGAGTTCTTAAGTTTCAACCTCAAAGTCAAATGGAATTAATTATTTTTATGTTAGATGAGTAAATCTGTAAGGAATATTTTATGCATCATCTTTACATGTTAGTGTTAATTTTTCACTGTTACATAGTATGTAACAAGACAGTCTATTGATCTAGTTATATTTTGTTAGTAGAGTAGCACTCCTAACATTTAAGCCTAAAATTGAATCTAGTAAAAAATTTTGAGGCAAAATAAATAAGCCCAATGTGGTAAATATCACCTAAATGTGCTAAGAAATAATTTATACTTGCTTCTTATAAAAGAATAAAAATGTCTTCAACATTATTAAGTGAGGTTGATTAATAAATGAATAATCAGTAAAACAAGCAAATTGAATTGAGTATTATTTATTTTGAAATAATAAACAAATATTCCTATTTAGTGTCAGTGTCTTCACAACATCTTCTGAAAACACAATATATATTCCAAGTTTTAGAAAACAATATGTAATAAAATAATTATTAATTTTTAAATATTTGTCTTTTGTCTTTATTAAAGAAACATTGTCGCAGCATACTTACAATAGAAAAGTCATTTTGAGATATTAACTTACACATTTTATCTGGATTAAATACATCATTATTGTAGTAATGATGTAAAACATAAAAATATTGGGTAAGATAGGTACATTAAATCCCTTTTATATTGTTGTATTGTAAAATGCATAAACACACTTGACATCCATGCATTTATTTTCTTATTTAACATAAGCCTGAGATAAATTATTAATCAACTTTGTATTTAAATTTTCTAGACTTAGTTTTAAAACATGGATTGGGTTACTCCTAATTAATGCTTATAATAGAAAACAATCTATTTACAAAAGTTTTTATTACTAAAATAGAATAAGACTAAAAGTACACATATTATTGAATAACCCTGAGAAATTTTATTATTTTATTAAATATGAATAATTATTAGAGTATAGAATAGCTTTAGCTTGTGTTCAAATATAGATAAAACTTATATGCATAATAATTGCAAAATAAGTGAGAGTTAGTAGATGCACTTTTTTCTGTCTCAACCATATTTTCACATTATTGACTTAGAGATACTTTGTTCACATTATTGTCATCGAGATCGCGACCAGTCCATCTCCTTTTTGGTTTCAAATTTGATTTGCCATGAATCAACTGATGTCTTCATCTTTTTATGATTTCGAAATATATGTACATATGTTTAAAATGCAAATATTTTTTTTAGAATTAAGATATACACTGAAAAACTAGAAAGTAATAAGATTGTATTCATTTATTAATTTGTATATAATAAATAAGCAATTTCCACACGAGTATGTAGATAATAATCGCGACAACAAAATTAAATATGAATACAATATTTATTAATTGCTATTCCAGGCTTTCAATACGGAGTATCTTTGTCAAAGCATGACTGACGTAGGAGATTAGCAAGAAAGTGTTGGCATTCCAAATTGTATATAAAAGTGGGTTAGGAGGTCATAGATTTTAATAAATTTGCATATTTGCATGTGTAAATATGTGCTTCTAAATCATGCAGTCAAGACCGGTGATTTACTAAGGAGACGGCTATTGACTTATATATTAATCGCATTTTCTGAATTTGTAATATATCAGGCTTCTATAAGTTTTGTTCCCTGTTGTTGCTCTTGTATAAGATCGGCATTACTTTTAATGTTTTAGTGTAATACAGTGGAATAATGTTCACAGGATAGAGTTGCTATAAAATAGTTCGTCAGGAAATTATTTAAAAAAGACATCTTGATAAATTTGCTATACGAAATAAAAACTACTTTGATATTTTAAATAAATGTATCAGTTTTCTTTATGGTTAAATAATGTTTTAGATTATATAATGAAGAATAACACTATAGACACATTTTCATCTTCCAATAATACAATACTAGCCAAAATAACAACATTTATTAAAATTCTTCCATGATCATGATTTTGTCTATTAATAAATAGATTATTTCAAGTGAAATTCGAGAACATACAAACAACATATATATATATATATATATATATATATGTTGTTTGTATGTATCTATAATGGTTGATGATATATATATATATATATATATATATATATATATATATATCATCAACCATTATCAATCCACTTTAGGATGAAGGTCTCTCCAAGTTCAATCCATCTTTTCTTATCTGTAGCTTCTCTTCTCCACATCACCCCTGCACACTTTCTTATTTCATCCATCCATCTCACATGTGGTCTCTTTCTGGGTCTTTTACAATCATTTAGGATCCAGTTTAAAATTTCAATTGTCCATCTATTATCATCTCTCCTAACAATATGTCCATCCCAACTCCACTTCAGTCTTTTAATTTTTTCAATGAGGTCAGTAACACCTGTTTGTTCTCTTACCCATACATTGCATTTTCGATCCCTTCTTGTTACTCCCAACATGCATCTCTCCATACTTCTTTGAATGGTGTGAAGACTCTACATACGTTTCTCCATACTTCTTTGAGTGGTGTGAAGACTCTGTATTGCTCTTCTATTAAGTGTCCAAGTCTCAGATCTATAAGTAAGAACTGGCAAACAAATTTATTAAAAACCTTCCTTTTCAAACACAGAACCATATTTCATTTTAGTACCAAGTTATTTCTACCAAAAGCACTCCAACCAAGTTTAATTCTATGATTAATTTCATCCATTATATTTCCATCTGTATTAATAATCTGACCAAGGTATTTGTAACTGTTAACTTCTTCTAACTCATTATAATCAATCTTTATTTTCATATTTTGAGAAAATCTATTAAACATTACTTTAGTCTTTTTAACATTTATCTTTAGTCCTACTTTCCTACTTTCATCTGATAACTCCTGCAACATTTTCTGTAGCTCTAAAGCATTATTTGCAAAAACTACTACATCATCTGCAAAATCTAAATGACTTAATAAATCTCCATTTACTTTCACTCCTTTAGCTTCCCATTTTAATCCACAAAATACTTTTTGCAGCACTGCTGTAAAAAGTTTTGGAAATATGGAGTCACCTTATCTTACACCCTTTTCAATGTTGATTTTTCACTATCATTATGTAATCTAATTGTTGCTGTTGCATTATTATAAATATTCTTTAAAATATGACAATATCCTGGATCTACACCTTGATGATCCAATGCTTTAATCACTGAAGAAATGTTTATAGAATCAAATGCCTTTTCATAGTCTACAAATCCTAATCATAATGGCAACTCATATTAATTTGTCCTTTTTATAATTTCTCTCAATACCTGGATATGATCTACTGTACTAAAACCACTTTTAATTCCAGCTTGTTTTCTTGGTTGGTGGAAATACAGTGTTTTCTGAAGATGAGTTGTAATTATCTTAGTAAAAATTTTGTATAAAACTGATAAAAGACTGGTAGGTCTATAATTTCTAATATCTTCCAATCATCTGGTAAATCTTTATCATTTAGACATTTGGTATATAACTTTGCTAAAAAAAATTCTATTTCTTCACCTGCTTCCTTTAATATATCAATTATAATTCCATCATTACCTGGAACCTTCCCTTTTTTCATAAATTTAATTGCATGTCTCACTTCCTCATTCAAAATTCTGGGCAATTCGGAAGATATAATAGGTATAGGAGGCATTTGTTCTTTAATACTATATAATTCTTGATAGAAGTCTTCTACACATTTCATGATGCCATCTCTCTTCTTATTGCAGATATAAATTTCCTACCAATACCAAAATGTTGCTTTACACTCTTTAGACTTTTATTCTCTTCTACAGCTTTCCTTGCTAGTTCACAATTATACTTTCTTATATCATTTTCAACTCTTTTTTGCACCATTTTACAAAATTCGAGATATTCAATCTTTTTTAATGCATCATTGTTGTATATCCTCATATTTCTTCCTTTCTTCAGAAATTCTCTAGTCTCAGTAGAAATTTTATTGTTTAATTGCTGCTTTTTTTAACCAACTATCTTTGTTGCAGTTTTTAAAAGTGTATTGCTTATTTTCCTATTAATGTCATTCAAATCTGAATCATGTTCAAAATCTACTAATACTTGAAACCGATTTGTAAGTTCTAATTTAAATTCATTAGAATGTTTCTGAAGATTAGGAATATCAACTGTAAATATTGTTTTCCTTAATAATTTCTGTCTCTCTAATTTTGCATTAACATGTATCTTATATCTTACTAATCGATGATCACTTCCTGTGTTAAATTTATTAAGAACATTACAATCTTGAAATATGTATTTTCTGTTAGTCAAAATATAATCCAATTCTGCTGTACCTTTATTTGGATGCTTCCATGTCCATTTCCTTTTAACATTTTTTTCAAAAAAAGAATTCATAATATAAAGTTTTTCTTTTTCTGCAAACTCCACAAGTCTATGTCTTCTCTCATTCCTATTAACATAACCAAAATTATCTACAGCATTTTCATCTTTCATTTGTTTACCAATTCTAGCATTAAAGTCTCCCATGACAATTTTAAAATGTTGTTTACTCTGACCAAACACTTTTTGTACATTCATAAAATCTTCTATAACTTCATCACTATGAGAACTTGTTGGTGAATAAACCTGAATTATCTGCATTTGGTATCTGCTATTAAGTTGTAAAACTAATCTTGCCACTCTGTCTGATACACCATCAATCTCCACAATGTTTTTCTTCCATTTTTTATTTATAATGAATCCTACTCCACTTGTATTTCCAATATTTGTGCCTTTATAGTAGAGTATATGTCCACTTTTTAAATCAATTATTTCTTCACCTTTTTTTCTAACTTCACAAAGTCCAATAATGTCCCATTTAATATAAGACAGTTCTTCTTCTAACTCTTGCAATCTTCCTTCACTTGAAAGTGATCTGCAGTTGTAAGTACCTAAATAAAAAGCCATCTTCAAATGGCAGCCTGAGTCTGTAATCAGGGGATTCTTAGCACCCTCCACCTTTGGCCACCAACTGCTGCCTTGGTTGGTGACTTACAGCCTCCTGGGAATAAGGACCATGATTTATTTTTGTCTGTCATGATTGTATATATTGGAAAAATATTCTTAAACTCTGAGGTAAAAAGCCAATAAACTCACCACACTGGCTAATGCATGTTGGTGAGCAGCCCATCCATGTTTGTATACTATATGAATAATCACATATTAATAACAGCTGCAATGACAAGAACGTATGGAGTGGACATTAGGAATTTGTCCTGCATGGTTTCTTTAAGACCTCCAAGAGGAATCAAAAGGTCTCCTTTCAGGTAATAGCAAACTCCTTTCTGCAGCCTATATATATATATATATATATATATATATATATATATATATATATATATATATATATATATATATATATATATATATATATATATATATATATATATATACAAATACAACATACATACATATTAGAATAGCATTGGCAAAGGAGGTATTTATTAAGACAAAATATTTTGTGGACCTTTAAAAAAAGAAATAAAGAAAGTTTAATTACATGGTATAATAAACACCTCCACACTTCCCCATTTTTTCCAAATTCATATAAATAAAGATATAATAAAAGACAAATGACCCCCAAGATGCATTTCGTGCTGAAACAGCACTCATTAGTTGGGCCAAGTCACTATCTTTCATATATATATATATATATATATATATATATTCCGTTACAATATATATGTCTTTATTATATGCAAAATATTTATCTAGGTTAATATGCTATGTGTGGAGTCTACTATTGTATTGTGAAATGTGGACAGTGAAAAATAAAAATAGGAACATATTGAAAGCATTTGAGATGTGGACATGGAGAAGAATGGAAAAAATTAGTTGGATGAATAAAATAAAGAATTTTTGACAACAGTAAATGAAAAAAAGATTGATTGAAGAAATTAGAAGGAGAAACTGGATTGGATATATATTGAGAAAAAGTGTGGTCTAATTAAACAAGTTTTGGGGGGGAATGGTGAATTAAAGTAAGAAGAAAATATGAAAAGAGTTGAATTTGTTAAATGATAGAAGGGATGGGAAGAATTATGTGACTTTGAAGAGCTAGGCAATGAAAAAAATAAAATGGGTCAATCGATTATGTGATTTCTCTCTAGATCTGTCCATGGACTAGATATTATTGATGGTGATATGACATATATATACAAAACAAAATAGCTTTCTCATCATTCACTTTAAAAACCAACTTTTTTAACAGCAAAGAATAACTTCATGAGATTCATTTTTATATATTGGGATATCTGTAATGGATCATATGACACATAAATAAATGCAGAGTAACTTGAATGCTGAGATAATAAGAAAATAGAAAATTAAGGTGATAGTGTATAAATGTATCACTATCTTTTCACACAGACAAAGAAATCAATAAATAAAGACAATACAAAAGAAATTAATGTTGTTTTAATTAAGCAATGGAAAATATGTGTGTCAAACGTATGTATTTTAATAAAGAAAACAATATAATATTAAAAATAAATTGCAATATATATTCACAAGACTCTTTGAATTGCAATATTTACACTTATTACTTATGGCAATAGAGAAGAATTAGCTTGCAAACAGCCTCAAAGTATAGAAATAAGTTTGGTGTATTTTATCTAGTATTAAAGATATTGGACTAGTTGTATTTGGATTGATATTCTAACAACTTTTAGAAAATTTGTGTGGAATTATTTAATGTAATTAAACATTTTAACAGAGACTAAGGAATAAAATTAACTTTATAAAAACAAGTTTACTTTCCACTTATAATCATCATTATCAAGTAAAAGAAAATGAATACAGTATGGAACCATTAAAAAAATTTTAAAAAAACCTTTTTCGCTTATTTGAATATTATTCACTCTGTAACTGTTCACATGCTCATTTTGTGCAATAAACCAAGCTTCCTAAATCTTCTACTTGCTAATCATGTCTTTCTTTACAAATCTCAGCAATACTAGGATGCTAATCATGTCTTTCTTTACAAATCTCAGCAATTCTACGATCAAAACCATGTCCATATTTCTTTTCATGACTTTTAGCTTTTTGTACATAAATAAATGCTGTATCATTCTTCAAATTTATTTTCATTTTTATTGTATATATATACTGATGTATATTTATTGTAAAAATGCTCTCAACCCTATGAATTTATGCATTATTTATATTGTAGGTTTTACACTGATGCAACCTCTAATATTCAATCATTTATAATACAATGAATTAGAGCTGTGCTTTATTTTTAAATCTAAATATCAAATTTCCTCATCTTTTTCAGACTCTTTTCAAATTCTTATTTCATTTATAAAACATATAATTAATAATGGCCTATGGAGCTCATGTAAATACATATATCATTCACATATTGTACATACATACAGTTTTTATATTCATCTAATATCAAAACCATTATATTAATCTCTTTGGATTCCAGTGCTAAACTATGAACAACTGTCCAAATAGACAAATGGCATTGGACATGCTTTTGTCATTTCATAAACATTATTTTTGGATGGTGCCACAATATCACTATCAATCCAGATTAAGATATAATTAATAAATTTATGCTTGTAGTTATTTACATTTTTATTAATAATTTTAATGAATTCTCCTATTTACTGACCCATATAATTTTCTTTATATCCAATGAAATTATTCTATATTCATTTCAGATAATAATCTTTTTAATAGCTACAAATTTAAACAAAGATTTAATCACAAACCTCCCAAAAAGTTATTTCTTTTTTACATATTGCAATACTTCATAATGATATGTACTGACAAGTCAATTATAGTTTTTAAAGAATACTGCTCTTTATGCTTTTTGGTATTAGTAAATAATGTTAAAAAAATAGCACTCGATGAATACATGTGCAAATACTATTTTTTATATAAGTTTTTATGAATACATTTAATGAATGTCTCTTTATTTAATGTAATATTATAAGTGTTCAATTTAAATTTAAGAAAAAAAATTACATAAACATTTTTCACTTTAAAATACTATTAAATAATAAGATAAAAAGTTTCCTTTGTTCTTTTTTTATAAACGGATTCCATTTTTATTTAATAATTTTTTAACACTCTCCAACTAAGATAAACAGTCCATCTTTTTCAAGTCAGTTTGTAGAATTCTAACTACTTTATTAAACAACTTATTTTTATCTTTTCCTCATCCATAAATAACTTCCAGTTGAAATATCATCTTCAAATGAGAATTGATTTTCATATCTCACAATTTATCTTCAACTATTAGACTTTCAGATTTTATCTTATCTTGATTTGATTGAGCATTCATTACCAGAGACCAATAGATATATGAATAAAGAACATATATCCAATGGCAATTACAGACTGATGTTTTTTGATGCTTAGTGAAGCTGATGGTTTTGGTTATAGAAAGAGAGCTGGCTATAAATAATCAGTCCAGTTGGTGATAAAAGGAGACAACAACATACTATCAGACCTAAATTTGAGAAAATATGTTGTTCTTTGTATAGTTAAAGCAGCAAAGCAATTTCATGTTAAAACTGGAAGTTGCTAAAACCTAAATCAGTCACAAGGTGAACTATCACAGAACAACTGGAAGTGTCACCTTACCAACCCATGAACCAAGCTATTGTAGAGCCACCAGAAGTGTCACTATACTTATTTTTGAGGCAATCTGTCATGATATATCTTCTATCTGAAGTCCCTTACAATAATAGATGCATGGCAAGTAACCTTACCAATGGTATCAAGTGAAGGTATAACAGTTATATATATTCCAAACACGCATTTGTATATTTATTTTAATTAATAAATATTTAATCACATTTTATGAGCCTGTGTTTATTATAATCATGCATAAACACAACAGTTTGTCACAATCACAACAAAATCTTACCTCTGATGTTTTTAGATCAGTCCCCTGTTAATTATTAAAAATTGTCAATTAACATTATTAGTGTGTCAATAAAAAATTAAAGAATCAAACATAAGTGGCTATTCATTAAAGGATCTTTTCTCTCATAGGTTGTTTAGATCTATGTTATTAAATATATTAGCTAACATTGTGGCAATAAAAAATTACAAAAATCAAGTGCAAGTGGTTACATGTTATCTATAAAAATAGGATCTTTTCTCCATAGTTTTGTTTAGATCTGTGTTATTAACATTGACAGTTAACATTATTATCATTTTAATAGAAGTGAAAAAAATAAACATGAGTGGTTACACATTAACTATACAGAAAAGTGGATCTCACAGCAGAAAGAAAAAATCAAAATGACTAAAATAGGCTCATTATAAGAGTTTGATCTGGCCTATACTGAAAATTGCCATTCTACATAGCTCAAGTGCTTTTCTATATGCAAGTTAATCAAATAAAAAAGCCTGACTTAAAATTACAAACATTTTTATCTCTCTGTGAATCTCAAACTTAATAGCACAGGCAAGCCCATGCTTTCAGGTGAGCTTGTTTTTGATAAAGCATTATCTCTACTGTCAGATTTATCTGCCCAAAACCTTATTGATAATTCAGAGATATTATTTCAATCTCTGTACACAAGGGGATAGGGAGAAAGGAAGAAATTTTTCTGCTAAACTTAGAAACATGGCTCTGAATTGTAACTTTAAGGATATTTTAAATGAAGACCTGGTATATTGTTTCATTTGTGGAATAAGAGATGCAATATGAGAGTCAAGGTGATGATGGACCCTGGTATTATGTTTGATTTAGTTGATTCTCAGGAAACTCTAATTGAGTCCACAGTGATTTATATTGCTCCATCAAATAGAATTAATCCCAGCATTAAAGCCAAGGATTGGAATATCAAATAGTTTTAAAAAAATTTTCATCAAAATGAGCCTAGGGTATCTACTACCGATAATGATATTAATAGAGTTTGTTACAGATGTGATAAATCAAAACATGTACACACTATATATCCATTCCTAAATTATGTAGATATCATAAGCTTGTAGCACATAGAAACATTTTAAAAAGAAAAAACAAATCACTCTGGAAAAACAGGAAGAGTCCATTTTCAAAAAAACCAAAAGGCAATATAAAATCAAATAAAATTAACAATGCCAATTTAAATAATATGTGAGATGCATATCCATTAACAATAGAACTGGACATTGAGGCTGCAGTATCCATTGTGTCAAAAAAGACATGGGCTATCACTAATAGAAAAAGTAATTATAATCAACACCCTAGCAGGAGAGTGATTACTGACTATGAAGGCAACCAAATATCACTCTTGCTTCAAACAAAAATTAAAGTTACTATGTGTAGTAAAGCAATTTTATTTCCCCCTTGCTGTGTCTGGTAATAAATATATCAACTTATTAGGCCATGACTGGTTTAATCAATTGGGATTTATAGTAATAAGAATGAACTATCCCAAAAAATGTAACAGGATCTACTCAGATGCTATTGATAATAAATTGGGTTTGAACCTTAGAACAATTTATGAAAATAAGAGCAAAAATGTGGATAGATACTTAAGTCTTACATACTGTATGTTTAAGGGAATCACAAAATGGGTTTCAGCAATTGTAATCAAATTAAAAAGATTGCAAATGGTGGTTGTTCAAACAGCAGATAAACAGAAATGCCACAGATGCAGAAACCAGTTAAGGTTGAACTATAAATCACCAGTCAACAGTGAACAGTCATTAGCCAACAGTCAAAAGTTACCAGCTAATAATGAAAAGTCATCCAGCAGCAGTGAGAGTCTACAAGCTTCAAAATCCACTAAACCTGCTGATGAAGTCATTGAACCTAAAGAAGCCAAAAAATGATGCAGTCTTCCAGAAAATCATCTGACTGATTACATTCTACAGGACTAGTTTTAGATAGAGGAAGGAAATGTTATATCTCAACTTACCTTCAACCAATGGACTAAGTTAGATTCCATCTTATCTTTATTGGATTGAGCATTCTTTACTACAAACCAATACATATATTAATAGATAAAATATATGCACTAATAATTAAAGGTTAATGGGTAATGCTGCTCAATGAATCATTGTTTTCATTATAAAAGAGGATCTGAGTGTAAATAGTCAGTCTAGTTGGAGGTAAAAAGAGACAACAATAATTTACTGTCAGACCTGAATGGCAGTATGCTCATTGTCCATTATATGGTTAAATGAATGAGGCAAGCTTGCCTTAAAACTAGAATCTGATCGAACCAAAATCAAACATGATGCAAGCTGTCACAGTACAACTTTAAGTGTCATTGTACCTACACACAAAGCAAGTTATCACAGAACAGCCACAAGTGCCAATGCACCTACTTGTGAGACAAGCTGCCTTGTTATAGCTGAAAGTGGTAAAGTAAACTTAGAAGGGTATCTGAAATCCCTTACATTAATAAATGCTATACCTTGCCAATGGTATCGGTATCAGGCAAAGTTATGACAGTTGTATGTATTGATTTGTATATTTATTTTAATTAATAAATATTTAATCGTATTTTACTAGTTTGTATTTATTCTAATAACGAACCAACACAACATAGACAATCCTCTTCTTACATATCTTGGCCCAAAATTATGAATAGACATATTACTGAATGCCACATTGAAACTTGAAAGATTAATAAAATTGTTATCCACTAGAAAGTTCGAGCCTTTTGCTTACCGTTAAAAATTTCCAAATTTATTCCAAAGTTTTTTCTAAAATTCACCCTCCAACTTGATATATCTATTTACTTATTTTTCTGGAAATGCGTTAATATATTTAACATGCAATGAAAACGTCACTTTCAAATTTCTTTAATGTCTTTCATGATCCATTTCATTAAATTCTTTCTTGGCAGCTCACTAATATAATTATAACCTCATATTGACTTATTAATCTTCATATTACAGCAATTCAAAAAAAATGCTGTAATAAAGGCACTTCTTAATTAAAAAGTCCAAATTAGCCAAAAGCATTATAACATTTCTTCGCTTTATAAACTGTCTTAAAATGTCAACTACAAGTATGGTTATCAAACAAACAATTAAAAAAAACAGTATTTCATTACTAAAAATTTTAAAAATCCATTTTCTTTTATTTAAATGCTAGTACAATCTCTGACTTGTCACGTGTTTATTTTTGCGCAAACACCCCCCCCCCCAGCTTCTTAATTTTTGTTTTTTAACATGTCTTTTTTCATAAATCATCTCAACAACACTAGCATCAAAATCACGTTCATATTTCTTTTCATGCTTATAAAATACAGACATAATTGTTAAATCAATTTTATATGTAAGTAAAGGAATTTGAACTTAGAATTTTATAGTCTATATTCGAATGAAGGATGAATATAAACTGAAAAACCCTAAGTTCAAATCCCTTTACTTACATATATATAAAACATTCAGTATAAATAAATTACATGTTGCCTTATAAATCAATTTTAGTTTCGTAGCTTTTGCGAAATCTCAAATACCAATTTCGCATAAATTCAGGTTGAGAGCATTTTTGCGTCAAAATCAACTATTTATATAACTTTGAATCTGACAAGATTGAGAATTAGGAAATGGTTTTAAAGCAATTGATATATATACATGTAATGATGGTTTTAGAATTAGAAATGACAAATAAAAAAAAAAATAGATGAAGTTACAACTATATTGGTGCTTCCATATGTACCCAGTTTTTGGAATAAAATTAGAAAGATGTGTGCAAATAAGTTCAATGTTGGATTTAGGATTTCTATGAACTCGAATATGAAGAATAAAATAAATACATTAGATTGATCTAAAGTTGTGTAAACAGTGGGATGCAGACAATTAGATTGTCCATATATATATATTGTAAGCGACCACCTCCTCCTCTGAGATTACGGGCTTCGAAATAAACATGACATAGCGTAAAGCTTTATTTATTTTCTTATATCGGTAATTATTCACTATCAATACAAGGGGGCGCCAGACACGATGATTTAATTATTATTTAACTTCTCGCATCACCTTACGTCATGTCAAAACGATTTCGAAGTCTAATCCCGCCCACCAGCTCCGACTCCTAGCATGGACCAATAGGGTCACTCAGGGCCACGATGTAATTGTTTCAGCAATTACTCCTCACGTAAAAGATGCACTGTACACTAATGGGAAGGAAGTTTTGTTTATTAACTGAGTGATCCTAGTACTGGACTTAATTATTGGTTGTTGGCGACCAATACGACTGTTCGTTCATCCCTCCAAAACAATTAAACTTCTAAGATCATCCCCCCTATGAATTACTTTCAATATTCGCATTAAACATTTATTTATATTTTATTATAGGCCCGCCCAATTCTTAACCTATCTTAACTAAGAGTAAATAAATAAACATCGTGCCGTAAGTCACGATGTTTATTTATTTACTCTTAGTTAAGATAGGTTAAGAGTGGCCTATAATAAAATATAAATAAATGTTTAATGCGAATATTGAAAGTAATTAAAGGGGGATGATCTTAGAAGTTTAGTTGTTTTGGAGGGATGAGCACGTCGATTGGCCCAACAACCAATAATTAGTCCGTACTAGATCCTCAGTTAATAAACAAACTTCCTTCCGATTAGTGTACAGTCGTCTTTTACGAAGGGTATTGCGAAACTCTCGTGGCCTAGGCTATTGGTCCTGCTAGAGTCGAGCGGGGTTGACTCAACGTTTTGACATGGCTGTGTTGAGAAGTAAATAATAATTAAATCATCGTTTACTCCCTGATTGATAGTAAATAATTACCGATATAAGAAAATAAATAAAGCTTTACGCTATGTCATGTTTATTTCGAAGCCCGTAATCTCAGAGGAGGAGGTGGTCGCTTACAATTGGTGCCCCACGTTGGGCGCCAATTGTAAGCAACCACCTCCTCCTTACAGAGATTACGGGCTTCGAAATAAACATGACATAGCGTAAAGCTTTATTTATTTACTTATATCGATAGTTATTCACTATCCACACAAGGGGGCGCCAGATACGATTATTTAAGTGGAATTTAATTACTCGCATCACCTTACGTCACACCAAAATGATTTCGAAGTCTAATCCCGCCCACCAGCTCAAACTCCCAGCATGGACCAATAAGGTTACTCAAGGCCGTTATATGATTGTTTTTAAAGACAACTCCTTACGGAAAAGACGCACAGTTCACTAATGGGAAAGAAGTTTTAGTTTGCTAACTGATTGATCCTAGCACTAGACTTGATTATTGGTTGTTTGTGACCAATACGACGGTTCGTTTATGCCCCGAACAATTAGGCTTATAAGATCATCCCCCCTATATGCTATACTCAATATAATTGTTTGACATTTGTTTATATATTTATCATAGACCCGCCCAATTCTTAAGTCTATCTTAACTAAGGGAAAATAAATAAACATCGTGACTTACGGCACGATGTTGGCATATTACATTTAAAAGAAACATTGAAAATAAATCTAAATCTAAATAAATATAATTTAACGATAAATTTATGAACGATCAAGAGTAAATGATATAAGACTTTAATTGTATGAAAAGACTTGAGAAATGCTCGACTTGTTTATATACTGAACGAATTTATTGAATATAAATATTAATTTGAATTTTATTCGCACACGCACACACACATTCACGCTCGCAGAGAAACATATTAAACATAATAAAGTATGAATGATCAATACAAGTTTCCTTTTTACCTTTTGAGAATACGGATTATGGTTTATTAGATTTTACTTAAGTTCAAAGTTCATGTTTTGAAAGTCCTACGATTACGATAGATTGCAATAATAGATTAAATGTTACAGCAAATTTTATGATTTATTTACGCAAGTGTGAGTTAGTTAACTATGAGATTGCCTTTAAGAGTTTACGAATTGAGTGAATGAAACATAATATAAAATAAACTATTTACCTAGGATTTGATTTTGACTTCCGCTGCTTCGAGTGAAACGAGGATTTGAACGTGGGAGATGGCTTTCATGATGAAGTGATTTGTTTATTTAAAGTGAGCATAGCATGGTCTGGACGATGTTGGTCTTTCTCGGAACATAATTATTAGGTTGGAGCATTAATTTCACGTGGAGATGTTATTGAATTTCCATAGCTTCGGAGATATTCGGTGGCGGAGCGTCGATCAATCACTGAAGGGTTTTCTAGCCCCTCATGACAATCGACGCTCTCAGTATTAATTTCATAATGATCATCTTGGATTTGGATACGGCGAACTGGAAGAATATTATTCTATGTCACGCTATATTAACTAAACACATTAAGTGAGGAACTCTTTCAGCAACGATATCAACAATGATAACAGCAACCAAAAAAAAAACACAACAACAGCAATAATAATAAAAGTAAGAACGATAGTAATAATAAAAAGGAAGCCTTTGAATAGATTTCGTTTGATATTTATAAGAGGTGATCCTTATCTTAGGATCCAATCTCCCCCCAGAGTTCCATATTTTTTAGAGTTGTCGTTCGGGTCCGCGTTCGATGTAAATGTTCACTCAATCCTTGTGCTTAAGGCAATTTTAAGTCTAGGCAATCTCATGTTGCAATCTCAGTTAACAAACTTCTATTCATTCACACTTTGAGTGCATGCGTGTGTGCGTGTCTTACAAGAACAATGCAATTTACATTAACTTAGAAGTCGAGCATTTAATCTTTTCTCAAATCATTTCTAAAAGTTTTACTTTTACTATAATTATAATTCTAAATGAAACCCTTTTTTAAATACCCCGTGGCGTATACAAGTGGAAATTATCTATTAATATTTATAATGGCATATTATTTTTCATTTTACTATATTTTTAGAGAATGTTATTTTATTAATTTATACGAAAGCCTTGACTATTTAATGAGACAATTATTATCTTTATTTTTACAAATGTATTTTAGAAAATGGAAAGAAAACTATTAAAGGTTACAAAATATAACGTTAAGAGTATTTTATACTGCTTGAGTGTGTGTGTGTTTACATATACCGACTTTGTCTCGGTATAATATATATATATATATTATTAAAAATCAGTCAACACTTAGACAATCCCAATAACAATCAACAATTTCAAACTGTTGTCAAAGCAATCTCCATTTAACAATAAAAGTGAAATATATATATATACTAAGATGAAATGAAATCAAAATTTGAAGGCCAGAATGATGCAGCCACATATATATAAAAAAATAAAACTGATTTAACAAATGGGTTTGTCATAAAAAGGAATGTGGGCAATAGTTTGATCCTGGTATTGTTAAGGTGATTTGTGGAGAAAGAAATAATAATTAACAATGGGTTAAAAACTGTGCAGATCTCCAGATTATCACTGAGCTAAACATAACAAATTTTCATGTATAATAAATGCAGAATGTGGTGAAACTATGAAAATATTGAAAAAAACAAGTTTAGACTAACGAGAGCAGTGGGCCAAAGTGATAACACTGTGTTCTAATTGCTCTGTTACAAGTGTTTTTGACTACAAGTTAAGTCAGTGCAGCTAGTTATCAATGTAAACATTACTTTTAAATGTATTCACATTTAAACAAAAATGTATCAGTTTTTTTATCCATTCATATTGCTTTTAGAAGAATAGTTATTTGTTCTAACCCTATTATAAAAGGGAACTTAACTGGTTACCTGCCATCATCAAACATGTTGACCTAATTTGAAAACTATTTGCCTACTGCCAAAATTTTGCTGGAAAAACTGTGAAAAACACAGAAGTTCATCATTATTCAATTAAACTAATCAAAACTATATTTTGATCTTATTTGAAACTACAAGTAAACTTTAGATTGTACATATAAAACATGGAAGAAACTACCCTATCTCAGAATGGTAAAAATATTTAAGTCTGATTGATATATCTAAGAACTTTGTATTATTTATATGTTCATTCAATAATTAATATTGGTAATTGTATAAAAAGCCTTTGTAAATGTTATTCTTTCCAAGTATTTAAATATATGTGAAGAGGGAAAATATCAATTTTATTATTTATCGATTATTTGAATATAGAAAGAAAATAGTCAGTCATATATGGCTCTAACATTTATATTCCTGAAGTATAATTCCTCAATTATAAAATTGAGAATAGAAAATAATATTTTAACTTATAATATCAGCACCTGATTAATATATTATTTCTATCTCAGTTTCTATTGTAATTTTATCTGTTATGAGAGTTGATGTATTTATTATTATTGTTATTAGAGTAACTGTAGTTATGTTTAAACATCATCTAATTAATTCTTCCATTCCATTGTTTTCTTTAGAATAAATATTTTTTAGAATAGTTTTGTGACATTGTATTTATTTTTTACTTTCATAAGTTAAAAATTTGGATTATACAATTAAAGAATAAAGTATGAGAGGCAGTCAAACTGAATCTACAGAGTAATCTTCTAAACCAGAGACATTCTTTTTTGGATTCAGCATACCACCCAAACAATATCAAAATTTCTTTCTACCATCATCCTTTATACAACAATTTGGAATGAGGCAAATAAAAAAATATTTATTTTAGTTTTTTTAATAACCAAAACAAAATTACTATAATAAAAGTTAAATATTTAATATATTTAGAAACAAAATATTTAGTATTATTACTAGTATTTCTAAAATTATTATATATAAAAAAATAGTTTATCTCTTGCATACCTTAAGTTGAGAACTGCTTTTAACCAAAAGACAGGGCTCAAGATTATTATTGTTTGAAATAAATAACAGCTATATTTAGTCCATTAGTTTCCACTTCAATATTGATTTTCTTTTCTTTTATTATTTTGCTAAGTGGTGATGATGATAAGGAATTATAACAAGTATATTGAAAAAAACTTGGTTATAAATGATTTAAGTTTGAAAAATACTTGCTTTGAATATCATCATAAACAAGATATTTTGTTTGTAATGTCTGTCAGCAATGTAATTATAGTACTTGCAAAGGATGCATTAACATGATATGCATTTAAATTTGCGCTCTCTTTTAATATTTTTCATCTGTATTTTACTTTTGATAATGTTATAATATTATCTATGTATGAACAGAGCAAAACTCTCCATACAGTATTGCCACCTGTGGTAAACAGAGTAATAAATGGATGCCAGAAGGCTTGTGCATAAAATCCCTATCTAATGCCTACTCATCCAATATCCCCAGACTAGTTTCTGGTTTGTGGCCTTCATCAGTGAGGAGCTTTGGATCTGAGAGCACTGTGTCTAAATCTTAGGATCTAATGCAACCTCTAGGAACCACCTTTTATCTCTACTTAACTACAAAACTATGATAATAAAATATTTTTGGTGTTTTCAATTTTATTCTCATAGTTTTGTAGTTAAGTAGAGATAAAAGGTGGTTGCTAGAGGGTTGCATTAGATCCTAAGATCTAGATGCAGTGCGCTCAGATCCAAAGCTCCTCACTGATGAAGGCCACAAGCCAGAAACTAGTCTGGGGATATTGGATGAGTAGGCATTAATTAGGGATTTTATGCACAAGCCTTCTGGAATCCATTGATTACTCTGTTTAGCACAGGTGGCAATACTGTATGGAGAGTTTTGCTCTGTTTATCAACAATTAATGTGCTAGTATAGAAAATGTGATCATGTGGTGATTATCTATGTATATTAAACAATTTAACAGTAAGAAAGCAAAAAAATTATCAACAGTTGATCCCATTTTTACTCAGCCTTAATTGCAATGAAAAGATTTATAAAATTTCTTATAATATTCTGATTATTGTAGCTATTATTTACAAAACTTTGCTTAGATATCCAATTCTTTTTATTTTAAGGAATCTTCGTCATTTTAAAAAGCAAATATATAAAGAAAAATTTGAACAATGTCGTGCTATTTTTGATGAAAATCTTTATCATTTTAACTGAGTTAAAAATAGCTCATAAACTGTTTGTCTATATGTATAATTCCTAATAATTCTCAAATTTAACGATGTAAAATATTTAATCAATTCCGATGTTTTAGTAAAATAACATGGTTCAATTGCAGTTGTGTGGTCGTTGCAAAGATATAAAAAATTGTATATAAGCATCGCTTACCAATATGAAATTGGAATAAAAGAAACTGCAACTCCCATTAAGCTGTGCTTAACCAATAGTCGAACATCAATAATATATATATCAATGAATTTTCTCTACATATGTAATCAACTTTTTCCCATCAATTCTTAGTTTTTAATATCCTGATAATATCAGTAATATTTATTTCACTCATACTTTAATTTTAGCCTCTTTTTATTAATTTCAATATACATGTCTATATACTTCAACATACTGTTATGTAGTATCTGATTTTTTTACTAAGTGATAAGCACAGAAGAAATACATTTACTGAGGATCTTTTCCATATAATTAAATATATTATCTTTTAATGTTTTTACTAAAAGCACTCTATCCATATTTAATTTTGTTGGGGACAAATATGATGAGCATAATATGGAAAGATTACTTAGGTATAATCAATAAACTATAATTTTATAATCTGATGATGCCCTCTAACATTAACCAAAAAATCACCTTATCGGAAACATACAATCTAATCAACTATAATTAACAACCCATTAAAACCACTAAATGTAACCAACCAAAGTCTCATTACACACTTCAAAAGATGGAGTCTGAAACCCAAATTCCTTGACTTCATCATTAAAATTAATCTTAATGTGTTTCCCATGAATTGGTTTCTTTATCACCAAAGAGGCTTTTCTAGCATTGACCCAATATGTGGTCTGTGTTCTCATGAAGATGAAACCATAGATCATATTATACACCAGTGGCCAAGACTTAAAACACTGAAAGATATAATCATCATAAACTCCAACATAAGATCTAACATGATTTTCTCACTTGAAAATGCCATTCATAATGGAACTTTTGCAATAATAAGGCTTTCTACCTTTGTCCTTTATGCCATATGGATAATGAGATGCAAAACTCTCTTGGAATGACCCCTGCCTCAAATCATATGATTGTTTTATAAAACACTCAAAAAAATCAAGAAACATGATCAGCTTCTTGCCTCCAGTAAAGTCCTTGATGACACCTGGTCTTTAACTGCTCTATCCTTTTCCTGATTATCAACTCCCACCTACCCAGTATTTTAGATTAGGCAATTTTAAAAGAAAATATTCATGTTTATATTAAAAATGCTAATAAATTAAACAAGTTCTTCATTTCTCATATTCTACACAAAATTCTTCATTATACCCAACCACATAAGTGTATAACAATTGCGTTCTCATAATATAATCTAGCCAGATGGCAAACAGAATCTTAATATAATCATGTTATTGTACAATTTATTTATTTATTTTTCTTTTATCAAGGTGTAATCACTATTTATTGTTAATAAAAAAAATTTGTTGAAATGAATAAACTACAATTAATCAATTTAACTATTGCTTAATAAACTATTATCCTATTTTACAAAGTAAGTTATTGGTTTATCAAATACTAATTACTGTTTGCATTACTGAATGTTTTTCTTTCTTTTCTGTGCAATTTTTCTCTTCCCCTCCCTTACTATCTTCCTTGTTTTAGACTGGTATGGTCTTCATTTGTTATGGCACTATTATGAATCAGTCACTTTTTTATACTAACAGTAATAAGTCTTGTGCAATATTCATTCTTTAATTATATAAAAAATCCATTGGACAAACACTAATGTAGAAAGCTATAATGACATAATGAGGAACTTTAAAACTGGAATTGAAACATATATTATTTAGAAAATAATTATGTGTTTTGAACATAAAAATTGGTTATTTTGCAGAATCTGACTAGATTCTCCTATAAAATAATTGTTCTTTAAGTGGTAAAATATTTAAATCTCAGTAATAATATAATTGTTGAGAATTAGATAACTGTCATCATAAAGGCTTTTTTTCTTAAATATAGGTAAACAATTTTTTTTTGAATTTTGCTTAATATTGACTCTTCAATATTTCAATGTATGATAGTGTTTGAAGCTAAAGAGTTGATATAAGATTAATATAACCACTCTTAATAAAACTCACTTCAAAAGAAGAAATTCAAGTGAATAGTTTTGGAATGGTAAATGTGTGCCATTAGATTCACTCTGAGTTTAACTTGGTATCTTTTAATTTTGAAATTTCTTAGATGTTCATTAGCTTTAGTAATCAATAGTGGACAATTGATAGATCTTATTAAATTCTTATTTAGTGTTGTTCTGTTCAAATATTCCCTTCACTAGTTTTTAAATTGTGGCTTTTATCAGTGAGAAGCATTTGGACTTGAACAGTGCATGTGGACATTTTGGATCTAATGCCATTTTTCTCCATTAGCCATTTTTTAATCTTTTGTTATATTATCAAGCTACCTGCCAAAATTGAAAAACTTTAGATTTTTTTAATCTAAACCTATGTGCTATCATAGTTACATAGATCTGAAACCAATTTAGATCTATATCTGAAAGAGTAGGAAAATAAAATAATTTTCTAATGAATAATAATAATAAGTATAAGCTAATGTTATGTGATATTTTGTTGGTAATATGATGTATTACTGATTTTGTACTACAATAAAGATGGAAAAGATTATGAAAAACTAAGGTATACAGAAGCCAAACTGGTTTAAGATTTACATAATTATGCAGTAAATAGATTTGGATTTGAAAAAAACCATTTTTAATTTTAGTTTCTATCTTAATAGTGTAATTAAAGTTTTAAAAATGGATGCTAGAAGAATGGTGCATTAGATCCCAAAGATCAAAGTACACTATTCAGAAAAATATGAAAGGCCACTCACTGGTAAAAACTATAAGCTAGAACCTAGTCTGGGGGTATTTTGATAAAATAGCACTGGGTAAAGATTTAATAAGCATTACCACCTAACATCTATATATTTCTAAAGCTTATACAAAATGGCAAAAGAATAGAAAGATTGAAAGAATTTGCTAGTAAATGACAATAAGTGTAATCTAATAATATCTGATCTTTTGTTGGTCATGTGAAGAATCCTTAGATGTTGGTTTGCACAATGATGCTAATATCTATTTCAGTAATACTTATGCACTAAGTAAAATTCAGAAAGTTTGGAATGAGAAAGCTTTTTTTTTATTTTTGAACAGTATTATTCCTTTAATATTAATCTTTTTTAGCTTTTGTGAAAACTTGAATTTATATAATAGTAAAGTTATTGAAAATAATTTTAGTGACTCTATGATTTATTATTATAAAAGGGTTGACTATCAAAAGACTTTATATAACAAGATGATTGAAAATAAATACTTGCAGTCTCACTGAAAACAATGACATATTATGATTTACTAAGAAGTTAAAATAAAAAAAAGATCAGGATTTCAAAATCACTAATATAGGTACATTGTTGTATAGACAGTATATTAATATTCTCAATGGTTGAATCAAACATAGCAAAAAATAAATTCTATTTCAAATGTTACTAGTGAAAATTTGAATTTTTTTATTAGATAAAACACATTTTGATAACCTTTTAATCACCAAAACATTACTGAGGATATATTAATAATTTTGAACAACAAGTCTGAATGTAACAGATGTTAAACACTAAAATCGGCCTCTTATATTTTTGAAGTAGTCATATTATTTAAGCATATAATTCTTTTAAGAAATGTGTTGTAAATAGGAGCATATCTTTTCTTGGATTAACTAAAAAGAAATATTCTGGCAAACTTTCTGTCAACAATTATATTATTAGTACCATTTTCTACTAAGTTTATGATAAAATAAAGATTTTAAAACCAAAAATTAATAATTAATAAAAAGTTTTCCTAATAATTGATTGACTAAAATACAAAGAGATCATTTAATTTTTGTGCTTCTTTGAAATGTCTTAGAATGATTATTTGCATCAGAATATGTTTATATGTAGGATGAAATTAAAATATTTGAACAATGCCAAAATATTGTTTCTCATGGAAAAATGTCTTTTTATTATTCAAACTTTGCCTCTATGAACTCAGTAATATTTAAATAGAACTATTTTGAAGGTAATAAAAGATGCATGGCAACATCTACATGTTTTTAGAACAATATTTTGATTATGTGGGCACTATCATTTCGGTAAAGAATAATTTCTGGAAATGTTTACATCACATGATAAATAAGTTTTGTAAATTTTTCAGATTATCAACATCAGTTATTGTTGGAATAATGATTTTATCAATATCTAATATAGCTATGCAAATTGTGTAAATTTCATCATGAAAATAAGGAAGTAGTTTGAAGATTCCTATTAATAATTATGATACACTGGTTGGAAGAAGTGTAAACAAAATTTTTGCAAATATATGATATGCTTGTAGTTATTTAATTGTCATGTTCTTTTGTTCATGATACCATTTGTATCCCAGCATTTCTGCTAGGGAGTAGCAGTTTTTAAATCGTAGCTCATTTATAAATATTTCACTAATAAAACTCACACACAAACAACTGAGATGTACTCTTCAAATTTGTATTAACTTTTGCAGTAATATGTTTTACTCTTCATTTTTTGTATTTAGTTATAATTTTTCATCATGTTCACTAGTAAATGTCAATCAATAAGCATTGATTATTAAGATTAATAACTTTATTCATTATTGAATTACCATTTAGTAATGAAAAGGGTTATTTATGAAAAATATCATTATAAACTATTAATTCACATATCTGTCATAATTTTGAAATACATTATTTTGTATTATGTAGATAATATTAGCATTGATTTGGGGTAATATTTATCTAATATATAAATATTATTGATAAATTTTGAACATTATTCCAATATATAATTTGCATTATTTTACTAATAGAGCTTACTTAATCTTTTTTCCTTTTATTCCATTACAGATTTGGTTTATTTAATTTGTATAGCACTATTAATTTTAGTTAGCCTATTTGCATTATTATGGATTTAGTATTGTACAATTAATACTATTATAGATTTTAACTTTATACAATTCATAGGATATATAAAAGTAAACAGTCCATATGATCAATTTATTTTGTTAAAGATTTTAGTATTCATCATGTTAACATTGTATTATAATAAAAGATTAAATAAATCTTTCTTCATTTTGTATTATTATGGATTTAGTTTGTTCAAAGACTTGGAGCATGAAGAAGAAAAATTCTCATAATCTCATTTTTATATTAGAACAAATTTGGAGCATATGAATATTTTCTCTTGTACATTTTTCTTTCTATTTGGAACCTCAAAGTTTGAGTACATAATAAAACCTCTGTGTGTCATTTTTCTACTGTTACATTATATATATATATATATATGTGTGTGTGTCTAAATGTGCATAAATATATATATATATATATTGATTTTCATATTTTTTTCATGGATAAAAGATGATTGTTTATAATTATTTGATGAATAACCTCATGTATATGGATTTAAAACTATTTTGATGATGATTATTCTTATCAAATACCTGAAAGAAACATTGGTCTGTTATATTTTTCATTAATCTATCTGAATGTAGTCACAATCAATCAATCAATCAATGTACATGATTGCAAGCCTCTTCTTTAAAGTATATATATATAGTGTGTGTGTGTGTGTGTGTAATACAATTTTAGACAAAATAATGAGAACTGTTCACATTAGCCTTACACTAAAAATATTTTTTTAGAAATAAATAAATATATGTCACTGTCACATTGTTTTCTTTTACAAAGTTTTTGAAAGTTGATGTCAGATTTCTAAGCTTATGGAAAAAAATATCAGATTTATGTAATAAAAAAGAGATTAAATTGTTAATGCTTGATTAATTAATGCACTGTGTTTAATCTTTGATAATTGATGGATTAATACTTGCACTCAAATATTATTTATAATGAATAATATGACTTTTAATAGCCTCATATAAAATCACTAGGCTTGCAGAATAAAAAATGTTTGATAAGTTTTTCATCCTGATTTTACTCCATATATAAAAATAACTAAATATTTCATTACTAATCAATATTGGGGTTAGCAAGATTGTTATAGATTATCTATCTGAGAAAAATCCTAACTCTGAGTAAAATCTAAAAAATATATTCACCTCTAGCTAAGCCTGATTTGAATCTAAGTTGATTTTCTACCTTTGTACTCTAATGCTTTTAATGTTAATAAATTGAGCCATTAAAGTCTTTTTTCATGATGATGATAAATAATACAACATATACTAAATTGTGCTCTGTATAAAACTCTTGTAAGTTTTATTAAATCCTAGATCTCTAATAAGATATAAAATTAACAAATTTATTTATATAATCATGTATGTCAAAAGAAAATTGTCATTATTTTTTTTTTATCTTTAATTTTTATTCTTTATTTGCAAATATATGTCATCATCGTCATTCATTACGAATCTACTGCAAGATGAAGGTCTCTTCAAGTTTAATCCATCTTCTCCAATCTTTAGCTTCTCTTCTCCACATAACTCCTGCATACTTTCTTATTTCATCCATCCAACTCACATGTGGTCTCTTTCTGAGTCTTTTACAATCCCTTGGAATCCAGTTTAAGATTTCAAATGTCCATCTATTATCATCTCTTCTAGAAATATTTTCAGCCCAACTCCACTTCAATCTTTTAATTTTTTCAATGAGGTCAGCAACATTTGTTTATTCTCTTACCCATACATTGTGCTTTCGATCTCTTCTTGTTACTCCCAATATACATCTCTCCATACTTCTTTGAGTTGTCTGGAGTCTCTGTATTGCTCTTCTATTAAGTGTCCAAATCTCAGATCTATATGTAAGAACTGGTAAAACACATTTTTTTAAAAACCTTCCTTTTCAAACACATAGGCATATTTTCTTTTAGTATCAAGTTATTTCTACCAAAAGCACTCCAATCAAGTTTAATTATATGATTAATTTTATCCATTATGTTTCCATCTGTATAATTAGTCTGACCAAGATATTTGTAACTGTTAACTTCTTCTAATTCATCATAATCAATTTTTATTTTCATATTTTGAGCAAATCGATTAAACATTATTTTAGTCTTTTTAACATTTATCTTTAGTCCTACTTTTCTACTTTCATCTGATAACTCCTGCAACATTTCTTGCAGCTCTAAAGCATTATTTGCAAAAAAACTATATCATCTGCAAAATCTAAATGACTTAAATAATCTCCATTTATGTTCACTTCTTTAGTTTTCCATTTTAATCCACAAAATATTTCTTGCAACACTGCTGTAGAAAGTTTTGGAGATATGGAGTCACCTTGTCTTACACCTTTCTCATTGTTGACTTTCCCAGTATCATTATGTAATCTAATTGTTGCTGTTGCATTTTTATAAATATTCTTTAAAATATGACAATATCCTGGATCTATACCTTGATGATCCAATGCTTTAATCACTGAAGAAATGTTTATAGAATCAAATGCCTTTTCATAATCTACAAATCCAAAACATAATGTCAACTCATATTCATTTGTTCTTTCTATAACTTCTCTCAATACCTGGATATGATCTACTGTACTAAAACAACTTTTAAATCCAGCTTTGTTTCCTTGGTTGGTGGAAATCCAATGTTCTTTGTAGACGAGTTGTAATTATCTTGGTAAAAATTTTGTATAAAACTGATAAAAGGCTGATAGGTCTGTAATTTCCAATATCTTCTTTATCACCTTTTTTAAATATTAATATTATTACTGCATTCTTCCAATCATCTGGTACATCTTTATCATTTAGACATTTGACATATAACTTTGCTAAAAAAATTCTATTTCTTCACCTGCTTCTTTTAATATATCAATTATAATTCCATCATTACCAGGAACCTTTCCTTTCTTCATACATTTAATTGCATGTTTCACTTCTTCACTTAAAATTCTGGGCAATTCAAAAGATGTAATAGAAATAGGAGGTACTTGTTCTTTATTACTATATAATTCTTGATAAAAGTCTTCTATCCATTTCATAATGTCATCTCTCTTTTTAGTAATAATTCCATCTTTTTTTCTTATTGCATATATAAATTTCCTACCAACACCAAAATGCTGTTTTACATACATTTAATTGCATATTTCACTTCTTCACTTAAAATTCTGGGCAATTCAAAAGATGTAATAGAAATAGGAGGTACTTGTTCTTTATTACTATATAATTCTTGATAAAAGTCTTCTATCCATTTCATAATGTCATCTCTCTTTTTAGTAATAATTCCATCTTTTTTTCTTATTGCAGATATAAATTTCCTACCAACACCAAAATGCTGTTTTACATTTTTGAGACTTTTATTTTCTTCTACAGCTTTCCTTGCTAGTTCACAGTTATACTTTCTTATATCATTTTCAACTCTTTTCCATACCATTTTACAAAATTTGAAAAATTCAATCCTTTTTAATGCATCATTTTTGTATATCTTCATATTTCTTCTTTTATTCAGAAATTCTCTAGTGTCAGTAGAAATTTTATTGGTCAATTGCTGCTTTTTTCTACCAGCTATCTTTGTTGCAGTTTTTAAAAGTGTATCAGTTATTTTCATATTAATTTTATTCAAATCTGAATCATATTCAAAATCTACTAATACTTGAAACTGATTTGTAAGTTCTAATTTAAATTCATTAGAATATCTCTGAAGATTAGGAATATCAACTGTAAAAATTGTTTTTCTTAATAATTTTTGTCTCTCTAGTTTTGCATTAACATGTATCTTACATCTTACAACTCAATGATCACTTCCTGTGTTAAATTTATTAAGAACATTACAATCTTGAAATATGTATTTTTTGTTAGTCAAAATATAATCCAATTCTGCTGTACCTTTATTGGGATGCTTCCATGTCCATTTTCTTTTAACATTTTTCTCAAAAAAAGAATTCATAATATAAAGTTTTTCTTTTTCAGCAAACTCCACTAGTCTATGTCCTCTCTCATTTCTATTACCATAACCAAAATTACCTACAGCACTTTCATCTTTCATTTGTTTACCAATTCTAGAATTAAAGTCTCCCATAATAATTTTAAAATGTTGTTTACTCTGATCAAAAGCCTTTTGTATATCTATATAAAAATCTTCTACTACCTCTTCACTATGAGAACTTGATGGGGCATAAACCTGAATTATCTGTATTTGGTATCTGCTATTAAGTTGTATAACTAATCTTGCCACTCTGTCTGATACACCATCAATATCCACAATGTTGTTTTTCCACTTTTTATTTATAATGAATCCTACTCCATTTGTATTTCCAATATTTGTGCCTTTATAATAGAGTACATGTCCACTTTTTAAATCAATTATCTCTTCACCTTTTCTTCTAACTTCACAAATTCCAATAATGTTCCATTTAATATAAGACAGTTCTTCTTCTAATTCTTGCAATCTTCCTTCACCTGAAAGTGATCTGCAGTTATAAGTACCTAAATAAAAAGTTGTCATCAAATGGCAGCCTGTGTCAACAATCAGGGGATTCTTAGCACCCTGCACCTTCGGCCACCAACCACTACCTTGGTTGGTGACTTTACAGCCTCCTGGAAATAAGGGCCATGATTTATTTTTGTCTATTATAATTTGTATTTATCTATTGGGAAAATATCATTTACACAAACATATTTATTTATAAATAAATATAAATAAAATTTTATATAAATAATTAACTTTGAGATTAAAAAAATCATTTAATCTTATAACTTGTTTAATAAAAAAATAAAAATTAAAATATAATAATGTGTTATTGCTTATTTACAAAGAATTCCTGAAATATCTTAAAGTTTATCGTTAAATAAAAAAGCGTTTCACAACTGAAGTAAAATAAAAACTATAATAATTCGTACAATAGAAAGAATATAGTGCAGTAGCAATATAACATGACTTAGATTTACTAATATATCTGAATTTCAAAAGTAAAACATTATTCTTTGAATCAATTTCAATGCCTTTCTCTGAAGATTGATAAAATTTAACAATATTTATATAAACTTCCAAGGATTCAGCTCCAAACCTTAAATAGTATTAGCATAGTAATAGCAGTTTTATATGTTGATTTAACCTTAGAGTTATAAAATTGTATTAAGATTTAATTCTATAAGCCTAAAGTAATATATGGAACTATAAGTCTATTAATTATTTATTAAATTAACTATGAACTACAGGCTTTGTTATATTTATATTTCTTAACTTAAAGAAAAAAGAATGAAAGCAATGGTATTCTTTTGGATTAATTGAAGTCTGATGGTACAAAAACATTTTTTTCTTAGATTCTAAATTTAGATCATGAACAAGCTCCAGAGTTTGACATTGTTCCTTTGCACCAAATCCATTGAATCATATTCTCATTTATTTATTGTTTTGTAGTCTCATACTTATCCACTTGATAGAGATGTGTATGTAAGAATAAATACTTGGAAGTTTTCAACACTTTTCTGTGATATCCTTTAAAAATAAAGCTGGTGGAAAAATATACATTTTACATATTGTTTTCTATATAATTGTTAAATGAAACATCCAAATAGGCCTCTTCAAGTTTTCTCAATCATAAAATATATATATACTTACTATATTTGCAATATACTTTCTCAATCATAAAATATATATATACTTACTATATTTGCAATATACTTAGAAATGTCATTTGAAACATAAATAAACCAGTGATTATTCATATGTATGGATTAAGTTATACAACTGGTAATTCAAAGTATAATTATACTTACAAGTGTTATCCACATATCTAATATTTCTATATAATATTAATATCATCTATGTTCTTTATTACTTTTACAAACATAACAATTTTGATTGCCCCAACAATATTCTTAGAAGTTCTAAAGAAGATTTCTAGGGCAATGGAAACAATCATATTAGACTGTAAAAAAAAAAAAAAACATTGTAAAAGTAATAAAGAACATAGATGATATTAATATTATATGGATTTGGCAATGCAATAGAAAAGATAAAGTTATAATATCTGATATTTCTATTACTATATATATATAGGATTTCATGATACAATGATAGCACATTTATCTGCTATGCCTAAAATCTAAGTTTGAATCCAGTATACATAAACTTCAAATTTTTAAACAGACAAGAGATTTAACATAAATGTAACTAATCATCCACTTTAGTCAATAGATAGTAATTTAACTATTCTTAGCTAGATGATAAAATAATGGTGGAAAACTTTTCAAATTTTCAGCATCTAACAACTGGAAAATCCGGAGAGAACTATCTCGTCCTTTATTGTTCCATTATGAATCACCTAGAAATCTTTGCTCTGCAGTAAATATATATTATTTGAAGGTTAAGCTACCTTTTGATTTTTTATGTATATATAAATATTTGAACATTTATTTTTTAAAAAAATTCTTTAAAAATTTAACAACATAATCCATTCTGTTATAAATATATACAAACACACAGATATAAATACTTTTATTATTTTCTATTTTTATTTTAAAATCAACTGTAGGTTTGAAACGAAATATTTTTAAATGTAAAAAGGCAATTAAGAAATATATATAATATTTTAATCGATTTATCAAAAAAAAAAAATTTGCAATAAAATATTTTTAAACTTCACATTCATATTTTATTGAAATATTTCGATCCATAAGTTTGAAATATATTTAAAATGTTAATTTAATCTTACTCTTGAACTGGAGGAAAAATTCTCAAAGGCTTACATTCCAACCACAAAAATGACTGAATTATTTCAGTGGAAAGATTATTTAACGCATCTGAATTTGATAGTTTTTTTTTTTTATTGAAAATCGTATATATTTTTTATTTTGTTCTTACGTACAAAACTATTATTAATACATCATTTTGATACATTAATATACCAAATGGTAATTAATTTGATTATGGTAAAAGAAGGGGAATGAATGTTTGTCTTTTTCTTCGTCAAGATCCCATTTATTAGAATGAAAGTTAGCAGCTGGAAAATATGAAAAGAATGGCATAAATGACAGATTCCAGATTAGAATTTATATTTTAGACAAACTTACGGTTGGTTTGGTTTAACATTTAATAAGTAAATGTACATTGTACTTCAACTTACTAAATTATTTGTAAAATTCACGCACCATTACTAAGCAACCGTTTCTTTTTTTAATATGTATATTAATTGTATATATTTAATTATATAAAGTCAAAAAATATTAAAATAAGTTCCATAATGCTTAATGCATACACATTATTCTACATAAAAACTGATACAAGCAACTTTAAAACGCAAGTAAGAATATATATTTTTTCTAACAGAGAATTACACTTTATAACATAACTTCCAATAAATTGTCTGTTCATTTTAATTAATTACATCGTCAGATTAGCAACAGATAAATTTACTTATAATGTTTTTATTTTTTATTTTTTTTGGCAGTAAGTGAACTAAATATATATTTCAATCTTCCCAATAATTTTTGGTTATTAATAAACTATTTATAAACTTTTTAAATGTGCAATTAATAAAAGTCAACGTTAAATAATTCAATTACTTTATATATATAAAGCAGTCATTACTTAAGCAATATCAATATCATTAACATTCAACAATCTCATTCTGTTGTCAAGACAACCTCCTTTAATCAATAAAGGTGGAAATTCATTTTTATCTATGATCTAATACTTTAGTGTCTCTTTAAATATATATTAAAGGAAGTTACCTTGACAACAAATTGATATTGTTGATTGTTAATCATATTGGTATGGTTTAAGAATTGGTGGTTTTCTTGTATTTACATTAAATACTTATCTAGCCTTGAACATTTATTAGGTTTATATAAATATATAAACCATTCGAATAATGTTGGTGCATGATTATTATTAATTATCTATGATTTTATGACTCAAAAATTAGTGATTTATAAATTAACTTCCTTATAAATAATATAATATTATGAACATGACAATATAAATCTTCCAACTTCAGAAATAGAGACAATTTTTATTTGGAAATTCCAAGCAAACTCAGAATTTTTTATATAGTTTACATGTAAATAAATTAGCAATTATAACATTATCAGTATTTGAATATCTATATATAGTGATCAGTTAAGAATTAATGCATAATTTGGAATATGTCTTATGTTCAAATATATTTTAAAAATTATATTATTCTGTAGGAAAATTACCATAGAAATCAAATATGTAAAATTGCAAAATGGTGTAAGAATATAATTTTTTGAAAAATAAGATTTTGCAAACGGCTGCATTTTTAAGATTATATGTAATATTTTGTTTATTTTTCAACAAGTAAAATTTATATTTATTAGTCGTAAATTTTAAATTATTCTCAGATAAAATAAATGTTATATATATATATATATAAGATAAAATAAATGTTATATATATATATACGCACATAAATAACAGAAAATATTTCTGCTTGTCTTATAATTTAAAATTAATATTTATGTCTGTTTTTTCATGTGTCAAAGCATTGGCCAGTGAAGCGAACCCGGGACAACTGCTTGTAAGGCGGCTGTTAGACCACTCGGCCACCAACGCTTGACTATGTTATTTAAGTTAAGATAGTCAGGTCTACTTTGTCCATGTTGTCTAATAAATATAGATTATATGAAACTATAAATTAGATATAATTAATGATTTTGCCGAACAAAAGGTTAAAAAGAAAAAATTATAGAAATAATTATACTTCATGGTAAAATTTTGAAATTATAATCTTACAATGTGTTAATCATTTAACATTATGTATTGATTGTCTTTAGAAAAACATATAATATTTATTTAAATTTTCCAATTACATCGAACTGTAAGTAGTATCTACATGTTAGTATATAACATAATGTTTCAAATGATATTATTTTCTTCTCTTCTTCAACTGTTGTTGGTCTAACAAGTAACAGTACTAGCATAGAAATTGAACCTGGATCTTTAGATTTTTGAATATTGAATTTAAAGGTAACACTCTAACCAAATGAGCTATTCAGCCAAAGTAATCATTATTAGAAATTTTACAAATGTATCTATGAGGGTCTTCCTCATTTCTCAACTTTTTCCTAAGATAAAAGTTAATTAGTGGCTTCCAGATATGAGGATCTTCCTCATTTCTCAACTTTTTCCTAAGATAAAAGTTAATTAGTGGCTTCCAGATATTATGTGTTGTCACACTAGATTGACTTACATGGCACTATTTGCCATTGTCATATGAACAACTTTTTTAATTTTCTTCTTTATATTTTTTTTCCTTTTTTACTCAATGTTTTTATATTTTTTCAACCAAATATATATGTTCATTGGTACATGCATGGTCTGCAATTTTGAATACATCTATTTTCTCTTTTTTAATAATCAGTTTGTGTTCTTTCAGTTGTTTTTCAATGGGTCAGCTGCTCTCACCAATGTATATTCTTTTACTCTCAATTGATATTTTATAGATGAGTTTTTGTTTTTCAATGGTTCAAATTTAGGCTTTGTAGATAATTTCCTTGTAATGTGGTATGACTTTGGAATATTGTTTTAATGTTATATTGATTGTTAATTTTCTTTAGTTTGTCTGCTATTCCTGGTGTGTATTGGTCATACTACACTATTAATTATTGGGGTTTTTTATGATTCTTTTGTTGTTTATTTAATGTCTTTTTTAATGACAGCTGTTTGTTTTATGTAGATCTTTTTTTCCAAATCATTGATTTCTGCACAAACTTCCTTTGGTCTGTTCCATAGTGACAATATAATCCCAAGTTTTGTGCTTCTGGTGTGATTCGATGTATATGCTAAGAATTTTTGTGGGGGAGAGGGATATGTAAATAATAGGTTTGATTTTGTCATAATGGAATTTTGTCACAAAAACTTTTAAGAATGGCAATTTTTGTTTTTACATTATTGGGTATTTAATTGTAAGAGATATGTCATTGATGTGTATCCAGAATATTTGTATAAGTGTTTCATGATGTGGCCATGCAACAAACATGTCATCAACATTATAAAGCCAAATGATATTAAGTAGTATTTATGGCTGTGATTTTATGTTTGCCCATATAAATATTATTAATCAGGAATGGAAACAATGAGTCCAGAGCTATCCCTTGATTTTGTTGGAAGAATTACATGTAGTGTGATAAAACTATATTGTAATTATGTAGACAAAGGAAAGAGTTCTTCTTGTTTGTAAACTGTTATTATCATTTAATCTTTTTTTTCACAATAGTTTATGATATGAAGCATTGTCTATTGTATAAAAAATGTTAAATGACAATAATAGTTCACAGACCAGAACAACTTTTTCTATTGATAGTATAATGGAACTATTAATATTCTATATAACTACAACATACTTTCAATACAACATGGAATTCTTCCAATAGAATTAAAGAATTGATCACCATTGTCACAACTGATGAGCAATATTTACATGGAAAAACTTGAAACCACAACCATAAATGCTACTCCATATCCTCCTAAAGTTTGATTTAGCTATGTTGATCATACATTTGTTGTATGGTTGCACATAATAAAGCACTATTACATTTTGGACATATATCAATGACTTATCCCCTTTAATTAAATTCACAGTAAAAATCAGAACAATAACAAAAATTAGCATTCTTATATGTTCTTGTGACATGACTTTCTCATGGAAAAATTACAATTAAAATTTACATAAAACCTATATCCACAAAAAAATACATCCAATCACTTGAGAATCATAAAGCATGGAGTAATTTGTTCAAAAACTAACAAATTAAAAAAAAATATATTTGCATACAAAATACTCTCATGAAGAATGGTTATCCATTAGCTGTCATTAAGAAAACCTTAGACAAACAACAAAAAAACCATCAAAATAAAAAACAATTAGTGATACTATAGTGTATCTATACATACAAGGTATAGAAGACAAACTAAGGAAATTCTGTAGTCAATATAACATCAGAACAGTTTTCTTTTAAAAACACTTTTGGTTCAAATCACAATATTGAATTTTTTTACTGACCTAAAACACAATTTTCACAATAACTTCAGTTTTAATTATGTTAGAGCAAAAAAATTACATTAATAGAAACTAGAAAAACTAAGGCAAACAATAAGCATAAGATAAATAGTGATAACTATATAAAAAATAAGGGAAAAAAAATTTCACATCCAAAATAATTATTATTTTATTGTTTGTTCATAATTTGGAAATTAACATTAACTAAAATTCAAAATACATCTTTAGTGATAATTTCTTTATATTCCTCACAAAATTATCTTTCTAAACATGTATAATATGTCTTATCTGAGATAATCCATAGCTTCACAATCTCCAAAAGAAGTCAGATATGAATTCTTCATTTTTATCTTGTACCCCAAAAGTTCCAAATGTCAAAGGCATTCTCTAAAGAAAAAGATTCATCCTAATAAAAGATACAAAAAAAATCATCATAGCAATTGGCTTCTTGTCTATCTAAAACTAGAAATTGTAGGCTACTGTCTAGATCACTGATAAAATGAGTTTCATCTCTTCATTTTATATTTTTTGTGTACAACAGTGATGTTTATATTCTTTACGGACATAACAGTGATCTTTATATTTTTATGGACATCCAGTGATGTTTATATTCTTTATGGACATCAGAGATGTTTATATTCTTTATGCACACAAGTGATACTATCTTGTTATATTTATTGTATCACATAGATATAATTTATTTGCATATCATTCATTTGTTAGCTATAGACTTGAAAATAATGTATGAAACAAATAGCAAAACCAGAATGACTCCAAAGCATGAGTAACAAGACATAAACAAGAATCAGAATTTGATTATTTGCCTGTGTATGCAATCTTTCTATACATTTGATTATTAGTTTTATAACTCATTACTTAAGTAATATTTACTAAGGCGATAAACTTAAAGCATATGCGCTTTGAAAATGCGACGGTAGGGACCTCTACAGGTTTTAATCACAAGCTTATGTAATCAATGTGCATTAAATAAATTTATAATTATAACTCATTACTTGTAAACACAAACATATTATATAAACATAATTATAAATAATAAATTATTAAACTTTTTGAAAATCATTATTTTTATAAAATAAGTGAATTAGAACTTTAGAAAATTAAGGTAGATATGAATTCTATATGAGCATAAATAAATATATCTGTCTATACATTTTATTATTAATTTTGTAACTCATTACTTGTAAACACAAACATATTATATAAACATAATTTTAAATAATAAATTATTAAACGTTTTGAAAATCATTATTTTTATCAAATAAGTGGATTAGAACTTTAGAAAATTACGGTAGATATGAATTTTATATGAGCATAAATAAATATATAAATTATATTAACAAACACTAACTACAAACTAAAATTAATAAAAAAGATAATTTTTTCAAAAAATTAAAAAAAAATTGAAATATTATTAAAAAAATTAAAATTTTATACTTATGAGTCATTACGTTGAAGCTCTGTTGTACCCCTTGTTTGCGAATAACATCCAAGAAATGTTGACTTGCAGCCTGTAAACCATTTTCTGTCTTTTATCATTTCATGATAATTACAAAAATTATCAAAAAACAAAAAAATTAGAATACCTTCCTTGATTAAAAGTGCTGCCAAAAATCCAAATTTCAAAGGATTTTTTTAAGATAGACATCTTTGGAGAGCCACGCCATTGAGCTATCAAATGCCTATATTTTAGTTAATGTCATACTTATATGTTTTAAGTCAGTAAAGAAAACAACAACACATCAGCCAATGCATGGCTAACTCACTCAAAGAGCCGAACCAGTTGTAAGCAATTTTAACAACTACAAAGTCTATACTTGTAATACTGAAAAACAAAAACTGCACCTATGAAATGCCATGTAAGTATGGAAGGATTATATCAGTAAGATCAGTTACTTTTTTGAAAGATATTTAAAGAGTACAAGCTGATGATTAATTAGATGTACTAAAGCAGCAGGTTGTGTATGTACCAATGGGGAAAATGTAAAATGTTGGACAGAGAGGAAAAAGTACAAAAAAGAAAATTCAAAGAAGCTGTTTACATGGTAATGACAAGTAATTCTATAATTCAACATAGTATGACAATATATAATGTCTGAAAGCTACTAATTAACTTTGCTTTTAAGATAAAGTGGAGAAATCAAGAGGACTCTCTTAGATAAGGTTATAAAATTTCTATTGACTGTTGACTTAGGAAAAATATCTCACTTGGTTAGGGTATTACCTTATAATTTAATATATAAGAATTTAAAGGTCCACATTCAATTTTGATGCTAGTACTGTTACTGATGAAGCCAGAAACACCTGTGAAAGAAAGCATATAATAATGCCATTAGAAATATTGTGTTATATACTAACTCATGTGTTAGAACATTTAAATAAAGTTTAAGAAAATTTTCTGAAATATTTAATGTTAGTTAATGAAAATAATTAACCCATAACAAATACTAAAATGTCATCATTACAAGCCTTCATCTAAATTTTACAAATCTTTATTTACTATTGTCTAATCACTATCAGATTTATAATTTTATTAGAATGGATTTCTGCCAAAATGTAAGTTGTATTAAGTTGAGAAGTAATGTTCTCTTTTAAAAAAATTAATGTTTTCAATAATATCGACTTTTCCCTTCAGACTCCATGAATTCTATGGAAGAATTCACTCAATTCATGCACATGCCAAATATATGGTTTAGTTTTACTTTTACTTTTAAAATGAATGCACATTTAACTAATTTAAATGATATTTTTTTATTGATGTTGATTTTTAGTAGATAACATGTGAGTGCCTGTGTAAGCATATAATATTACTTTGTCTTTCAAGTTGTTTATTAATGTCAAATAATCTGTGCATTGTTTTCATTGTATCATTGTTATATTTTGTTTCCGATATTTTAGATCTTTTCATTTCATTAGTGTTTAGGATAAAATCTACCCTCATCTTTTTTTTAATAAAGTAAAATTTTATGCATTGATAAATTATAGTAATTATAAATTCTTATTATCCATTTTGAAAAAGATTTCTTCAAATCATAAACTAAAAAATATTTTTTTAAAAAAAATCCTTTTTTTACCTAATCTTAAAAAATATTTGAATAAAATAAGCTCCTGTCATCAGCCTGCACCTCCTACAGAAACCAAAAACAGATGAATGGCATAGGACTACACTCAGTCAAAATCTTATTAATACAGTATTTTTATAATGTACTTACCAGATTATTTATGAAAAACCCAGATATGGAAGGGCCAATATTCCCAGAAGAAATAACACCTACCAATAGGCCACCTCCCAAAAGTGGAAGGCTTTGGATTCAAAAGCAAATCTCTATAGTATTTAACCATTTAAAAATGAAAAAGCCAGGAACAATGTTTAATAACAAACTAAACTACTGGAACACATATGATCTTATGAATCTGGAAGAAACTAAAATTGACAATATTCTTTTGATTGAAATATTGAGGTGCTCCAGGTTGACCAAACGTCTAAAATTGGAACTGAGGTTTGTTGATTTTTTAATCAAGGTTAACCTTGGGGCCTTGCCTACTGCTGACTTCCTACATAATAAAAGGAATTATAATCTGGACTCTATATGTGCACTATGTAGGTGTAGTGATGAGACAACATCACATATATTGGAGGAGTGTCTAATTTGGAATAGCATAAGAAACACTTTTAAATCTCTCATTAAAAACAAAGAATCAGCTTGTGTAAATTTGACTAAGGCCTTCAAGAGTGGACATTTTGGAGTCATAAAATTGGCAACATTTATCAATTTTTCCATTTGATCGAGAAATAAGACTATCTTCAAGAGTGAAGAAGAATATGACATGATAAAAATGCCTTTACACTTACTAAAAGAAATTAAAGAATTAGACCAAAAATTTTCTCAGAATTGGATGTTCAACCAGACCTGGTCCCTAATAAACCTAAAATAAAGTATAGTACCGATGATGAAAAGAATATAAAGTTGTAAATCCACAGATATTGAAAAAATTTAAAGAACCATTTACCTAAAACATTCTAGATAAACTTTATATAGAAGAGATCCAAGAACTAAAAAATGCCATTATAAAGTTACTCACCTAATTGATGAATAATAGGAAAGGGCTTCATTTGATTAATGGATCAGTTTTAATCAATGACCCAATAAATATATTAAGACTGCTTTAACAATGCTTAATGGTAACCGATTTGTTTACTGTAAAGAATCTATGATATATTTCATGTAATTTTCAGTCTAACGTATTCTATGAAAACCTGCTTTTAAGTAATTTTGATCAATGCAATCCCTATATTGGATTGGCTAACCTCATGATCTATAAGTAAAGTATATGGTTTTTATATATGATTCATAATGATTAATCTCTCGATATTTAAAATGTTAAATTAATACACACAGAAACATTGGAAATGCTCTTCACTTGATAAGATAAAACTCTATAGACTAAATGGCCAAATATGGTTTTAATCATTGTCCACATGTTCATAAATTAAACAAACTTATATGTGTTTGAATTGACTAACACCATCATATATGTGATATACATGATCAGATTAATGTAAATGGACCACTACTATGATTTCTGGAATGGAAAGTTATATGTCTTCAATTTCTGGTGATAACTAATATCTTAATGTAATTGATATGAAATTAATTGTTTTTTGTTTATATATACAAGCGTAACCTCTGATTTTGTTGACTGGTCTCTTTTGAGATTGACGTGTAAATGTCCTTCTTTTTGTAAATGATTCTTATGGTTTGTGAATAAAATTTCCTTTTGAAAGATATTTGAATAAAATTAAAATAAAATATAAGCAAAAAATATATAATTATAAATTATAAAACTTAGTAAGACAACTATATAATGAATAATTATTTATAATTACTATAATAATATCAAAGACATATAAAATATATTTGTCATGGGGTAAGAGGCTTATCTATAAATTCAAAGGCTACATGCTAGCTTCTAAACTAAAGATAGATAGTCTTGTTGCAAAACAGTTTTGTTGAGTTTTAAAACAAAAAAAAATTATCCTCACTTCTTATTTTCTACTTTCACCTAAAATTCCTGAGATGACTTTTAATAGAGGAAAAGATTCTCAAATTAGAAATTTATGTTGCCATAAAATATTTAAAGTGAAAAAAGAGCTAGATATTTTTTTGACTTGTAACTTTTAAATATTTGCAGAAAATGTAAAAAGTCATCTGTTTCATGATGTTTTTATGTTTAAACATTGACTGCTGAAAAAGATTACAGTATACAATTAAATCTATAAAGAAAGAAAAAGCTTCAGGAAATTGTAGAATTATTTTTGACATTTAAAAGAATCAGATAAAAGAATATCTAAATGGCAAAGGTGTACCAGATTTTTATTTCAGGCATCTGATCTACGTCCAATCCAGTCAACAATTCAATTATGATCCGTAAATTGGCATCTAGCAATTTTTAGCAAAGGTAAAACCAAATTACTATCCAAAAAATAACAAGCCTGGGAAATAATACTTTCTCCAAAGATATCATTGAATTTCATCTGTAGAGCTATATAGAAAATAATATTACAAATTATATTTTTAAAACTTCTAGTTTAGCTAACTGCTGATAAAGTAAAAATTACTTACAGGTACACATGAACATTATTTTAAAAGCGCTCATTCTCATCAGCTACCAAAACTTTCATTTTTCAATTAATAATTCAATAAAAATCAGACTTGTGTCTGTGTAATAGAAAATTTCTTGTTGATTATGGTATAAATAATTTTATCATATAATTATTTCAGACAATGCTAAATAGAATTCTTTTCTCTGAAATGCCCCAAAAAAAAAACAGCTTTAGTTCTATTTCTCAACAATTACCAATAGTCTAAATTTGTTAACATAAATATCAATACAGTAATAATAACATTAAAATGTGATATGTACATATTAAAATCAGTTGTGGTCAAAAAAAGTTATAATTGAATTTTAATAACTGACAATAGTTTAAATAGAATTAGCATTTATTTTTTAAGGTCTGTATACAATTTAATCATTATATGTTAAACAAATTGCAAACGTTTAGGTTAAATAATAAATGAATACCCAAAAAGCATTTGCACAATTTGGTTTGAAAAAGCCGATATGAATGTGATTTAAATAGAATTGTAATAATATCTAAAGCAAACTTCTATGTTGAAATAAATTAAAACATCAAATTTTCAAAGCTTTATTACATTATTGTTTTATAGTAATAATACCTAAAATGTAATCAACTGATAATTAGGAACATAATTAGAAATAGTAGTATACATTTTGTATTTGACTATTAAATATTCAAAAAAAGACACAAACAATTTAAAAATTATTTTAATGTTTCCCATTTATTTATCAGCTATGACATTCTCAAAGCTTTATCTTTCAATCTATAATTCAATAGTACAGTCAACTATACTAGAGGATAAAAAATATGATTTGTAATACATTTTTTCATGATTTTTGATCATATATTAAGTGTTGCTATTATGTTTACATTGTTATATTATCAGTGTTTTTGTGAATTTTTAAAAAAGAATTTTAGTTTTTACCTGATCATCAAAACAATTAAATGTATTTGGATGACTTTTGTTTGTTGCCTAAAATAATTGTGTGCTACAATTTAATTAATTAATTAATTAATTAATAATTCATTAATAAAAAATGAATGAAAAGTTATATATTGTTATACAGTATATTTTTGTGCATTTTATATAATTGTTATATATTGTTTAATTGATAAATTTTATTTTTTCTTAGATACATTTCATGTAAATAATCTACAATTTTTTTACTAGCCCAGTGTCAAACTGTAGTTCTAATATGAAGATAATAACCCTTCACACAAGCACATAATAATAATAATAATAATAATAATAATAATAATAATAATAATAATAATAATAATAATAATAATAATAATAATAATAATAATAATAATAATAATAATAATAATAATAATAATAATAATAATAATAATAATAATAATAATAATAATAATAATAATAATAATAATAATAATAATAATAATAATAATAATACTGTATTGGATTATCTCTCCTTATCTATTTTTGTTCTAATTAATTTTATATAAAAATGATAGATATCATGGTGTATGCAATGTAAATTGAAGCTTTAAAATAAAATTTTCAATCACATTGAAAAGGCAAAAAACATTTACTGAAAAAGCTTGTTTATATTATTATTATAATAAATATTTTGTTCTAATTAATTTTATGTAAAAATAATAGAGATAAAAAAATTATATTAAATGCTTTTATTGACAGTACACTAAAAAAAAAAAAAATAATTGTTTCTTTAATCACAATTATAACTGTTATATTTAACTTAAAATAAAAGCATAATTTATGGTTGAAGAACAATTGTTTTATTTTTAGTGCATAGTTAATAAAAGCATTTAATATATATAAAAAAAATTATCTATTATTTTTAAGTTTTTAATACTGGCACAGTAAATGAAAATGTAAAACTATATTATATTTTAAATTAACTGGACACATTACAGGTTTAGTATGATCACATAATAATATGTGAGTATATATTATATATGAACTTCACTTAATCTATATAATTTTACTTTAAATCATTATCACACATATAGTGTATATAAGTCATTAGATATTTCTGCAATAAATTAATATATATACTCTTAATGTATACATTATATTTAATGTGTGCATAATTAGTAACTAAGTGTTCTATTTAAAATTGTTTGATAGATTTAATTTCATTTTAGAACAATTATTTTTTTTAAAAAATCCCCATCTTTTTCAACTTTTCATGATTGTTTTAAATAATGCAAATTTTCTGATTTATTTTTTTTAAAAAAAACAATTGTTTTAAAATAAAAATAGAATCTATCAAACAATTGTAAATAGAGAACTTAATTACTAATTTATTATACATATATAATTATGTACACATACTAAATATGATACATACATTAAGAATTTAAAATGGTTAAATTGTTATTAAATTTAAAATATATATACTGCTCTCCTGTGGTGTTTATTTAAAACAAACGAAGTTGTTAACTGCAATACACCAAGTTACTGAAGTGAATGTTTTTATATTTTCTCTGCCCTCTATTTTATATTTATCAAACTAGTAGACATACTAAAAAGATAATGTTTTAAATGGATTATGGTGCTATAACTTAGTTAGATTTCAATTTTTAATCAATTAATTTCAATTTAAATATGTTAAATCTTGATTTAAAAATTTCATTCTAACTTGAAAAAGATCAAAAGTTAACAAACACAAACTGATTTCCAAAAAATAATTAAAGTATTTAAACAATAGATTTCACTATGTATGCAATGTAAATTAAAGTTTTAAAATAATTTTCAATCATATTGAAAAAGCAAAAAATATTTGCCAAAAAAGCTTTTTTTGAATTATTGTTATAATAAATATATGGAATTATTGCCATTATATAATAATATTTTATATTATTTATTAAAAATTTAATATAAATATTGATTAATCATATATATATAATTACCCTATTTATTCAGTATATTTAATGTTTACTACAGTAATTAAAGGGATTTGAACTTAGAATTTTCAGTCTATATATTCATCCTCCTTTCATATAAACAATTGATATACATGACTGCACACATGTAAGAAAGATAAATGATTCCTAAAATATATATATATATATATATATATATATATATATATATATATATATATATATATATATATATATATATATATATATATATATATATATATATATATATGTTATCCACTTCAAAAGCAACCATGGTAAAATCAAAACTAAAATGTATATTTATAAAGATGTTAAAAGAGAAAATTGTATTTAAAAATTTTGTATTTTTTTTTTATTAAGAGTACATGCCATAACACACATACTCGATTATAAATGGAAATTGTAAAAACATTTTAACTTAAAAGCGTTTTGATTGAAATACATTTTTGGGGAGGAGGGTTGTTTGTTTTAATATATTTTTAAAAGCAGAAACTCATTTTTTAATTTATTAAAATTGGATAAAAAAAAAAGAACCCTGGTTAAAATGTTTTAATTAAGATCTAATGAAAGATAAAAAATTAACCCTGGTTAAAATTTTAATTAAGATCTGGCAGGAAATAAAGACTAGGCCTAGTTAGATTTTAAAGATCTGGTGGGAGATAACAATTGCATATAAAAGCTTTGCATTTTTAATTGAGTTATTATATAACTCTTATATTACTAATGGAGGACCGCTGATGTGAAATAGAAATTATATTTTTGCTAGTTGCAAACTGCTGATTTTTATATTTTATTATTTGCTAATTTTTGACAGCAGATATATAATTTTATATTTGCTGATTATGGATTGCTGTTTTTGGGGATTAATTCCAAATGAATATTGTGGTTTCCTAACTGCTAAAGGAAATTGTTCAAAAAAAGAAGTGAATACACTTAATACTAGTATTAGAAATCCTTCATTCAAAATGCAAAAACTACTCACCTTACAGAACCCTATTAAAAGCATGCAATGTAAAGTCAACTATGATGAACCTCAGAGCTCAAAACTGTGCCATCATGAACATGTCCTAAAAGCCTAGTTCAAAACTGATCCTGAAGATTCCCTTCATGCTTTCCAACCAGATTAATGGATAACAAAACTGCAGTAATGTATTTCTTATAGAACTAAAACCTTATGAACCTTTCTGAACTCAATCAGGCAGTAAAACAGAAGCCTGGTAAGTAAATGAACATTTTTTATTTTAACCAGGACTGAAATCTCTAAGCTTTATACTCAAAGAAATAAAATATAAACATATGATAGGCATATTCATAATAAGTTAGATATTATTAATAATTTATAAATATTTCTTTTATTATATGTATTTTTTAAACCTATAAATTGTAGCGAATTTATTTTAAGATTTCAATTTTTGTCACTTTATCGGAAAGTGTAATGTGAGTTGATATTTTATATTCACTGTTTTTTTTCTTTTTATATTATTAACTATTGTTAAAAGCTTTAGCAGATAATAGAAGTTTTTTCTTTTTAGATTGCCTACCCTCTTTTATTTTAATCTACTTTAGTTTAATGTGTGCCTGTTTCTTGCAAACTGTACTTGTGATGTATTGGCTTGTGATATATCGATTATATAGTTCTGTTTTTCTTAAGCTGTGGAGATTTTGTTTTCCTATATTTCAGATTACATAAAATCATACTGTTTTTCTTTGCTTGGATGTGGAAATTTACACGATCTCTTATGACTGTTTTTGGAGCATATGACATCTTTGTTTTGTACAATTGTTTTATGGGGTTAAAGAAAGTTCACTTCTTGCTGTTCATTGTCTTTCATTCAAGATCGTTTTTATTAAAATTTCTAATAAAGGAAAGTGGAAGTGGATAGATAGATCACTGGCAGAAAGATTCTGATAAATTCCTTTAATTCTTAGGGGACAAAACAATATTATCTGCCAGAAAGTTAGGGAATTTAGGTCACACTTTTATCTTTTGTTTGACAAATATTTTGAATTTAATAAAACTTGAAAATTGTTAATAATTATATTTGTTTTTGGCTCACGTTTGTTTCTATGTCCTGTTCCTCAATTGTCTGAACAATGTTTAAGATCTCTTTCTTTCCCTAAGTCTAGCTGGCAGCATTTATATTCATCATCATCAACTTTTTGATCACCATAAATCAAATTTTCTAGTTCGACAGTGGCCTAGTGGCACTCTTCATGTTATAAAGAAAAGTGGTGTCCAGTGCAATATACAAATTATTGATGTACTATCAGATTGGCTTAAAGTATCCGATTAAAAGTAAATGTCTCCAAAACTATATTTCTGGATCTTGCTTTTAATATTTCAATTCTACTATGTAATAGGTTAAAATAAGTGATGTTGGTTTTTAATAAATTAAAAAAAAACTAAATTTTTTTAAAATATTTCTAATATACAATTACTATGAAAGTGAAAATAGTCATCAAGTGATGTTAATGAAAATATAGTCACACTCAAATCTCATCCCTACATTACACTAGACTTTATGGTGGATTTACCAAATATAAAATAATATCAGGATTGCTCAGAATAATGCCAACAAATATTAAAACATGAGATAAAAAGAGATGATAAACCCATGAAATAATATTAATGAAACAAAATTTATTATAAATTAATAGATAAATTATAAAATAAAAGAACACAATAAATAACAAACAAAATATTAAACATATGCCTAATGTGAACATTAAAGTCTTATTCTCATAAATTTTTTTATCTTTTGTTTTATGGATCTTTTAAAAAAATATATTATTACATTTTTTTTATATGATTTTTTTTTTGGCGGGGGAGAGGGGTATTTTGTAACGAAATATAAATTATTTAAAAGAATTGTGATTAGAAATTTATTTATCACCATTTATGTTTATTTGCATACTTGAAAAACAATATCTTGTAAATTGAGTGTGTCAGTAACTCACACATATATACATAATTATAGCAATCGCTCATAAATGAATATGGCCAAAGAATAAAACATTAAATTTATATCACAATCACTTCTCATGAATGTTTTTTTTCAACTATATCATACATCAATTTATTAAAGTATTATTTATCTATAAACTTGACAAAACTCTTGAGTAACTTTCTGTAAACAATACTTATAATGTCATAAATCTTAATTAAATTTTCACATCTGAAGAAAATATTCCTTTACTGTCTATGCAATATTAATTTTTGTCTGCTAAATTAAATTCTAATTGTTTAAGATAAACTATATATCTATACTAATATGAATTAACAAATTTGAGAAGGAATTTTTTTAAAAAAATCTATTTTTAATTATGACTAGAATATACCACTATACCATCATAGCTATATAAAAACTAGTGTCCCTGGATATGACATGGTATTTATCTAAAATAATATTTATATTCTATACTGTACTAAAACATAGTCTGTTTACTTCTGATGCATTAAAAGACATGCAATTTTAATACAAACATTATATGTTTCGCATTGGATTAATAAAAAAAATAATAATGTCAACTAAATATAACTCTTACTAATTTAAAATTTGTTCAATTTCAAAGTAGAAATATTTATTTTTTTCCTGTAATAAAATTATTATAATATCTTTTTGATTTGTATATGGCTGTTTGGTATTTAATAAAATAAACAAAAAAATAACACATTTTTAAGTATGTCCATTGTATTTACATTTATCTATACTTTCTTGGAAATATAAATTAAAAAAATTATATTAAAAAATCTACATATATTCTCATTTATATTAAAAGTTTATTTAAATCTCCATAACAATGAAAGCATGTGTTTTGATTAATTTAAAATATATTTGAATTTTATCTTGAAAATTTTGTTAGCAAAATTAATTTTTTTTTGTCTAATTATAAGTAATAATTTACCAACTTACAAGAATTGTCAACAAAATAACAAAAAACAAATCAATTTTAATTTTATACCATTGAGTGTTATCAAGATAAAGTGTAAAACATAAAATTATATTGTTACATTTTCATTTAAAATTGTCAAACTCCCTCTACTCATAACTTTGACACCAACCATTTCAGATAAATACAATAATGATTATTACTAATAATTTTCGAAACTAGAAATTATCTCTAGCACAGATATAAACTTTAAACCTCAGTTAAAGATTAATATATCTGGGGTTTTTTTTAATTTACTCACACACACACGGAGTTATTCACCTTTCTTTTTCCCTTGAGTAATATCTTTATAGATATAATAAACACCTCCATACTTTCCCATTCTTTCTAAATTCATATAAATAAAGATACAATAAAAGACAAACGACCCCCAAGATGCATTTCGTGCTGGACCAGCACTCATCAGCTCGCCCAGGTCACTGTCTCTCATATATATCTCTACTATATGAAGAATATTTACCTAGAGTAAATTGTTACATTGTCATTTACCATCGTCAAACTCTCTTCATTCACAATTTTGATGCCATCCATTTCAGATAAATACAATAATGATTATTACTAATCATTTTCAAAACTAGTGATCATCTCTAGCACAGATATAAATTTTAAGCGTCAGTTAAAGATCATTTGACTTTATTGTATCTTTATTTATATGATTTTAAAAAGAATGGGGAAATATGGTGTTTATTATATCTATAAAGATATTATACATGGGAAAGAGAAAAGTGAGTAACTCCGTGTGTGTGTAAATTTTTAAAAATCAGATATATTAATCTTTAACTGAAGTTTAAAGTTTATATCTGTGCTAGAGATAATCTCTAGTTTCGAAAATGATTAGTAATAATCAATATTGTATTTACCTGAAATGAATGTTGTCAAAGTTGTGAGTGGAAGGAGTTTGACAATGATAAATGAAAATGTAATAATTTACTCTAGATAAATACTCTTCATATAATAGAGATATATATATGAGAGATAGTGACCTCGGCCAACTGATGAGTGCTGGTTCAGCACGAAATGCATCTTGGGGGTCATTTGTCTTTTATTGTATCTTTATTTATATGAATTTTTATAAAAATGGGGAATTAAGGAGGTGCTTATTATATCTATAAAATTATATTGCCATTTATCATTTACTTTTTTTTTAACAAAGTGCATCATTTTCTTAGTAACTTTATTCATAGACTTATAACCTCTTTTCTCTATGGCTTTAAATATGAAACAATGGTCGAGTTGAAATTATATTTATTTTAAAGAAGCTTTCTTTGGTTGTTAATTTAAATTATTTAGTTGTTGTATCTGTACTTAATATAGAAGTGAGTAGAGATGCAAAATTTTATTATTTATTAATCTGAGGAAGAAATATCTTCCTTTCATTTTAAATAATTTTTCCACAGAATATTATAATTATTATTTTTTATATATATCAAAGCGTTGACCAGGAAGCGAATCCGAGCCAACTGCTTGGAAGGCAGCTATACTAACCGCGAGGCCACCAACGCTTGACACTAAACAAAAATTATAATTTTATTTTTATTAATAGTCCCAAAGAATAAAACAAAAACTTAAGTAATGCTGATTGCAAAGAATCCTTTGTTCAGTATTTATTATACAGAGAGCAAATAATTATTATAACAAGATATGATTTTTAGAGATATTTACCAATATCTTGAGTACATCGATCTGTTAATTATTACTATTACCTATTTATGTATATAAAATAAAAAGATTTTGCTAACTAATCATAAAAATAATCATTGGGAAAAAATGAATAAAACAAACTTGAAATAAAGCAAAGTTTTTAAAATTATTAGCTCTGTGATAGAATTTATGAGTAACTACACTTTATTTATATAAATGTGTTTTGAAGTGAATTTGTATTACTAAAAAATGGTAATACTTTCTTAATTTTCTCTAATTTCCATTTTTGGTTCAGTTCTCAGTCATCATCACCTGTTTTCTGTCCTATGTTTTCAAAAAAACAGGCAATGGATAATGTTTGTGAGGATGGAGGGGTTTTAGTAAGCTGCCTTTTGATATACACAACATTGATTTGGGATTAAAATAATGTTTGGATGAATATGGTAAAATTGTTTTTCAAAAAACACTTAATATGTAAAAGAATTGTAGCTGTGCATTTATATTAGAATACATCTTCTGGTAGACAGTATAAACTAGAAATTTTTTATTGTGAAGTCTGTTATCAGGCAGTATATTTACATGTAAAAATTAAAAGAATATTATAAAGAGAGCATTACTATTTAAATACATGTATATACAAATTAAATTTTACCAGAAATTACTAAAACTTCAGTTGTGAATGGCATGGCTATTTTATAAAGGAAGAGGTAAGCTTGTCCAGTCTTTAAATAAAAATAAGGTAGCATAAAGAGAAAAACATAAGTGCTCCATTCTAACTCTATGTTATGTGTTTACCTATATGCATCTTATCCAAGAAAGAAAAAGAAAAAATCTGAAAGCCTGATAATGACCTAGTCAAACTACAAGAAATTCATGAAACAGTCATGTGACCTGCCATGAACTTGAAATAAAGCTAAACTTGAAATACAACAAGTATGCTCTATTTTCTTACTTTTCAAACTCAACAACTGTTAACAGAATCAGATGGATTAAATTCTTCTCTGCAATACAGTCAAAATATATATAGGAATAATAAATGGACTAAATGGTAAACAAAAATAATCTCATGGAATATTATAGTTGGAATGATTAATGAATTAACTTTATTTTTTATATAACTATTTTTTGATGGCAAATAATGAACAAAAACTAAAGTAAGAGTCTTATTTTCATTGTTTTTTTATTTTAGTTGATTAACCATTAATATGTATCAGTTTTTATTTAATGTAATCTACCTATTATAAATATAATATCTGTTTTCTATGGTAAGGTATATATTTCTATTATTATCATTCTGTAATATTATTCAAGTTTGTCTTTCAAACTTTGATCAGGCATTTGAGATAATAAAACAAATTTTTTGTGTATATTATCTAAATTAAACAAAAATCGGGGTAATTAATTTGGTATTATTTAGTGTTGCAGATGCCTTGGCAAAGATTTATCATCTCTTCTTTAAGAGAAATGTAAAGATACCTTACATATTACTATTACTGGGAATAAAACTGTTATATATATTTTTGCGTTAGTCACTTTTTATTTATGCATTTTACCAAGTCCAATGAGTAGTGTAACATCACAAATGAATTTTATGAACTCCAAAAGTATGATTTGAAACTAATAGGATATCTACTAAAGAGTATAAGTTCAAACCTAAGTTTCTTGTGGCTTCTTTATAGATTTCAATAGTATAAGTGTCCCAAAATAACAATTCAAGCTATTCCAGGCATTATAGGTTATAGCCATATAATGAGCAGGAAATATTACTGTTGTGGAATTAACATTGTTAACAATCAACATTAAACTGATAATTCGCCTCAGGATGCTCATTATAATTTATAAATGATACAATAGTTTATCATTCTATATATGAGGAGTTTAGTTATCTTTGTTGCTCAACATGGTCTAAGTCATCTAGGCATTTAATTGCATTTAGCACCACAATATGTTGTAATTAACTCTCACACATCCATTCTATTGCATATATGATGGAAATATAAGAGTAAGCATAAACCCTGAGAGGAATTAGGCAATGTTGCACAAATGAAAGTGAAATGCATCATTGGAGAAATGGATAAAATACAGAGAAAAATAATGTTGAAGAAAATTAAAAATAAAAAAAGCCAAATTGGACTCTAAATAGATTTAGTTGCAAATGTGGATTGAAAAAACATCGATCAACCAAGTGTTTTTAGTATTGAGTGGACTGATTCATGAAGTAATATTAGGAGCCCAAGTAAAGTACAAAACTTACTGCTTGTTGAATTTTGTATGTAATAAGGAGGTCATACCTTCATATCACAGGAGTTATATAAATCAGTAGAAATGTGCTGTGTGCAATGATGCCCTCAGTGTCAATAAATGAAATACTACAGGAGTCCACTCTGTTAAAAGATGAATGGTGAGTTTAACTTGAGCAGCTGTTGCAAGGGTTTCAAGTAATATATTCTGATGTACCTGGCCCAATCATATCTTTTGCCTCATCAATGCAAGATAAAAGTCAAAATATATAAAGGAATCATATCCAAATACTTTTCATCATTTAACAACCCATTGGTGGTAGTAAAGAAAAGATGCTTCAGTCAGTTTGTATTTGAATGTACCCCAACTAGGTTAAATTATCGTGCCTCATTGTAATATTCCTTTTTTTATCTATAAATTATTGATAAAATTTAGACAAAACATGTTTTGCCACATTTGGAAATAAAACTGCATCTAGAAAACTGCCAATATATAGCTAACAGGTCCTAGGTATATTCTTACTATTTCAATAGGATGCCCTTTATCCCAAAGAATAGTGATGCAGGTTTCTTCAATGCTTAGATAAGATATGTATCGATGATGTGATAATTGTATCAGCTAATAGGCTCAAGCACATTCAGAATTTAGAGATGTTTTGTAAATACTGTAAAAAAAATAAAACTCAATTTGAAAAAGAACATCCTTGTGAATAATGAAGTTAAATTTTTAGGTCATGTCATCAACAGCCAAAGTATTAAACTTCACCATAAAAAAAATTTAGGCCAAACAATAGTTTCTTATCCCTAAGACCAGAAAACAAATTAAAGTCTAAAATTATACAATTTTTATAATCAGTTTTATAAAAAAATTTCTATGGATATGGACTTTTTATTACAGTGCCTTGGAAATAGACAACACAAAATGAAGATTTTTAGAAGAGATAATGCTGGTCTATCCTAGATTTTGGGAAACTTTTTTATACAGACAAGTAGTAGCTATGGATTAGGAGCTACTATGTTCCAGATCCAGAATACCAACTGACCATGAAATCTCTATTTGATTTGCAGTTTATTGAAGGGTTTACAAATAAGTTATATTGTGACAGAAAAAGAAGTATTAGCTGTTTTATAGGTTTTTTAAAAGTTTCATCAATTTCTACTCATGTCTAAGATAATTGTGATTAACAATCACTGAAGCCTTGAATTATTAAATCACAGCTACTTGACTAACAATCATTTAGTAAGGTGGAATTTGTTACTTCCCCTTATTCACTTATATCATTAAGTATAGTAAGAATTCCAAAAATATTGTCACTGATATATGGAGCCATAATCTTACTCAGTACGATCAGCAACACATATGTGCTGATGATATATACATCACATACTTAAGATTTACTATTAGTGAGCTGGTGTAAAGAGATTTATTTAGTAGAGAGACAGAGAATCTGCATTGCAGGGAAATATTTTCATATATTGAAAAAAGTAATAAGGATAATTCATTCTGTAAAAATAATCCAATGGGCACAAATAGAGATCAATATGCAATAAAAATAATTCTGCAGTACCATAGCAATATAATACATAGTAATGTTATACATATGCACTATATGGACACTATGGTAAAAAAAATAGTGAAATTATTGAATAGTTAATTTTACTGGTCAATATGTGACATGTGCCAAAGAATCAATCCTCATAATAAATCATATGTAGAGCTGTTAGGTCTTATAAAACCAGAAAAAGTAAATGAAATCTTCGAAGTTGATTTTTATGATCCATTGCCACCAATCAGAAAGATTAATTATTTTATAGTATAGTATGATGTATTTTCAAAATGGGTAGTTGCTTCCCCAGTATTGCAGACTAATGCCTGGAATACTGTTAATATCTTGGTAACCAATATTTTGTTATAGTAGGAAAACGAAATGATTATTTCAGACTACAAGACCCCATTTGTATTTGCTAAATGGCAAAAATAAATTGAAAACAAGAAATTAAATATGTTTTGACATCTATCTGTAATTCTTGTTCAAATTTATGTGAATGAATAATGTGAGAACTGGGTGACTGTTCGAGTTTATATTTATACTAATTATTATGATTGGGTTAGCCAAATAAAACAGGAGGTAAACTATATTAATTAGTCTGTAAGAAGTCCACTGGTTTTGCTCTGATCAATTGCATTATTAAAAAAAATGTACCCATTCTATATAATATCAAGTTGCCTATAATGACAGATCTAAAATATTGTGAAAGGGATAAGATTATAGTAATACAACAATTATAAAAAAATATTAAAGGTTAGAAACATAAATCTCAATAGAGTATTAATCATGTACATCATTCTGAAAAGAATATTAATAAAAATTACCAAAATCTACATAAAGGTCGATTTTAAATCATAAAGCAATATGGTAATAATGCTTTTGTTGTGACAGGGAGGGAAAGAAAAGGGGAAAATATAATCTCAAATTAAGACCTTTTTCTGAAGAAAATGCAGTATGCCATGCAGATTAAGTAAATTTAAGTGACATTTAGCTGCTGAAGTATGTTTATTGTAGTCTAGTACTTTTAATTGATGAAGAATTTTGTCATTGGCATGTGGATACAATGTGTATGTGATGCTCTAAAAAGTAGTATATCTCTTCATCTCCTCTGAAAATTTATTCTCAAAGGAGTATTACTTGATAAAAATTATCTTCTGTGGTGTACATACTTTTTCAAGAATAATGAGTCTCAAAGACCTATAAATGTCAAATATGCAAGGCTTCATTATGCCAAACATTTGGTTTTATTTTACTTTCTGAACTGTAAGTTGCATATTGTGCTTATATCTGATTGATTTTTTTTAAACTATCATAGTGTTGGATCTTTTGCTTGATGAAGTTGATTCCAATTTCAAGAAACAAAGAAACAAATTAATCATGAAAACAGAATCAAATTAATCCTAATACCACATTTACCCAAGATAATAAACTTAACAATTTATCAATCAACAGTCAACCCCTGAATTGATTCAAAATAACTCCTCTAAAAAATAGGCTACTTATCTAGACAGGTGCAAACTTTGGTGGAATATAACACAATAATTAATGCACATATCTAAGTGCTAATCTAACACATGATAAAAAAGATTCTGTGATACTGATACATCTAGTCATATCTTACTATGAATGTACAAGCCAACTATACACTAAATTTTTTTTAAGAAAAAGTAAGTAAAATGCAGTAAATAGATTTAAAGGTGACATCTTTATGTGTGATATCTTTGTGCCATCCTGAAAACTATATATAAATGTCCAAACACAAATATAAACCTTCACATATAAATAATGTAAGCATTATTGCTCTCTAGTACTATCTCATAATAACAAAACCCTAAAGACTGATTGTAAATAAGAGAAATTAAAAATATTGATGATTACTCTGTTTTAATTTAAGTAGTTTTACTCAGATAATTAAAATTCCCTAGAACACTAAGCTATTATGAAAATAAGACACACACACTGGCCAGTCATTGAACAACTAGTTGAAGGAATAGACATTAATACTAGAATATTTTTTAAATAATTTATTAATGAATTAGCTGATTAATAATTTTTAAAATGACATGATAATATAATAATTCAAACTTATATATTTTTATCAAAGATATAATTCCATAAAAAAGTGATTAACCATTTGATGTTTTTGCATTAAATTAATTAACCTGTATCTTCATTAAGTTACTTCCTTATTAATAACTAAGATTGGTAAACAACTTTACAAAGAAATAAAAAAAAATTAGTTAAAACCCATTTTATAATTTTGGAGGAAAAATCAAATGAATAAAAAAAAAGTGTTTTTTTTTTTTCAAGATTGATGATTTGGGATTTTAATTCCATTTATATATTGGACTATTTTCATAATCTAATATTAAGTATCATTGAGTGTCTTTAGAAAAATTTAACATTATTTAAACATTCTAATTACATTGAACTGTTAGTAATAGCACACAGGTTAATATATGCAGAATGCATTGAGAGATATTATTCTCCTTTCTTCTTCAGATGTTGGTGGCTTGACCAGTTATAGTATATGCATGGTAATTGAACCTGGACCCTTACATTCCTAAATATTATCCTTTAAGGAACCACTATAACCAAATGAGCCATCTTGTCAAAGGCAACAATCAGTAGAAATTTTATGTAATTATCTTTGAAGTTCCTTCTGTTTTCTCCATTTTTTCCTAAGACGAAAGACAATTAATGTTGTTTATGCATTATGTATAGTCACATTCGCTGTTATTAAGAAATTCTTGAATAGACAACAATAACCATCAAATAAAAAAAAATTATTGGTACTGTACTCTATCCATATTGTACCAGTCGAAAAACCCACCACCTAAACTGCAAGTCAGATTCAAACTCAGTTGGTTCCAAACTGAATTCAAACCCAACTCACCAGCTCAGATTAGTAGAAATCTAAATTGACAGCATAGTGCTATGCCCCAAGAAACTAGCTCAATGGTTGGTGAGGATCAGAGACCCCTGAACTGATGTTAATATCTGATAATAAACTGACTAAAAATGATTTTAAATTGAATCATATGTATATGTTCGGGTTGCCAACTCAGACAGCAAGTATTAACATTAAAATAAGTATAAAAGAATTTAGAATTAAGAAACCAAGTGTGTTTAGAAAATATTTAATAATAATAATTTGTTTTATTTGAATTTTAAATAATGATTATATTAATTAATTCTAGTCCTTAAACAAAGTTTATAATTATAATCAGAGTGGTGGTCCTTATTATATGCCAATGAGTATTATGCAATGTTTTGGAATTCTATGTCTATGCCCCTGACAAGAAAATAAAGGCAGATAAAGGTATTCATTAGTAAAGGAAATTATTACTCTCATTTTATACAAAAGAATGTGATATTTATTTTCACATTCGCAAATCCATTTATGACAAGCAAGATACATATTTTAGGGCATAACTTTAATCTTTATTGAAAAACTTATTTACTTCAAGATAACTGAGAATTTGTTCAACTTTAATTTAAATCACTTCATCACGAATTCTGAGCATCAGAGTGGGCTTTACCGGAACAGAGAGGCAACGGTGCTGACGAATTATGAGCTATAAAGTGAAATTGAAAGACGATAGCTAGTCGATAATCGAAGTCCTATGGCAGCTTGCATCTGACAAGTCTTATGCCCTTTGACTAATATGAATGGGAGAGGAAGTGCTTTCTTCCTTGATAATTTAAAATAACAGAAATATTATCACCGACCAGCATAACGAAGCGGAAGATTGCCCTACGTCAGCAACGTTGAAGATGATAACTTACTAGTCACCATTTGAGAACTAAAACCCAATTATAGAATGCTCTATGTGATGACTTGATCAAATGAATTAAAGTTAAATGAGCTTTTAATTAAAACTATTTTAAAGTATTTGTAAATCATATTAATTATGCCCCAATCATCATGCCCTTCCTGAATCTTAATAGAAAATAACAAAGTTGAATTAGAATGTATTTATTTGATTCCTTTATCGACCCTTTGCAAAAAACATTTTAAGATTATATTTGAATAATAAATAAATATTAGTGAAATGAAAAAATAGTGGTGGCATAGATTAAAGATGGAGCTAATAATTTATTATTAGCCAATTATAAAAATAGTAAACATATAATAATTTCTTTCGACTCGATGATTGATAGAACTTATAAATTTAGTTCTAATGGGTGAGAACTACTATTAGAATTAATATTATATTATTTGTGTGAGGCAAATAGAACAAAGGAGCTCATCGAGTCGAAAGATTATTGGCATATAATTAAAAATAAACGACATTAATAAAGCACACAAATATATATATATAATATAATAAATGAACCGCCAAGTAAGAAAAGAGAAAGTTTAAAGACTAGAGATTGAGAGAATTTATATAAATTTAAAAATAGCATAAATAAAAGGGTTTCACAGAGAATTACATTTATAGAATGAAAAGAGCTCTTAAAGGGAGTGCAAAGTAAAGTTCGGAAACTGGCCAGAAAGTTTAAGGTTCATTATGGAAATATATTACCCATTTCTTCTGGGGCTGGTTCTCTTAGGTTACACATCTGGGTGAAGAAAACATAGGCATGCATTTGGTTGATTACTTGAACAGTATTTTAATGAATTTTCATGATTTTAGCAGCATGATTGGTCCAGAAAAGATTCAGCAGCTTCATTGAAGACCTTCAGGGGACTTCAGGAACCGCAGCCAGATTCCTGATGTTTTAGCCCTTCACCATGATTGAAACACTATTTAAATTTATGATTTTTAAATGCATAGAGTTCACTGCACTTCTCTACAACAAAGATGGCTTTTCTTTTCCAAACTTTTCACAGCTATATATCCTGTCCTCTGATGCCTTCAGGCTAGCGCTTCTTTCATTATCAATGTTTTTAGATTTACTGGTTGTTTTTAGATACATTCCTTTGATAAGGCTTTCAAACTCATTAACTTGAATTCATTTTTTAATTAGAAAATGAATTCTTAAAATCAGAAAATGATTTTAATTAGGAAATCCTTATCTTTTTTTCTAATTAATAAAACTTTAACTGTTGTTTTTGGAAAGGGAAAATCTGAAAGCTTATCGAAAGAATGTAGCTTTTAATCAATAAAACTTTAGCAAATTATTTAAAAATAAAATCAAACATTCCCGACGCAATGAAACTTTCGAACATGTATATATATATTTAAAATTTACAAATATATACACACAATCCATGCAGTTATAATATATAAATTCATGAATAATTCTATTATGGATTTTAATAGAATTGATCAATTTAAATCTGTAACTAATTCATTTTAATATGCATTTATGAAATAAGTTATTCTTTATGGAAATTAGCATGGATTGAATGTATAAAGCCCCATTGCATTGGAAATTTAAGGTTAGTACTAGGGTTTGAAGTGGGCTTATGGCTAGATGTCATGAAGCTAGGATCGAACTCAGATCCGACTGCTTCAATATATACCAAAAATAACAAACAAATTAAGGAAAATCTGCATTCAGTATAACATCAGAACCATTTCCAGAGCCTTAGCTCATACAAGGAATTATAACAGTTACAAAATCTAAACTGAAAATGCTGAAAACCAAAAACTGCATATATGAAGTATATGAATGTGGAAGAATATATCTATTAAAAATGATTACAAGAGCATAAACTGATGATTAAAAGAGTGAAAATAGCAGAGTATGTATGTATCAATGAACATATCTTCATTTGGCAAAATACAAAAATATTGGTGAGGAAAAGATACAAAAAGAAAATTTGAAGAAGCTGCTCATATGACAATTGCAAATAATTCTGTATGATAACCTAGTAATGTATGGTAATACATTAATCAATTTTGTTCTTTTAAAAAATGAAAGAATTAGGAGGAATGTCATAGATAAATATCAATTTTTTTATTGACTCCTGCCTTTGGAAAGATGGCTCAATTGGTTAGAGTATAGGTTCAATTGCCAAACTATTACTGTGATCAGGCCAACAACAATTGAAGAATAGAATAATACCTCTCAAAACATTGTGCATATACTAACCTCTTTCTATTATTAACAGTTGCATGTAATTGGAATATTTAAATATAGTTAAATTTTTTTAAAGACATTAAATACAAAACATTAGATGATGAAAATAGTCCAATATATAAATACAAAAAAAAAACATTTTTCAAAAGACCATGTTAAATTAATAAAAAAAGGATTCATTAATACCAATTATTATTTATAGACAGAATTTATTTATTATGGTAGATGTAAATGTGCACATTAAAATACTTTTTACCATGGTTTTATTTTTATTTTCTGATCTTCTTTGTCAGATTTAATTTTCAGTTTCTATATTGTTTTTCTTCCTGAAAGCGTGTCTATGGACATCTACTTTTAGGATAATGTGCACAATTAATTTATATATTTTGCCATACACCTTTTTTAGGTTACTCAGACTAAATTTATCCATTTTCTTTCATCTATTTATTTCCAAGTCAGGCTAACACATAATGAGTGTGTTCATTTTTATTAATAATTTTCCAGGTTTTTCACACATAAAATCAAATGCAGTCATGAATTTGTAAGTCATTTTTATCTTTTTCTTCTTTTTTATAAAGACTACATGAAGATTGATTATTTTTAGCTTCTAGCTAAACTTAGCACATAGTTCTTCTCAAACTCATTTTAGAAAACCTTTTTGCAGCTGAACTTCTACATCTGCTTAATAGCTGACACAAATGTAATAGCTGCTGTCACTGTTTTACTTAACAACTTGGACAAAAATCCTGTTCTTCAAAAGACACTGACATTTACTGATTTCCCTACTCTTTTATCTTATTTTTTTGATACAATTCTGTGTCCATTCAATCACAATTTTGCTTCCCACCTGACAAAATTTAACTCTACCCAATTTGGTTCATTTTTAAAATAGATTATTTCCCTTCGAAATTAAAATTGCAAAACAAGTCAGATGAGGAAAAAATAAATTTCAATCACAAGAAAAAAAATCCTCTATAATTATTTTTTGGTAAACATAGGCTTTGTTTGTTGGTGAGAGATAAAAAGAAAAATAATTAATTAATTAAAACAACATTCAACCAAAATGTTAAACCTTATTATTTCTTTTTTTATATATAAATTTGCTAAGCATGAAAATTTACCTATTTTATCTCTCTCCATTCTTAAAATTAAAAATAGTTTAATAATTTATTGAAGAGAGCAATCTTGTACTTTTAGTAACTTTTTCAAAATTAAAATTAAAACTGGTAGATAATTATAATTACTGAAGAGAAAGAACAAAAGCCATTCTTTATTTGATTTTATACTTTTTTCTCTCTTTTATAACTCTTAATAAATTATAATAATATTGACATTATTATTTAAAAACAAATGTTTGAGAACTATCATATTTTTAAAACAAGAAGCATCACACGATCACCATTTCTTATGCTTGCTTGTAACTGTTATTAAAACAGGAAAAACTCTCTATACATATTACCACTCACTGCAAGCCAGAGTAATCAATGGAAAGACTTCTGCATAAAATCCCTATCAAGTGTCTACTCATCCAATATCCCCAGACTAGATTCTGGCTTGTATCCTTCCTCAGTGAGAAGCCTTGGATCTGAAAGCAGTGCACCTAGATCTTAGGATCTAATGCAACCCTCCAGCAGCTGCCTTTTATTGCTACTTAATTACAATTGAGTCTTAAATTGAAAACACTATAATATTTTTAATTCAAGCTCATTGGCTTATATAGTCATATAGATCTGAACTCAGTTCAGTACCTATACATTTTGATATCTTGGGTTCTTTAATAACCAGAGCCACCACTATCCTATTAGGCAGGATTGGGTTTTTTATATGTCATAGTATCGGCCATGATGTGAACCCACACCCGTCTGCAACCAACTATTTGCTTGCAAGGTGGGTGCAATGACCTCTCAGCTAACAACACTTGACTTTGTTTTAAGCCAATAAAAACATCACATAATCACCATTTTTATGCTTGATTGTAACTGTTATTAAAACAGGCAAAACTCTCTATATGTATTGCCACTCAGTGCAAGCCAGAGTAATCCATGGATGCCAGAAGTCTTGTGCATAATTTATAAGCAAGCATAAGAAATGGCAAACATGTGATGTTTATTGGCTTAAAACCAATCCTGCCTAATAGGATAGTGGTAGTTCTGGTTATTAAATAACCAAAGACACCAAAATGTATTGGTACTGAATGGAGTTCAAACCTATATGACTATATATGCTAATGAGCTTGGATTGAAAATATAGTGTTTTTAATTTAAGATTCATAGTTTTGTAGTTAAGAAGAGATAAAATGTGACTGCTGGAGGGTTGCATTAGATCCTAAAATCTCTCAAATCCAAGGCTCCTCACTGATGAATGCCACAAGTTAGAAACTAGTCTGAAGATATTGGATGAGTAGGCACGGAGATTTTATGAACAAGCCTTCTGGCATCCATTGATTACTCTGGCTTGCACTGAGTGGCAATATGTATAGAGAGTTTTGCCTGTTTTATCATTTTTTAAAAATGTAAATTTTTAAATACATTAATGTTTGTGTTTTAAAGCAAAACTTTATTGAGTCTAAAAGATTAAAGAGTCACATTTAGTCATACATTGATTTTTGTTACAATTGCCAATATTAGCAATTGTAAAACAAATCTACAATTATGCAAAAAGACAAATTAATACAACTTTTCATTTCATATGTCTTTATTATTGAGAAAAACAGAGGGCCATTTAATTTCTTTTCCAGTCTGGTTTTCTATTTAGTTCAGTTTATGCTTATTTTTACTGCTAATGTTGAAAATTAGTAATATTGAAGGTGTCACCATCTATCATATTGGTCTTATATTCATAAACCGGAACTTGTTTTCAAATGTGACCACATGGCTGCAAAGAGATTTGGTTGAGCTAGGGTACTGTCTTTTTTTCTGAACAATTCTAGTTTTATTGGGTATGTTGCTGGGTGATGTCAAGGGTTATTAACAAAAGCAAAGGTGCATCTGGTAAACCAGTAGACATAAAAGCTGTATTTTGCTGATGAATAACAGTGACATTGCCTTTTTTAAATGTATTTATTATTTTATCAATTGAAACATTAACTTTTCTGTATGTGGTAAACATTGTGTGATGTATTGTTTCCAGTGCAGTACAGGAATGAAGAAAATGATCCTATGTCTTTTCTTCTCTATGACATAGTCTACAAAGAGAGTTTATAATTGTATAGAATCTACAAAATCTAAAAAAATGTGTTGTAGGTAGAGCATTTAAATTAAATTTAAGCAAGAAATTGAATAATTTTCGTTCTAGTGACCACTTTCTAAATTGTTGCAGTAGTTGCCTGTTGTCTATCCCAAGAGCTGATAGATATAGATGAGGTGTATGGTTTGGGTTTAGGATATTATAAATGTCCCAGTATGTATACTTGTTATCATTATTGAGTGATATTTTACTACATACTGGCTTGAGTTCTCCAATCAGTGTGTATAGATATTCATATGAAGGGGGTTGTCTGTATGTGGATGTTATATTAATCATACTTTAGGTTTAGAAACCTTTTATGATGGCTATTAATAGATTTATTGATTTCTGTGTGTAAAAAACATTGATTGCATGGATTCTGAGTCCATTACTAAATGGTGGTTTGCTCAGGTTTTTTAAAAAGATTTGACATTGTCTCTTCCATATTAATTTATTACATATTGATGAGATTTTAGATATGAATGTTTTACAAAATGTGATTATAGGTGTGTAATAGGTAATTCTTGTAATTATAAGTTGATTATATAGTGGTACTTTCATGTGTTTGATAGGTATGATTTTTCAAGTGAGGTTATGATTTTTTCAGCAAATTCCTTTAATGTATTTTGAAATTTTTTGCCTCATTCTATTGGAGCCAAGTTAGAATGGAAAACCAAGGAAAGCAGTTGGTTTGCCATTAAACATATATACTTGCCTGTTTATATTGACCATGCAATAGTGTTATTTGTGTTAATTTTTATGTTAAATTTGGAGGTATAATCCTTGATTATCTCTTGTAATATGGGGAGATTTTTTTAAAGGGGAGAAAAATGATTATATCATCCATATATGCTATGCATAATATCTTTAAACCAGTGTTTGGGATTTGAATATCATTTTTTTCTGTATTTATTAATAGATTGATATATTGTGCCAGACCATAGAACATCCATGCCCAAGATGTCTGTAGCCAACAATTTGACACAGCTAACTTTATTGAATTCGTTGAATAAACAATGAGAGTTGGTCAATACTAGATTCTCATCTCCTTGCATACATAACTATCACTTATATTAGTTTATTTTGAAATAATTAACACACACTATAAATGTATATTCTTTGAATAAAAGTATTTAGAAATTTATGTAAAGAAATTAGAGAATTAACATTTGTTTATGTGGTGGAATATTTTATGTAAGTATATCTTTGTGTGTATTTATTAGTATATGTATCATATTTATTGCAAATGTTCTAATATGTATATATATAAAAATTTCTGGTATTTTATTTTATTTTTGATAATTTTAAAAATTTTTTTTTTTTTTAATATTTTTTTGTGTGAAAAAGAATCTTCCATTAAAAGGGTAGATTTAATTAAAAGGGTAGAGTTATTCAATCTTTGTCTTTCTATTTATATTTTTTGTATGTAATCAGATAGAGTAGTTTTTAATTAATTTGTAAATCAAATTACAAATGTGTTATTTAAATAATGTGGGTGGTCTATTACTCCAATATGGAGTTTGAAATTCCTAAAAAGAAAAAAAATAGGAGAAAGAGATTTTGAAACAAAATCTGTAAAATAATTTTACTAAAAGTAAAAATTATCCGACACAATATCTAGAAGAGGGATGTAAGCAATTGAAATTTGTGGGTGGATGGGGAGATATATAACCTACCTTGTGAGGTGTGGGGGATTATTCTTGGACTGATGGAGATACAAGAACCTCATGTGAGGTGTGGGGGGGATTATTATTAGACGTTTATCCTTTTGGTACGATATGCTGTTATATTGCTGAATTTTTTTTTTAGTTTGAGGAGTTGATGCATATATTTTTTTATGGGACCTGCCAGTTATGGAATGGATATAAACTTTTGTTGAATGTTTTTCCTCATGGTTGTTTGTGTAGATATTAATTAAAGCTACCAATTTTGGAAATCATTTAATTGTATGCAGTTCAGCGGTTAATCAAAAGAAAACAAAAACATTTTGGATTGCCATTACTAAACAATGAAGCACCAAGGGGTATAATTCTAGAATTAACAGAGACATATTTCTAATAGTTAAAGTGGTAATGGTTGTCATACTATCATTAAAACACATTTAAAAAGAAAGGAAAGAATGAAGGTCTTAATCCATTTTATGGAAAACGAATTGGTAATTTATATTAAGTTATCCAGTAAAGAAACATCCTTACAATGATAACTGAGTTTCATATAATTTCCTGGAAAACCGTGAAGTAGAACTGTAGCAGTGCACCCACCTGTTCAGATGTGTAATCACCAAGATGTGTGTTCTAGAGATCCAGTGTATCCTGATTAAAGGATTCTACAAGTATGGAAAGAAGTTAAAGTGAATTTTACCATCCTTTCTAGTAGTTTAATTGGTCCACCCAGAAGTTTGAACCCAGAGAGAATGCAGAATAGAGATGAGTAAAACAGGGGAAAAAATGTTTATAATTTTTTTATTGTTGTATTATTATTAGAGTGGATATAATAAATATAATTGTACTATATTTTCTAACCTTATTAGATATGATCATTTTTTGTATAAAATATTGTGAAATAATATTGCATATACATAGATCTCACTTAAATCCACTAAGTGTAGGATTCTCATTTTCTTGTTCTTTTCCCTCATTCTACCTTTATGTCTTATTTAATTTTAATGATGGCAGCAACACCTCATGTTGAGTGACCTATGGCCAGCCTATATATTTTTTTTATATAAAAAAAAGAAATATGTAAAATATAACTGTACATACCTAAATGTAAAGATGTATATACCCTTAAAAGTTTATATGAGCAATTGAGGAAAGTTCAAGTGTTTAGATCTGTGTATAATTTAAGTTTCATTATTTTGTGGAATAAGTTAACCTACATATAGATTAGAAAATGGGTTTATTTTTCTTTGTTTGTTTTTAATCTGGATGTAGATCAAATATAAAAATTCAGATGCTCTTGTGTGATTTATATTAAGTGTAGAATCATAAAATTGAAAATAGAAAGCCGTATAATGAATTTATGACTTAATATTATATTGTTTAAATATATATGTAGTGGAAAGGGTTTTAATTAAATAAACAGTATTATCTCATATTTCATTTATTTATCGTATAATTTATTGTAGAATAAAAAAGTAAAAATAAAAATGCAACCACCTATTTGTAATATCTGCTTACCACGGCTATAAAAAGTTATAGCAATACTTACCCCAAAGTACCTGAGATAGGGAATTATAATTGAGCTAGTCATTGGTATATCGGGGAGTTGAATTATAATTTACTTTTCACCTAGTTTTCCTTCATCAAATAAAAACATATGTCCAAGAATGGAAAAAAAAATCCTCTCTGCATACTCTCTCAATAGATAGGGAAGGGAAAACTATTTGACATTTTACTTTCTTTTATCATGTCGGGGGTGGCACTAAAGGTTGTCTAATTAGTACAATAATTTTAAAGGTATGTAAAGGGTGAAGAAAAATGTCTACGTGTAGATAGATAATAGGGTGGAAGTATGAATAGTTTAACAAGGGGAGATTTTGATTTTATTTTTAATTGCATTTTTTTTCTTTAATAATTCTTAAAGTTATACTCATTTGTATTTAACCCCTGGGTATTACCGAAGATTATTATCGATCTTCCAACTAGAATGTCTATGTCATTTCATGCTCATGATGTATATAGATATATAGTATCATTTTTTTTAAATGGATAAGGCGGTTGGGAGATCGGACCAGTACAATATATAGTATGAAGAGCAATGCACTGAGGGGGGATTCTTGTGGGATGGATTGACTAGGTAGGTGGTGATTTTTTCCCATTCACTGTGATGTAAATTTCATGGCTGAGTAATAGATTGGCTAATATATATAGTAGGGATGGAGATATTGCTATTTTTTAGCATATTTAATAATTTGGCAGTGGGCACAGAATTAAAGACTGCCTCAATGTCAAACTGTACTGTATTCAGTGCATTATTTTATATATTAGGGTACCCTGGCCAAAGATTGAGCCTTTTTAGCATATTGAGCTGATGATAACACATGTAGTATGTGTTGTTCTATTTTTTTTTTGTTACTCTTTCAAGAATTTTTATTCCTAAAGGTCCCATTGAGATTGATCGTAGGTTAGATAAAGATAGTATTGCTGCTGTCTTTTTGTTAAATGTATCCATTGCAATTGGATATAGATTTTGTATATTGTAATTTTTTTGTGATATGTAATCGTCAAGATTGCTTAATTGGCTGAGAAGTGCCTAAGGTGTTTGAACACAAATTTGTGAATGCCTTGTCATCCTTAGTGACATGTGTTTGCTATTGTTGCATGTTGGAAAATTAATGTTTAATATTATAAATATATATATATGAGAAAATTAAATCTATCATTTTCCTCTTAATAAATATACAGTATTCTAAATTCAAAAAGCTTGTAATATTGGTATGGCCAGAATTGACCATTGTCTACAATATTGCAATCAATTAGATTTGTGAATTTTTACTTTGAACTTAATTATAAAAAAATAATAAATTAGAAATGTATGCAAAGTTATCTTATTATTATCAAAATTAACTTTATTTTCACTTAAAATTTTTATTTCAAAGATAATAACGTGAAAGCTAAACACCTTCAAACAGATACGCTTTAAAAATGCTTAAGTGACAGCCAATCAGATGGAATAATGGCATCACATGGGACTCCAAGTTCTAAAACACAAGCCAGAACTATTAGAAAAAGATGGATCCATCTCAATCTATGCCTCAATTATATTTAAATAAGCCAGACTCAAGCATTTTGAACTAAGAGTGTGAAGCTAAATACCTTCATTTCATTTCATTAGATTTAAAAAAATATTTCTTCGTTGTAAATCGGATGATTTCACGTTGTTAATTTATATATATAATATTTAGTGGATTAAATGTGAAGGTATTTAGCTTGACACTCTTAGTTCAAAATGCGTGAGTCTGGCTTATTTAAATATAATTGAGGCATAGATTAAGATGGATCCATCTTTTTCTAATAGTTCTGGCTTGTGTTTTAGAACTTGGAGTCCCATGTGATGCCATTATTCCATCTGATTGGCTGTCACTTAAGCATTTTTAAAGCGTATCTGTTTGAAGGTGTTTAGCTTTCACGTTATTATATTATCTGTTTACGCTTAAATTTAATATATTCAAAGATAATAGTATTGTATGAATAAAAAGATTAAAGAAGAGGAAGTAAAATATATTCTTTTAAATGAATTAAGTTTTGTATATATGTGAGATAATGTGGTTTCTCATTTAAAAACTATATGTATAATTGAATGTTTAATTATAATTATTTAAATATTATTCATTTATTTAAATAAATAAAAAAGGGTTCTACAGTGTTTGGAAAATTTTTAGAATGTTGTTTAGAATAAAAAGATGTTTGTAAAAATTTATTTTTGGAATTTGTTTTAAAATTTCTGTTTTATTTTTGGACTTTACTCTAAAATTTCTATGCCTGGGTATAATGATGTAATTAATATTATAAATCAGCACAATTTTTTTTGGAAATGGTTTTGTGGTCATTCTTTTAATATTTCATGCTTCTGTAAACAAAATGATGCTTGAATAAATAATGCTTTCCAACAAAACTTGCAGTTCCCATCTCCAGCCACTTCTTCATTATGAAACACTTGGAAACCATTGCCTAAGCATCATCATGCCTCATCAAATTTACCCATTCACAAAAACAAAAAAAAACCTTGACTAATTAATACTGTTCCTAAGTTACACTAAAAGTGAAATTTAGCATTTAATTTGCTAATGACTTTTTAATTTAAAAATGTTATTACAGAGCTCTAAATAATTTTAAAATTAACTATTATCTCTACTTATTTGATCTACTGAATTAATGTTTCAGTTCCCTTATGTTTTCATTAAGTTATTTTTTAAGGATATGAACTATTTTTAAAAATTGTTTTAGTCACCTCTGCTCTCCACATTATTCATACTAGAACATATTTCACAAACCAAAAATGGATGGCAGTCAAACATCAAAAAGAAAAAGGTCTGTTTAATTTGCATTAACTAAACTTATATGTAATATTTTGATTAAAGAAAAGAGAAGTATTTTTTTAACTCCCAAAAAATTTTAAAATGAAATCAATATCCAGGTCAAGTTATATTGCTTTATGAAATATTTTATTTACCTAGAAAAAAATTTGGCTGTGTATACCTACCTCATAATTAAGATATATTAACAATACATTTAGAAGTTATTAGCTTATGATATCATTAGATTAATTTATTGATTAACTGTGTATGTTTATTTATGATGCATATTTGCATGAAAATACCACTTAAGAAATATGATTGTGTTTTACTTATTGAATTATTCTGACCATTATTAATTCTGCTGTCTCTTAATTAGAGTTATTTATATTTAATTTAGAAGTGTTCGTTTTATTTACAGAATGTTAATTATTATTACAGTATATTTAGTGAGAGTTGAGTTCAATGTATTCAGTCTTATACTTGCTTAAATATGTGACTTTTTTTAAATGGATCATAGAAACAGTGAAGTTTCACTTCAAACAGGATATAAAGTTCTTTTATATTTTTTTTTGTTTTGCTTAAAGTTATATATTAGCATTAAAGAATTTTATTTCTAGTTTTTATGCCACAAAGAAAATGTTTCTGAGTAAGGATGCCTATGAATTATAGTATAGATATGAGATAGTTAAATTTAGATTTTAAAAACTGATGACTAGTATATACTCCAACTTCTTGAACATGTGTATTTATATAATGAAAAGAGATCCAATTAGCCAAGCTTAAGCAATTTTAAATGCTTACTATAGACAATCAAGTTTTGTTCGACTTATTTTAAGTATATCCATACAGATAAAATATAGTTGTTTGTTCAATACACAAATGCCTGTTCTCACACTTGCAGACATTATGAGTGTTAAGCATAATCAGATTAAATGCAATTTGGATGCAATAGAATTTCACTTTGCACTTTTATCACATCAATATCTGTTTTTACTTCATCCTCATCTCCAGATATTATCATCATTTACTGCTGAGCTGCCTTTTCCCTCAGTTTATTTACTACTGTATAATATATATTCTAACAATTTCATCAAGTCTGTAAATAATAACTCTGGAAATATAAATATAATTATAGAACAACCAAACTCAAAATCATTACTATGATAATTCACAAGCCAAATTCTTAAAGAATTATTTAAATAAATTTTCCAATAACTTCCCTTTTTTATAAATAGAGTGGTATCCATATAAAAAGAGAGGTATTATATGCAAGGTCATGTGATTCAGATTTGATTCATGTTCTATGAATATATATAATATTTTATAATGGGTATTGTATTTTACATTTAATAATATATATATATATATATATTATATATATATATATATATATATATATATATATATATATATATATATATATATATATATATATATATATAATAAGCGAAATAGTGCCTAAAGCTAATCTGGGATAATGATATAATTAGTTTCCAACCAGTAACCACCTAAACATTCACAGTAAATATAGCAACCAATATTTCTAACTGCTGTCAAGGCAACCTTCACACCTTTTAATAGCAAGAATGGAAATCCATTCTTACTAATGATCCATTGATATATATGGACACTTAAAGATTGCAACTTGACTACAGAGTATGAAATATTGTTACAATGAAGTTTAAATAAACCTCTTTAAACATGAAATAAACATGTCACTATAATGCAGACTAATAAATAGTCATCTAAAACATTATTTAATGCAATACTTTTAAATTGCCCATGTATTATTTAGAAATAATAAGCGAAATAGTGCCTAAAGCTAATCTGGGATAATGATATAATTAGTTTCCAACCAGTAACCACCTAAACATTCACAGTAAATATAGCAACCAATATCTCTAACTGCTGTCAAGGCAACCTTCACACCTTTTAATAGCAAGAATGGAAATCCATTCTTACTAATGATCCATTGAATATATATGGACACTTAAAGATTGCAACTTGACTACAGAGTATGAAATATTGTTACAATGAAGTTTAAATAAACCTCTTTAAACATGAAATAAACATGTCACTATAATGCAGACTAATAAATAGTCATCTAAAACATTATTTAATGCAATACTTTTAAATTGCCCATGTATTATTTAGAAATAATAAGCGAAATAGTGCCTAAAGCTAATCTGGGATAATGATATAATTAGTTTCCAACCAGTAACCACCTAAACATTCACAGTAAATATAGCAACCAATATCTCTAACTGCTGTCAAGGCAACCTTCACACCTTTTAATAGCAAGAATGGAAATCCATTCTTACTAATGATCCATTGAATATATATGGACACTTAAAGATTGCAACTTGACTACAGAGTATGAAATATTGTTACAATGAAGTTTAAATAAACCTCTTTAAACATGAAATAAACATGTGTGAAGGTTGCCTTGACAGCAGTTAGAGATATTGGTTGCTATATTTACTGTGAATGTTTAGGTGGTTACTGGTTGGAAACTAATTATATCATTATCCCAGATTAGCTTTAGGCACTATTTCGCTTATTATTTCTAAATAATACATGGGCAATTTAAAAGTATTGCATTAAATAATGTTTTAGATGACTATTTATTAGTCTGCATTATAGTGACATGTTTATTTCATGTTTAAAGAGGTTTATTTAAACTTCATTGTAACAATATTTCATACTCTGTAGTCAAGTTGCAATCTTTAAGTGTCCATATATATTCAATGGATCATTAGTAAGAATGGATTTCCATTCTTGCTATTAAAAGGTGTGAAGGTTGCCTTGACAGCAGTTAGAGATATTGGTTGCTATATTTACTGTGAATGTTTAGGTGGTTACTGGTTGGAAACTAATTATATCATTATCCCAGATTAGCTTTAGGCACTATTTCGCTTATTATTTCTAAATAATACATGGGCAATTTAAAAGTATTGCATTAAATAATGTTTTAGATGACTATTTATTAGTCTGCATTATAGTGACATGTTTATTTCATGTTTAAAGAGGTTTATTTAAACTTCATTGTAACAATATTTCATACTCTGTAGTCAAGTTGCAATCTTTAAGTGTCCATATATATTCAATGGATCATTAGTAAGAATGGATTTCCATTCTTGCTATTAAAAGGTGTGAAGGTTGCCTTGACAGCAGTTAGAGATATTGGTTGCTATATTTACTGTGAATGTTTAGGTGGTTACTGGTTGGAAACTAATTATATCATTATCCCAGATTAGCTTTAGGCACTATTTCGCTTATTATTTCTAAATAATACATGGGCAATTTAAAAGTATTGCATTAAATAATGTTTTAGATGACTATTTATTAGTCTGCATTATAGTGACATGTTTATTTCATGTTTAAAGAGGTTTATTTAAAAACTTCATTGTAACAATATTTCATACTCTGTAGTCAAGTTGCAATCTTTAAGTGTCCATATATATTCAATGGATCATTAGTAAGAATGGATTTCCATTCTTGCTATTAAAAGGTGTGAAGGTTGCCTTGACAGCAGTTAGAGATATTGGTTGCTATATTTACTGTGAATGTTTAGGTGGTTACTGGTTGGAAACTAATTATATCATTATCCCAGATTAGCTTTAGGCACTATTTCGCTTATTATTTCTAAATAATACATGGGCAATTTAAAAGTATTGCATTAAATAATGTTTTAGATGACTATTTATTAGTCTGCATTATAGTGACATGTTTATTTCATGTTTAAAGAGGTTTATTTAAACTTCATTGTAACAATATTTCATACTCTGTAGTCAAGTTGCAATCTTTAAGTGTCCATATATATTCAATGGATCATTAGTAAGAATGGATTTCCATTCTTGCTATTAAAAGGTGTGAAGGTTGCCTTGACAGCAGTTAGAGATATTGGTTGCTATATTTACTGTGAATGTTTAGGTGGTTACTGGTTGGAAACTAATTATATATATATATATATATATATATATATATATATATATATATGGGTATGTGAGTGTAAAAGGAAGTTGCCTTGACAACATTTTGAGATTGTTGATTGTTATTGATATTAAAGTGTAATGGAGAACTAAATGTTGATCTGGTAATAATGATATGAAGATTCAGATATTCGATGATATTAAAAATAATTTGCTGCTATTGCTTTACTCTGGTTCTTTTAATAGATTCGTTTTATTTTATAAAAACTGCTTACACAAAAAACTAGGTTTGTTTCTTTTTTATTTTTGTCTGAAAAATAATCATACTTTCGAAAAGAATGCGTTTTTTAAAAAAAGCAAATGAAAATATCTATAGGAAATATTAATTTTTTACTATTTCAATTTAAATATAGATGTTTGTTAATGCACTTTAAAAATATAAGTATTTTAAGTAAAATACTAAAAGAAATCAAAAAAGTTTTCAGATACATTGATTTTATGTATTTTACAAATAAAGTGAACTTAAATAAAATATTGAATATGAAAGAAATGGATGAAAAATTATATTTTAAAGTATGTGCTTGTATATATATTTTAATTTCCTTGAGAGCTTAAATCGACTTTAAATTTTAATAACACGTCTCAGTATAAAAATAATATAACTAATAATCGGGAAAAAATTTGATGCACTAAGTAAAGTGATTTTATATAAAATATTAAGTAAAAATTGATTTCTTTTTTTTTTTCACTATTTTATACAATGAATTTATTTTTTATTTTAAAGAGAAAAAAACACTCATAAAACGTTCAGTCAAATAACACACAAAAAGAATTTTATAATAATTTTAAAAGCTTTTTAATAAGTTTTTTTTTTTTTTTACTTTAAAATATTGTTTGTGTTTTTAAAAAGAATATTATTTTTTTAAAAACAAAATGACAAGATGCTGTTTTTTTTTAAATACTAAATTGATTTATTTTAATAATTATTAAAATATTCTTTTTACATTTTTTTGATTAAAGTAAAAATAATTTTAGGAAAATTAATATATATTTTTTTACATTTAGTTTACTTAATTGCATTATAATTTAAATTTTTAAAATGCTACAAAAATTGAATAGACTAAAGAAAATATTTTTTATGTTAATATATTACAAAGATAAATTCTAAAAATATTTAAAAACAGTTTTTTATCAACAGTGTTATATTTAATGTTAAAAACAACTTTTAAATATGCCACTGCAAAAAAAAAATCTCTCAAAATAAAACATTGAAGGAGAACACATTACTCATCAAGCATAATAAGTGCTAGCTAATGAGAGTTTGAGCACTTTCTTTATTTGTTTTACTTTAGCTAAATATAGCTAATGCCCACTTACTAACTAATATTGTATGATTAGCTGAGTTGGATATATATATATATATATATATATATATATATATATATATATATATATATATATATATATATATATATATATATATATATATATATATATATATATATATAAACATTACAAGCATAAAGCTAAACTAGTCAATATAAAATCAAAACTACCCCAAATCTAAAATTAAACCAGACCAGAATAAAAATAATATTAAAACACAACCTAAGGTTTCACTGCTACAAGCAGACTTCTCAAGTGTAAAGAAATAATAAAAAAACACAACTTATATATACTATTAAAAACTACCCACAAATCCATTCACTTCCCATCCACCCTTAATATTAAAAGAACTCTTAAATAAGTTAATTGCTTCAGAATCATAAATTTTCAATAATAAAGACTCTTTAATTCTTCTTTTGATTTCATTTCTCTCAAAGAAGACAACCTTAGCTTCATCAAAATCAATAGTGTGGCCTGTATCTTTTTCATGGACATACAAAGCAGAACTAAGATATCTATTTTTAACTCTACTTTTATGAACCTTTACTCTTTCATTTAAACTCAAACTACTCTGACCTATGTAAACCTTCTTACAAAATAAACAAGGAATAAAATATACCACACCAGGAATAGTCTTTCTATCAAAAACTTCCTTTGTATTATTCAATAAATTATTCAATGTAACACCCCTTTTCCAAGCAATTTTCTTATTTCCAAACAATTTACTATTTCTACACACAATTTTATAAGAAGACAATTTAAATGGCAAAGAAATAAAATCATATTTTTCTTTAACCTTTACATCCTTACAAATATTACTATTAAATAAAATACTTTTAACAAATTTATCAGAGTATCCAACACTTAAATAATCTTTATAAAATTGATATTTCTGAAACAAAGCTACCCCCTAGAATTATTTAATTTAATATTCCTATGACAATAATTCCTTAAAGCAGCTACTTTATGAGATACAGACTGATAGCTATCAGGTTTAATTATAGATCTTAATTCTTTACTTTTAACTAAATGACTGCACAATAAACAATTAGTTTCTATATTTCTAATCACCAAAAGATCTAAAAAATTTAACTTACCAAAATCTAACCCCCTCCTTCTAACACAAATTTTATAGAAGGATCAAAACAATTAAACTCATTTACAAATTCCTTCAATTTACCATTCTCAACAACAAATAAACAATCATCAACATATCTGACAAATAATTTTACATATAAACAATTCTTTTTAATAATAATTTCCTCTTCCATAAAACTAATATAAACTGAACATACTAAAGGAGAAATAATATAACCTATTATCCACCCTTCCTTAATCTTATAAAAATTACCTTTATAAGTAAAATACATAGAATCTTCCAATAACAAAAGCAAATCTTTAATTACCTTAATTTTATTTTTTGATAAAGAACTTTCTTAATCAATACAGACAAAAGAACATCAATACTGCTTAACCTATTAACAGACTGATACATATTTTCAATATCTAAACTTCCAAATACCCAACTACTTTCCATTTTAAAATTATTAATCTTATCAAAAGCCTCAAAAGAAGAAGAAACTGTGTACTGACCAAAATCAACAAAATCAATATATATATATATATATATATATATTGATTACATCAAATATACAATACATATTATCATCTATAATCATGACAACATTATGTATAAATAGAAAACTACTACTTTTCATTCTCTGCTATTATATAGACATTTATGCCAAAACAAATAACAAAATAAAAGTATAAATCAGCTGAGAAATTTGTAAAACATTGTGCAAATTGCACCAAATTAAACTGTTTCAAGATAGAATTAATAATTGTAAATCTTTAAAAATAAATAACTCTACCTTATTATATGTAGTTAGTCAAAAACACTAAAGGTTGTACTGACTAGTACATATAAATAATATGGCACATGCAACACTTTATATCTAAAGTCACTAATGAATCTTACTAATCATTATAAAAGCAATATTATGAATAAATATAAAAAATAAAAATCTATGATATTCTATAAACTACTGTGAATGTGAAGACAAATTATGGAACAAAATTATAAGTTAGTAGAATAGAAATTACTGCAACTTTATAATAATAAATCAAAATTACATTTTTCCATAGTAGAATTAATTTATATATAAGAGACATAAAATTTGAAATTGTTTGTTTATTATATATGCATTAATATAGATCATTTGTTTTCAAAGAATTTTAAATGATTTCTCATTAATTTTATGATGTGACCTTTTTATAAACTATACAATAAAAAAGCTTCAGTATTTTAGAATACTTAGATTTGTGAAGAAAAGAAACACTTATTGCATATTTATTTTAATGATATAAAATTAAAGATATTACTAATATTGATTCAGGCATAAAAATCAATGAAAACATAACATATACTTTTAATGCATTTTCACTGCGCATTTTGAACAATGCAAGCATCATAATGGTTGCCTTTGACAAATAAATTCAAATTATATTTAATGTTTGTAATATTTTTTAATATATAAAACAGCATTAGTATTATCTTCAACTTTTACATTTAATGATGGAACTATCATCAGTTTTTGTAGAGTTATTTAATAATTGGTAGTTATATTTTGAATTAATTCATTAAATAATTAATTCATTAAATAATTTAGAAAAATATAAATATTATTCATCTAATCTAATATATTCAGTAATAACACATAAGTTAAATAGAACATAACATTTTGAATTGTATTATTATTTCCTCGGGTATTTCTAAACTGATTTGTGATAGTGAAAATTGGGATCTTTAAAATATTAAATCCTAAATTTAAGATGGAGAGCTAAACTACTAGATTATTTCATCAAAGATAATAGTTAATAAAAAATTGATATACTTATCAATGGAAGTTCTCCTCATTTCTCTATATATAAATATATAAAAAATTCTACAGATCATTGTCTTTGACAAAATAGTCTAATCAGCTAGAGTACCATTTTAAATTCAGTATTCATAAATCTAAAAGCATCCAGTTTGTTTCTTATACTATTACTCTCACTTATCAAATCAGCAATAGCTGAAGAAAATAAGAAAATAATAGCATTTTATGTACAATGAGTCATAAGTAATGCATGATACCATTACCTATTTTTAGATGTCTTAATTTTATATTATTTTTTTAATCAGACAAGTGTCCATTTTAATACCTTCCTAAGTATTTCTTTATTTTGCAATGTAGTATAAATTTTATGCCCCTTTGTTTCAGGTTTTGTAATTTCTCATATCACTTGTAGTCTAAATAGCTATAATTTTATCCATCTAAAACAAATATTATAAAATTAACTAATAGTAACAATAATAAAAATCAAATTTATTTCATTATAATAATTATTTATAAGAAAGCAATCCACTGAATCTAGTTAAACAAGAGTAATTTTATTTCATTTTTGTGATTTTATGGCAATATTTTAAGTTTTTAATAAACGAATTTTAATGTGTATTGAAAATAATGCTTATAATTTTAAAAAAAATCTAATTTGAAATATTTATTTAAAACAAATACTGTTCTTAGTAGCTATATGGCATGTATTGATAGTCTGAACATTTCTATACCACATTCTACCCATTGCAATATTGTGTTTTATACCAATATGTATTTTATTACTAGTAACAGAATATATTTGGAAAAACATGAATAAAGTTTAAATATTTCTAAACCAATTTATTATTAAAGTAAATGATAAAACATGGTCCAACATATAATTATAGATATAATGTCATTATCACTAACTTTCAGAAAAATAGTAAATAATAATTACATAAGTAAATCACATTTTTGCTATTTATGTTGGGTGCAGTTTTATTAATGATTGTGATCAACAATTTCTTTTATTTATTTATTTTTTTCTCTGTCAAAGCATCAGCCAGGAAATGAACCTGCAAACCCGAGATAACTGCTTGTAAGGCAGCTGTGCTGACCACTCGATGACCAGCACTTTACTTTTTTTATTATTTAATAAATAAAAATGTAATTATTATTTTAGTGAGAATATTTTTATTTATGAGAGATGATTTGTTGTTTTGCAATTTTATTATAGTATTCTCATATTTTTTACTTTAAAAATATTACAAATTTAAAAAAACCTCAATTTATTATTAAATATTATTTAAATATATTAATTGAAAAAAATTAACTAAACAATTTGAATTCATTATTTGTATTTACTTGATGAAAAAATAAATTTCATGTTGCTTATATTAAAAGAATATATAATTGAAGTGATGCGCTTTTTTGTGTTGTCTTTGATAAACTATGAAGTTTAGACATAAAAGTGATCAAATATTAAAAACCTTGCCAGATTTGTTTTCATTTTTTTAGAAAATAAACTTTTAGCCTTTTATTATAGAATTAAAAGATTTTTGGTTTTATATGTTAGCCAAAGTTAATAATTATTACAGGTATTTATATCATATGAATAAACATATATTTTGATTTGTAATCATAAATATACAAAGACCATGTAGAGAAAAGCTTTCATAAATAATGTTTTTAACCAGTATGTGCTTAGCAGACTTTCATCTATTACAAATCATAGTCACAGCAGAAGCTGGAAAGTGGGAGTGGGTGTATATATTCTGTTTTTGCTAATTTACATAAAAATTTTAATATAAAAATTAATTTCAGAAATTAGGCCATCTTTTAGAAAGGAGCATACATGATGCCTTTTTAATTTTTTATTTAATGTCACTGTATTCAGTGCACACAATGTTAACAGATAAAGAAACAAAGGAATAACCAATTGTAGAAAAATGTTCAAAAAATATTGAGAGTATATTATTTGTACTTGTTCTAGCTTTATTATATAGGTATGTATGTTGGGATATTTAACTTGGAAATTCTGTTTGTTTAGAAAAAAATTTGAAATCGGAAATTAATATACTTATGACAAATACATTTTTTCAAATTTTGTAAGAAATTAATGACAATTAAATATTTTAGATTGGACGTAGTTTCTTTATAGTAGAAGTGTTAGTGGACTAAATTTTAAATATATTGGTATCAGCACAGTAAATTTTCAGTGATCTGGATGATGTCACAGAAGAGAGATTTTCTGGATAGTTGAAGTATTACAAGAGTTAGCCTACTATTTAAAGGAAAAAATAAGAATCATAAAATGTTAAGCAATTTTATACTGATAATGGTAACATCAGTGTTATATGAAGTTTTTGAATATGTGGTGGCTGGAAGGATCACAAAATGAATGGAAGAAATTAATATAGTGGGAGAAATGCAAGGAGGTTTTCAATCAGATAGGCATATAGAAGATAGTTTATTTATGGTTGCACAATTTATATATATGAGTAGGAATATAGATAGATAGATAGATAGATAGATAGATAGATAGATAGATAGATAGATAGATAGATAGATAGATAGATAGATAGATAGATAGATAGATAGATAGATAGATAGATAGATAGATAGATAGATAGATAGATAGATAGATAGATAGATAGATAGATAGATAGATAGATAGATAGATAGATAGATAGATAGATAGATAGATAGATAGATAGATAGATAGATAGATAGATAGATAGATAGATAGATAGATAGATAGATAGATAGATAGATAGATAGATAGATAGATAGATAGATAGATAGATAGATAGATAGATAGATAGATAGATAGATAGATAGATAGATAGATAGATAGATAGATAGATAGATAGATAGATAGATAGATAGATAGATAGATAGATAGATAGATAGATAGATAGATAGATAGATAGATAGATAGATAGATAGATAGATAGATAGATAGATAGATAGATAGATAGATAGATAGATAGATAGATAGATAGATAGATAGATAGATAGATAGATAGATAGATAGATAGATAGATAGATAGATAGATAGATAGATAGATAGATAGATAGATAGATAGATAGATAGATAGATAGATAGATAGATAGATAGATAGATAGATAGATAGATAGATAGATAGATAGATAGATAGATAGATAGAGAAAAGGCATATATTAGACTAAATAGAAATAGATTATGGATAAGTTTAATAAATTTGTTAATGGATGAAGCTTTAGTGGATATTATTAAGAGATTGTATGAAAATAATTACTATATGTATCAATTAGGGAATATAGAATTAATTAAAGTTAAAAATGCTGTGGAACTAAGGCAAAAATACCCTTTGTTACCTATTTTGTTTTTGTTGCATTTGAGAGAAATGAAGTGAGCAACATAAAGAATAGGAAGAGGAGTAGAGATATCATTAATAAGTGGCAAGGGAGTATATACATTAACAGGTCTTTTATCTACAGATGATGTCTTCTTGTACACAGAAAGTAAGGAAAATATGGAAGTTGTGCTGAAGACATGCACAATGATGGGTAAAGAGATGGGGATTAAATTTAGTGAAGAAAAGCAAAAGTAATGATTAACACTGAAGAAAGAGAAGAAAAATAATTTTTATTGAGGGATATAAAGTTAAGTGTGGTAAATAGGTATAACTATTTGGGAATCATCTTAAGTAATCAGAAAAATTACTTGGAGAAATGAATTGATAAATGAAGTAAAAAAAGAAAAAGACTGATAAAGAAATTAACAGTGTTTTCATATAATAAGGTGGCAGTAGGAGGTTAACATATGGTAATGATGTATTATGTTTAAGTAAAAAGGAGTCAGATTACTTAGAAAAAGTACAAAGAGAAGTAGGAATACATTGTGAACAGTAAAGGAGGCAATTCAAAAAGAAATGGGATGGTCAAGTTTTTGTATGAGCAATGCAAAAAGTGAAATAAAAATGTTCAGTAAATTGCAATTTATGGATAATAAGAGAATAGCCAAAGTAGTATTTAATTGCATTATGAGTAAAAAACAAGCAACAAGATGGGTGAGAAAAGTAGTATGGTATGCAGAAGATTTAGATAAAAAAATTTATGTCAGTATATTTATACAAAAGGTGGATGATTGTATTAGAAGAATCGTTGCATGTTATAGTGGCAAGATGTGAAATAGAAAAATAAATGCATTAATAGAAATAGAGAACTAGTATGGAGAATAAAAAGAGTTTAAATATTTATAGAAATAAACAGAATATTTGGTACAAGTTAATTTATGATAATAGCAAGAAAAGTAGTTTACTATTTAAGGCTCAAACACGATCTTTAGCAACAAGGAAATATACATATAAATGGAAAAATGTGGGTGGTTTATTTTGTAAGTTATGTAAGGGAGGCATAAAAAATATTAGGCATCTGTTAAGTGAATCTAAATGCCTGCAGCTGAAAGAGCACAAATAATGAAGTTGTGTAAAAATAAATATAAACAAAGTGATTACACAGAAAGTGGGTTCTTGTTTTTTTTTTTATGCTGGGTTTGGGAAAAGATAAGGGGAATTTAGTTATAAAGGCCATGAAGTTGACAAAGATTATATTGTGGAAATGGGATTGAGCAGGATAGAGAAGAATATGGAAAAAACTTAGAATGGGGAATGTAAAGATAAGGTAAAGTAGCTAACAGGTTTCTCTGAGCATAGTGGCTGAGAGATTTCTGACCCCAAAAAATGAGAAATCCCTGTGCATTGCATCACATATAAATAAAGCTTAATCTAAAAAGTTTTTATAAACAAATATTGATTTTTCTTGATTGTAAAAGTTAACTTTTTAAAAAACTGAATAAAATTTTATTTTCTCTGGATTGTAATTTTTTTTAATACTTTGTTCAAAAATAAAACAATATTGTAGACAATATTTAACTATTAAACAAACTACAACATAGCTTTAAGAAATGCTTTTATTTACTGTGGATGAAAGGGTGGTAAACACTTTAAAATAAAAAAAAGTAAAAGTAAAAACCATTTAGAAATCAATTCATATAGAAATAAAAACAGATCTTAATTTTTCTTGATTGCAAAATTTTTAAATGCTTTTTACATAAAAAAAAAAAAATATTGGAATTAATTTTTTTATAAAGTACACATTATCAATAGCAAATTATAAATAAGTGTTAACATAATATTAATTTTTCTTTCATTGTATATAAAATTCTTTTGCATACGTATGTGTATTTGCTTTATGGAGCAGGTTTTATTTCTTTACCTTTTTTTATTTAATTGAGTGCATTTTTGGTGACAAGTAAAATAAGTAAAGCTCTTATAGTTCATAGTGTTGCTACTTATTTATAATCTATCTTGATTATTCATATTATGTAAATCAGTTGATTTAAATATTCCATATATGTGATAATTGAATGCTGTTTTCTCTTTTATTTATCACATTTTTGTGTTTGGCTATGCACTGATCTTTTTTTAAAAAATTCACTTTTCAGTCAACAGGTTTTATGCATACCAAATTGACAGACTATGAATCAAAACTATGACTGTGTTGTCTTTCATAGTCCCAAAACATGGATTTATATTTCAGGTTGCCTTTAGCATGCTTATATAAATATTTATGCTGTGTTATTCTGTTTATGATATTGGTCATTGTTTCATTGTAGTATGCAACTGTTCAATCTGGAACATTGCAGTGAATTTTATATGCTACTTTTAGTGTCTCTTTTCTATTGTAAATTCAATAAAAAGGCAAAATATAAAACCACAAAACATCATAAAGTCACGGATTAGAATATTCCAAACTAGTGAATAAAATCAAACCTCAGAATACTATGTGTGCTTCCAAATATCAGAAAATCTCAACAGGCTGATAAACAACACAAAAAAAAAAATAACAAAAGGAAAAGACACCACTGATAGTATACAAAATCCAGTGCAATGTCCCAGGTTATACATCTATTTACTATAATGAATCAAGTACCAACATTACAACCACAATAACACAGCACAAATATTTATAAAATTCTTTAACATACATATGCTAAAGAATTCTATATACAAATGAAGAGAAAATTAATATTAAATATTTATGTAAACTTGCTAAACCTGGAATATAAGTCCATATTCTGGAATCATGAAAGACAACACAGACATAATTTTGGTCCATGGTCTGTCAATTTTGTATGCATAAAATATGATAACCAAAAAATGAAAATAAATAAAAAATTGTTTATAGCTAATCATAAAAATGTGACAAATAATACTTAAAACAGCATTTAATTATCACAAAGATGGAATATTTACATCAACTCAATTACATCATATTAATAATCAAGATGAAATATAAATAAAGCAGCAACATTGTGAAACATAAAAGCTATAATCATTATGCTCATCACTGAATGGGAATTTAGCTAAATAAAAGAAAATAAATAAATCTCACTTTGTAAAGTGTACATATATATATATATATATATATGTGTGTGTGTGCGTGTGTGTGTGTGCGTATGTGTGTGTGTGTGCAAAAATTATTAACATATGTATAAAATAATAATTTTAATTTCCATGGCATTTGATACACTATATATAAAGACACTGCATAACAATTGGTGCTTTAAGACAGATGAAGAATAATTTCAACTTAAAGAAAGTAATATCTTATGTAAGTAGATATACTCTTTATTTATACTTTATACAGAAGTACATTGAAGGATAAGTTTATTTTTTATAAATTAATGCTAACATATTATACAACTTAGAAAAATATTATAATGTTAAATTTTGTTTGTAGTTATTTTAGATATGAATTTGAGATCATTTAATATATTAAAACATTTTTTATTATTTTTTCAAAAATATTGTATTTCTTTTTATTAAATGTGATAAAACAGTGTACATGCCATATAGTTTAAGAAATCAATTTTAATGCACAATTTTCTTTTAGATATTACACAGACTGTTTTTATTCTTCATTTTAATTAAAAGTGGAATAAATATAAAAAAAAAACAATATTAAGAAATTAGAAATTATATATATATAAAATACATATTTTGCGGGTTCATCCGTGTTAAAAACTTTTAATATCAATATACTGACGTTTCGACTTGGTCACACAAGCCATCCACAGAGTTATAAAAAGGTAGAAAGACGGTTGTAGAGGCGCTACAATCACTGGTTTGAATAAAACATTAAAAATCCCACCAATAGCAAAAATGTTAAATTTAAGAATGTTTTTTAAAAAATCTTTCCAAATAGGAGGAAGTTTGCACGTATCATCTCGCTTATTGATACAATCTGGCCTTTTAAGTATCTCAATGGCTTCTCTGATTTTGCATTGGTAGAGATTATACATCTGGATATGATCCTAGTACTAGAAAAATCTATTTTATGACCTGAATCTATAGTATGGAGTGAAGTGCTGATGATGATGAGTGTTGTTTAACTGCATTAGCATGCTCATCTCTCCTAACACTGATGGCGATTACTCATACCTATGTAAGAAGCTTTACAATTTTTACATGAGATTTGATAGACACCATGAGATTCAAGAGGATTGAATCCTTAGGCTTGGTTATTATATTGCTGATCTTTTGATGAGCAGAAAATGTGTATCTATGTTATAGCGTTTTAGTATACGTCGATACTGTCTGTAGTTCCTTTTACATATGGACACAAATCCTAATATGATTTATCTCTTTTTGTTTCCTATTTTGTCTATTTTGGGCTTGAAATAGGCTTTTTTATAAATTTGTAATTATAACTATTTGCTAATAAAACACTATTAATATGATTTATTTCTTCTTTCAGAGTGTGTCATCTGAAAGGTTAATTGCTCTATTTAAAAGAGTTTTGGCTACAGAAACTATCTGAGTTGGGTGATGATGAGAATGGAAATGTAAATATCTGTCGTGTGTGTATCCTTTCTGTAAATGAAAAAGTAAACTATTTGGTGTTCTGGTGACTAGAACATCAAGAAAAGGAGTTTTCCATCAGACTCTGTCTCCATTGTAAATTTATATGAGGATGCATATTATTTAAATGTAAGAAAATCATCTAATGTATTTTTTCCATGTTGCCATATGACAAAGTGTCATCTATGTATCTGACCAAATGAGAGGTTTTAAAGTGATGATTCTAAAGCACGAGTTTCTATATATTCCATGAATAAATCAGCTATTACTCCTGAGATAGGTGAGCCCATAGGAGTACCAAAAACTTGTCTGTAATGCTGTCCATTGTATACAAAATATGTATTTAGAGACAATGTTTAATCAAAGCAATAATATGGCTGGTAATTGCAACGTTGTGAGTTATATTTAAAGTCATAATTGGAATGTTTGTAAACAAAGCAGACTCAAAACGCGATGTCACAGTTAATTTTAATTTTTAAGAAATAAAGAGGTTAGTTAGTGTGTTTAAAGGGGATTGATATAGTATTATGCTTGATTAAACATGTCTCTTAAATACATATTTTGTATACAATGGACAGATACAGACAAGTTTTGGTACTCCTATGGGCTCACCTATCTCAGGAGTAATAGCTGATTTATTCATGGAATATATAGAAACTCGTGCTTTAGAATCATCATCTTTAAAACCTCTCATTTGGCTCAGATACATAGATGACACTTTTGTCATATGGCAACATGGAAAAAATACATTAGATGATTTTTTCTTACATTTAAATAATATGCATCCTCATATTAAATTTACAATGGAGACAGAGTCTGATGGAAAACTCCCTTTTCTTGATGTTCTAGTCACCAGAACACCAAATAGTTTATCTTTTTCTATTTACAGAAAGGATACACACACAGACAGATATTTACATTCCATTCTCATCATCACCCAACTCAGATAGTTTCTGTAGCCAAAACTCCTTTAAATAGAGCAATTAACCTTTCAGATGACACACATCTGAAAGAAGAAATAAATCATATTAATAGTGTTTTATTAGCAAATAGTTATAATTACAAATTTATAAAAAAAGCCTTATTTCAAGCCCAAAATAGACAAAATAGGAAACAAAAGATGATAAATCAGCTATTAGGATTTGTGTTCCATATGTAAAAGGAACTACAGACAGTATCGGACATATATTAAAACGCTATAACATAGATACAGCATTTTCTGCTCATCAAAAGATCAGCAATATAATAACCAAGCCTAAGGATTCAATCCCTCTTGAATCTCATGGTGTCTATCAAATCTCATGTAAAAATTGTAAAGCTTCTTACATAGGTATGAGTAATCGTCGCATCAGTGTTAGGAGAGATGAGCATGCTAATGCAGTTAAACAACACTCATCATCATCAGCACTCTCACTCCATACTATAGATTCAGGTCATAAAATAGATTTTTCTAGTACTAGGATCATATCCAGATGTGATAATCTCTACCAATGCAAAATCAGAGAAGCCATTGAGATACTTAAAAGGCCAGATTGTATCAATAAGCGAGATGATACGTGCAAACTTCCTCCTATTTGGAAAGATTTCTTTAAAAAACATTCTTAAATTTAACATTTTTGCTATTGGTGGGATTTTTAATGTTTTATTCAAACCAGTGATTGTAGCGCCTCTACAACCGTCTTTCTACCTTTTTATAACTCTGTGGATGGCTTGTGTGACCAAGTCGAAACGTCAGTATATTGATATTAAAAGTTTTTAACATGGATGAACCCGCAAAATATGTATTTTATATATTTAACCCGTGAAAATCTTCGTTTTAACATATATATATAATTACATTAATAAAAAGTTAAAAATAATATATTGTAACGGGATGGGGGGTTCGGAGGTGAAGTATAATTGAACTGGGTGATGGAAACATCAGCATTCGCAGTCCATTTAATGAAATACAAATATCAATAATTTGAAAAAATATCTATAAGTAAATATGTTTAAAGAAGGACATGAGATCCAAGAGATCTCTGAGCACATTGTGAGATCAGCCAGCTAACTCAGAAGATCAACTAAAATATAATTATAAATTCAACCAGCATTATAAAGTAAAAGTAAGTATAAATAAATACTCAAGATAATTAACCATCCATCATCATCATTGATGGGAATAAACGAATTAGTACAATAAATCAGAATAAAATCAACAGAACATCTTGTGGCTGGATTGAAAGTGGGTCTTCTTTAGACCAGGCTAACTATTGAGCCTTTAATTATTTAAACATAGCTTGGATGCATCATTTAAGTGCCCATCCATTAAAATACACAATAATCAGAAATCAAAACAATAATCCTGGGACATTAAAACATGCTGATCATCATCAATGCTCTGGCCACTTGTATTGGCCAACTATAAATGTACATTTTTAATAAGACTAAAGTAAAATAAAAGATAGTGCATGGGCTTTAAAGAGTATCCTCTTTTGCGCCAACCAGGATGATGATTGATTATCTCTGGATGTCCCAAAGCACTAAATACACATCCCCATTTATCTGTGTCCGAATCTAGCTCAGAAACACGAGCTCTATTACTGTATGTGACCAAGAGATGATAAAAACAATTTTTAACAATTAAATACAAGTTTATTAATAACAAAAAAATAAATGATTAAGTCTTATAAAGGTTCTGATTTTGAAAAGTATACAATACTAAAAGTCATTACACTGTAATTTACAATATTGCCACAAAATTCAAATTATCACATTAATTAACAATCTTTACTATTCAAAATTCAATTTGTTACAATGATTTACATATATGTGTGCACAGACGTGTGATTTCTAATTTACAATTAATATGTTTTAATTGATATAAAATAATTATAAAAAAAATGATTAAATTTTATATGCGTTAGATTTGACAAGCATTCAATTAGCCCAGATCATATTCTCTTACACATATCTTCATCATTGTTCACTATATAGAGAGTTATAAATTAAACTGTAGTAATTTTATTTGTATATTATAACATTATATTTTACTGCTGGGATAATAGATCTAGCCATAAATTGTAAAAAAAAAAATATTGGCTTACTTTTAGTGTTAAATTAAGTAAATCAATCATTATTATTGGTATTATGATTAGTAATACTATCAAAATGAGATTAAAATGTCTCCTATAATATTACCTAGTATAGTAGAATTTAAAAATTATCTAAAATATCTTCAGAATAAACTTTAGTAACTAATATGCACCAAAATGCAGGTGACTCATTTATTTCTTTTGAAAAGCATGCATTATATCTATGAAGACAAAAACTGCATACACATAAATCTGATATTGGTGGAAAATATTCAAATTGGGAGATATTAGACCTACTGCAATAAAATATAATAAAAGCCTTCATTTAATAATTATATTATGAGAATTATACAGCCAATATTACATTCTATCAGAATGTTAAAATTTAACATTGCTCTTGAAGCATGTAAATGTGTATGCATGAACATTTTGTGTTAAAAAAAACTTAGCTAATTTAAAAAGTTGTAAGTTTAAAATGATTAAATAAATTATTTGAATTTTAAAAGACTATTTTATTAAATAAATTTAATAATTAATATTTTGAGAACTTTAATTGTTATTATTTAATATTCTAAGGGTATAAATTATTTATTTGTGAAATAAACAATTGTATATTTTATTGTGGATAAATAATGAACAATAGAGTGCCATATTAAATTTGTAATATTTTAATCTCCATAATTCCTGTCCAAATTTCAGTAGTCTTTGTTAAAATTACAGTGCACAAAGGGCCTTTCCAGGTTTAAATTTAAAATAGTTATTTTGTTAGCCTTCTTTAATATGAAAGAGTAACAAAACATGCTAGGTATTTTGGCTATCTGGTAAAATATTTGTCTTATCAATCTAAATGGATCACTGAATATTATTCAAAAGAAAATGAAATTTAAATGTTTTAAATCTTCTATGGAATTTTAGAATAATTTATGGATAATGGTATTTCAGTAATTATTCAACTCTTCTCTAAAACTATAATAACTTGTTCAAATATTGTTGGCTTGAGTTGTTACAAATTTTATATTAGTTTGTACTATATTTGTGCATATACTAAAAACTGTTTATTACAATGAAAATTGATTAAATTGATTCAAATCAATGAATTTCTTATTCTTTGCAAAGTCTTATAATTTATTAAAAGGGATAATAACTATAGATGAATAAATTTAATTTGCTCAAATTAATGTATTATTCAATTCCTGCATTTTATATGTGTGATAAATACCAATTATGAAGATATGTTTTTAATATTGTCTTCTAGAGGAATAAATTATCAATTTGATAAAATAATAGAATTATAATATCAACCTAAGAATAGTGGATTTTAATCATCAGCATTATAACTTCAAAAATTACATCAGAAACATTATAAGTTATAAAATTTCTAAATGAATTAAATGTCATCATATCACAAGCTGGAATAGGAATAATAAGTATGACTTATAGAAAATCTTTGGAGAACATATGTTTGAAATTTATTATAAATTTCAATCTCTGACTGGATTACTATATCAAGAGAATTTATAATTAAATGCATATTATTATAAATATTTATTATTATTAGGAAACTACAATATTACTTAGTATTTTTCTGAAGGTTTGTGAGGATAGTATTTTAGTTGCATTTATATATTGGACTATTTTTATTGTCTAATATTAAGAATTTAATGTCTTTAAAAAATTTAACTTTATTTAAATTTTCCAATTACATTCAATTGTTAGTAATAGCACACATATTAACTAATCTGTGTGCTATTCATCATCATCATCATTATCAAACATTATCAATCCATTGCACAATGAAGGTATCTCCAAGTTCAATTCATCTTCTCCAATTTTTAGCTTCTCTTCTCCACATCACCCCTGTACATTTTCTCATCCATCCATCTCACATGTGGTCTCTTTCTGGGTCTTTTACAATGTCTTGGAATCCAGTTTAAGACTTCAATTGTTCATCTATTACCATCTCTTCTAGCAATATGTCCAGCCCTACTCCACTTCAATCTTTTAATTTTTTCAATGAATTGGAAAGTTTAAATAAAATTAAATTTTTCTAATGGCATTCAATACTTAATATTAGATGGTGGAAATAGTTTTATATATAAATACAATTACAATAATGCTTGAATACAACTTGAAATACTTAAATATGCCTCAATAAATTTTTTAAAACAATAAATAGAGACAAAGATTATTAGTGAAGGAGATTATAGAATGAATTTTATATTGATTTGTTTGAATTATATATTTTAAATTATTATTGTTATAAATATAATATCAATAAAGTTCTTAGTAGAATGCTAGGATGACAAATGTGCAGGTAACTATTTAACTTATTAGTATGACTGAATATAAGTTTAATGTTTGTTATTATATTTTATATAGGAGGTGTTATATTAGGCTTAAGTTAATGTATGATTTCCCATTAACCTGTTAATATTTAATTTGTTATATGTTTTACAGGTCCTTGCTTTCAGTCTCTTGTTGTTTGATAACCAAAGGTATGCTAAGTAGGTGAATAAGTATCCACTAAACCTTTCACCTTTTTCAGTGTTCCCAAGAGAAATTTTATATGATTTAATAAAGGTTACATTATATTGTAAAGTAATCTCATGTTATTGATGATTATAAAACCATATGAGTTAGTTAAGGTAGACTCCTAACCATATATTGAATTTTAAAAGGTAGGATAAGCTAGAAACATAGCAAGGCATATCACATAGACATATAATTGATAGATTTTATGGATTTGTATGATAACAGAGAATTAACACTATTACTGGATAAACAATTCACTTGTTCTAAAAAGGATTACTGAATTATACTGTTACTGATAGATGAAGTTGTTATTATGCTAATTATTAATGTAAAGATATTAAAGAATACTGATAAAACATTCCTATATTTATTTTTAATTAACATGATGTAGCGGCTAAATCTTTTACAAATCTTTTTAATAGAGTATCTTATTATATGCATCATTTCATTGATCACAGAGACAACCATAACACAGTATTAAAAGTGCTTAGTAGAGAAACAAATCAATACGATTTAGAAACTGTTATTTGTTGATAATTTTACTTTGTTTATATAATTGTTTATTATTAATAAATTAATTGTTATTTTACAATACCTTTGTCTATTATTAATTAAAGACATCATCATTCACATATTTTTATATGATTGATGGTAGTTACTCATTATTTAAATAAGTTAATATTCTTTGTTTAATTTATTTGCACCATTATTGCTTTAAGTGCAATAAAATCTTTTTGATATCTTAGTCAAAAACAGAACAGATATAATTTTAAGATCATAATTTTTTTTAATAATAATTGACTAATTTTAATTAAGAGCCCTGAGGGAATTAGCAATTTAGTAATACATAATATCTAATGAAAGAATTGAAATGCTAGTCTTATATGAATAAACATCCTTGTTTGTATTAAAATAATTATTTAAGAAATACATTAAGATCATACTATGAGTCTATCATAGTATTCTGAGATCGATCACATATAGTATCAAATTGTACAATATTTATTATTGTTTATCAAATAGATAAGTAAGTATATTTTCAATTTAGTTTTAATTTCTGTGAAGTTTACATTTGAAACAAGCACATTTTAACATAAACACATATTTCTCAACCGAGCTAATCTTGCTCTTTCCAGATGTAATGGATGAACAATGATAAAGATATGTGTAAAAGAATATGATCTGGGCCTGCTAATGAATTCCAGTTTAGCATGAAATGTGCATCTTGAGGATCATACATTTTTGTCACGTCTTTGGTCATATGTTTATAATTATACCCCTCTGCAAGATGTTAAAAATGGATGAAAACCAGCTCCTGCCCTGTATGAGGTGGTGTCGTAAAAATGACACTACAGAAATATTAACAGCTTAATGCATTTGAAAGTAACCCATTTTTCTTTTTTTCTTTTTTTAAGCCAATGCTAATATCATTATTACTTTTGTTTAATTAAAGAAACATCTATTCAAAATAGTTACATTTTTTAATAAAGTAAAATATATAATGCACCACATCATTTTTGCTATTAATACCTAAATTCATTATCACTAAATTCTAATCTTTAAATTCCATTCTAAATAAGTACTAGTATAAATTAATTATCCAGATAAATAGCATCTCATGCATACATACATATGTAAGATGTGTTTAAATAAAATGTATTTTAATAATGTTAATATGTCAAGCATTAGTGGCCGAGTGGTTAGTACAGCCGCCTTATAACTTCCCGGCCAACGCTTTCACACATAAAAAATAATAATAATGTTAATATTATTAAATTTTATTTTAGACCAAATAAAAAAAAAGATACTTTATCTAAAATCAAGTTATTATTATAGTATACAATTCTCCAAGTGATGTAATGTATAATTTATAATGCCTACAATAAACTGTTTCTAAGTTAAGAACTTGTTTATAATTCTCCTTAATTTCTTTAAGCTACAATTTTTTTTGTTTATATTAACACAGATCGTCAATCTACGTTTACAATATTATGCAATTTTTCAATCATTTTTGCTAAAACTTTCCAACTAAAATAATTAATGTTATAAAGTAATTTTAAAAATTAATCTTTTTTTTTTACAAGATTACACTTAAAATTAAAATTTTTAGAATATTAATTAATTAGAAGGCCGTTATTTTTATATTTTTAAAAATTAACCAAACTTCACAACATTTAATCAATGTGTTCAATTAATGATGTTATAAGCCCAGATATTTTTTAGATTATTTATTAAATCTCAAACCTCACACAAGTATTTTGAGAAAAAGTTAATACAATAATTAGATAAGTGAAAGTTTTTAATTGTATTATCTATGGGAAAAAATTCATTTTTAAAATGAAACTTGTGTATTAAACTGACCCTGAGAGCTATTATAGCAGTATTCTAGAGTCTGATAAGTTCTCCTATACTGCTTAAGTGTCATTGTAATAGCTACCTGTTCAAACAAGAAAAACTTGTTATAGTTGCTCTACTATTAATAACTGAGATTATCAATAAATGGCATCAGAAAATCACAAAACCATAATAAAGTAAAGCATAAGCTCAGGAATGTGGTACCTTCTCCACTATGTGTGAAGGTTACAATATATCCACAAATACCTTTTTGTCTTTATAATCATCACATTCATGCTCATTTAGAAAAACCAGATTAACCCTCTAACTAATAATAGTTATATATTCTTTCTTTACTTAATATAGGTCATTATTTGGATTGGTTAAGAGCCATCTATTTTACAAAAAAATTCTTAAAACAACTTGTCATTCAAGAAAGTTTTTAATGTTCACAATCTGGACACAAATCTAAAATCATAGGATATAAGGCAATTGTTTTTTATATAATTCCATATAGTCTTGGATATAATTTTTGGCAAAGCATCTTTTCTCTTCCATTATCCCAACTTATATTTTAAAATTGAAAATTGAAAGAATAAGCAACAAAATATATTGTTAATTTATGTAAAATATTTGGAAATTCAATAAAATAAGCAAGATTTGAAAAAAAAGAATATAAATAAAAAAATATAAATTATTTAATGATTATTAACTCTTTTGGTATTCATGATACATTATGTAATTATAGTGGCTAAATTCTTTATGTATCTCAGAATTTCAGGTCACTATTTTTTATTAGCTGTCAGATGCCTGTCAGATCTCTAAAAAAATTGATGAGTACATAGTTTGAGGTATGAACTTTTTGTTAATTACACATGTATATTATGTAAAATATTGTTAGATGGGTATTTCATTTCTTTTTTCTTTTGAAAAGTAGAGATAACACAGACTAAAAATTTTGTAGATATGTTCTACATTATACTGGAATAACAGTTAAGGATTAAATAATGTTGAATTTAAAAATAAATATTATAAATTAAACATTTAAAAAAGTCTAATTAATATTTTATTAATTCTGATTTTGAAATTAAAACAAGCATATTTTTATTTTAAAATAGATATACTGGTAATTATAAAATTCCACTATCTATTTTTATTAGATTCATTTTTTTAATTAACTAAAACTTATATAACATATTTTAATAAAGGTCATTAACTTTTTTTCAATCAATATAGGGAAAGCTTGCTTTTAATTATGGTCCTTTTTACCACCCTGAATATAAAAAAGTTCAAAAAAAGCTTGGGATAGTTTTTAAAGTTATACAGACACTATGCAGATATAACTAATGATGCAGAGGACAATTTCAGCTGCTGTTACTGGTGCACAATGGTAGTTTTGATTCACATGAAAGCCAGAGTTAGTTTTTCCATGATTCATTAGCCAATATATATTGTAGACTAGATGGTATGCCTGATGTCTATCAAATTCTGGATTAAATGTAACTGACTGAATGTATACCAACAGTTATCAGATTATACTTTTCCTGAAAATGACAATAAACCAAATTACTGCTTAGAAGAGACCAGCTTACCCAGAGAGTCTATTGCCAAAAAATTAGTTTATATGTATAGTATTTTATCTATATGCAAAGAGGCACAGATAAAGGTATTGCATTATATATATATATATATATATATATGTTAAAACGAAGATTTGCATGGGTTAAATATATAAAATACATATTTTGCGGGTTCATCCATGTTAAAAACTTTTAATATCAATTTACTGACGTTTCGACTTGGTCACACAAGCCATCCACAGAGTTATAAAAAGGTAGAAAGACGGTTGTAGAGGCGCTACAATCACTGGTTTGAATAAAACATTAAAAATCCCACCAATAGCAAAAATGTTAAATTTAAGAATGTTTTTTAAAGAAATCTTTCCAAATAGGAGGAAGTTTGCACGTATCATCTCGCTTATTGATACAATCTGGCCTTTTAAGTATCTCAATGGCTTCTCTGATTTTGCATTGGTAGAGATTATCACATCTGGATATGATCCTGGTACTAGAAAAATCTATTTTATGACCTGAATCTATAGTATGGAGTGAGAGTGCTGATGATGATTAGTGTTGTTTAACTGCATTAGCATGCTCATCTCTCCTAACACTGATGCGACGATTACTCATACCTATGTAAGAAGCTTTACAATTTTTACATGAGATTTGATAGACACCATGAGATTCGAGAGGGATTGAATCCTTAGGCTTGGTTATTATATTGCTGATCTTTTGATGAGCAGAAAATGCTGTATCTATATTATAGCGTTTTAATATACGTCCGATACTGTCTGTAGTTCCTTTTACATATGGAACACAAATCCTAATAGCTGACTTATCATCTTTTTGTTTCCTATTTTGTCTATTTTGGGCTTGAAATAAGGCTTTTTTTATAAATTTGTAATTATAACTATTTGCTAATAAAACACTATTAATATGATTTATTTCTTCTTTCAGATGTGTGTCATCTGAAAGGTTAATTGCTCTATTTAAAAGAGTTTTGGCTACAGAAACTATCTGAGTTGGGTGATGATGAGAATGGAAATGTAAATATCTGTCTGTGTGTGTATCCTTTCTGTAAATAGAAAAAGATAAACTATTTGGTGTTCTGGTGACTAGAACATCAAGAAAAGGGAGTTTTCCATCAGACTCTGTCTCCATTGTAAATTTAATATGAGGATGCATATTATTTAAATGTAAGAAAAAATCATCTAATGTATTTTTTCCATGTTGCCATATGACAAAAGTGTCATCTATGTATCTGAGCCAAATGAGAGGTTTTAAAGATGATGATTCTAAAGCACGAGTTTCTATATATTCCATGAATAAATCAGCTATTACTCCTGAGATAGGTGAGCCCATAGGAGTACCAAAAACTTGTCTGTAATGCTGTCCATTGTATACAAAATATGTATTTAAGAGACAATGTTTAATCAAAGCAATAATATGGTCTGGTAAATTGCAACGTTGTGAGATTATATTTAAAGCTTCATCAATTGGAATGTTTGTAAACAAAGACACGACATCAAAACTGACCAGAATGTCACTAGCATTAATTTTTAAACTTTTTAAAACAGAAATAAAATGAAGAGAGTTTTTAATATATGATTTAATAGATGGGATTGTAGGTTTAATGAAATCCGATAAGTATCTAGCTAAAATATGAGTTGGAGAACCTATTGCACTTACTATTGGACGAAGAGGGGTATCTGGTTTGTGAATTTTTGGAAGTCCATAAAATTTTGGACAGACACAAGATTTTTCACGAGGGATTATTTTATTTTTTATCTCTGTTTCAATAGGTGATTTATTAATAATAGCTTTTGTTGTTTTTTCCAAATATGTAGTATGATCTCTTTTTGATAGTTTATAAGTTTTATCACTAAGCAGATCTAAAATTTTATTATGGTAAATGTCACGATCCATTACAACTGTGGCATTACTTAAAAGGCCAGATTGTATCAATAAGCGAGATGATACGTGCAAACTTCCTCCTATTTGGAAAGATTTCTTTAAAAAACATTCTTAAATTTAACATTTTTGCTATTGGTGGGATTTTTAATGTTTTATTCAAACCAGTGATTGTAGCGCCTCTACAACCGTCTTTCTACCTTTTTATAACTCTGTGGATGGCTTGTGTGACCAAGTCGAAACGTCAGTAAATTGATATTAAAAGTTTTTAACACGGATGAACCCGCAAAATATGTATTTTATATATATATATATATATATAAAGTACAGCTGGTGAGTAGTGTTCTATATATTGATAATGATAATCATTTAAATAATTCCTTTAAAATGACATTTAAAATCTATAATTTAAAAAACAAATAATTTTTGCTTGAATTATAAGTCTAAAATATAAAGAATTATTTCATAGACAATTTTATTTTAGAAAAAAGTAAACTCCAAAGATCTTTCTAGATTAGGGAACCAAAAATAATTTTCTGAAGTATTTTTAAATATGTTTACAATTAATTAGGAATAATCCATTCAAAAGAAAAAAACACTTTTATGAAGGACTGTCAAAGACGTGATTTTAATTTTAGTTTAAAAAAAGATTTTTTTTACTACTAGAAATGAATGAATTAATAACTTTGATTCAAACTATATTTTTTGTATATATACACATACATGTAAATTTTATAAAATATGATATGTTGGACTATTTTATGTTGGATTATTTTCATCATTTATGAGTGAATGTTGAATGTAAAGAAAATTTTAAACTTTATTTAAACTTTCCAAATACAAAAAACTTGTTAGTAATAACACACAAATAGACAATACATGTATTGTCTATTTGTGTGTTAGGTGTTGTCTATTTGTGTGTTATTACTAACAAGTTTTTTGTATTTGGAAAGTTTAAATAAAGTTTAAAATTTTCTTTACATTCAACATTCACTCATAAATGATGGAAATAGTCCAACATATTACATCTTATAATATACTATCATTATAAACCTTCAGACAAATATGTGAATTTTATGTTTATTTTCAACATGGAATTAATTGTGAAAAATATATTTTTAATAAGTTTATTATTTCGACAAATTAAAATATCTTATGATAAAAATGGTCAGTATGTGCACACATTTCCATGCACATATACATATATGTTAAATCAGTCATTAATTGTGTATTATAAAAAATGAATTTTATTTATAGGTTTAAGACAATTCAGATATGTTTATAAATTATTATACTGCATATCTGTGTGCTTATATATGTCTTTTATGTAAACATATTGAAACATATTTGTAAATTACATTGTATTCTGCATACTTTAATTTCATTTTTATTGTTATTAATAAGTTGATATTTCATTTAATTTATTCCAATGAGTTTACTCAATCATAGAATAGATTTAAAATATTATATGTTTGTATTATATCTCTTGTTTAGATTAACAGTTATAGAGCTTTTGTTCACTGAGCTGGATTCATGCATAATGGTTTGTTATATAAAAGGGATTTATATTTAGTGTTTATTGACATCTAATTGATGTTAATCTTGGTTGGTGCACAGGAGATAGCTTTTAAAGTCTATGCACTATATTTTATTTTAACTATTTATTAAAAAATTAAGTTTATAGTTGGCCAGTACATTAATAGTACTAAGTAGTCTGAGCATTCATGATTGTTAGAATCTCTTTATTATCACAGTATTATTATTTTTATTGTTATATATATTCTGATGGATTAGCACTTAAGTTTGTGCATCCAATTATTGTTTAAATAATCTGCCCCAAACTAGCAAGAGCTAAATAAATAGTCTAGTTTATAGTAGACCCATTTCACATTCAGTCACAAGATTGAGTGTTGATTTACTTTTATTGTTGATCATTCATGATGGTGAAAGATTATTTTTTATCTGTAATGCTGAGTGAACTTACGGTTAATATAGTTAATTTTTCTCTTATTGATCTCTCATGCTCATTTCTTTTATATTTAACTTTATATTTTATTGACTTGGGGTTGATAATGATGTTAAGTGCCATCACCCATATTTACCCCAGAGTTTATACCATTACAATATATATATGTTTTTCAGGTTAATTTGGGTATGATTTTTATTATAAATATACCAACATTACAGCTTGATCACACAAGGCATCAACTGGCTCATGAATAGAATAACTATAAAAATGATTGTAGAGAAGCTGTAAACATTCATTTATAATAATATTAAAATTCCACCAATATATATATAACGATCGATGGTGCAACCAATGAAGGTTAAAAAAGATGTTCTGATGTGGAAGTGCATTTATTACAATAGCAATAACTTGCAATGCATATGAGTTTTATAGTTCCACATAAGATAAAACAATTTTATTCTTTAATAAAAAGTTAAATTTAAAATAAATAAATTTTTCAGGATTATTTAATAGCATGCGTACTCTTAATTTTATTATACATTAATGAAAAAATATTGCAAGCATAATATCCCTTACTATAAGAAGCTAATTAAAAATAAATTAATCTGGGTTTAATCTAAGGCTAACAATTTTTTTAAATATAAAGATGACTAATGATTTATCTCAGGGTTAAAATAAATGCATGGATGTAGTGTGTTTATCCATCTTAGAATTGACAGTGTAAAAGGAATTTTATGTACATCATCTTACCTAATACTTTTGTATTTTACATGTTACCAATAACAGTAACGATGTATTTAATCCAAATAGATTTATGTGTAATCTAATATCATAAATATGACCGTTATCTTGTAAATATGCAGTGATCATGCTTTTTTAATAATGATAAAAAAGAAGTATTCAAAATTAACAATTGCTTTATTACATAATATAAAACAAATAATAAAAAGAATAATAATAATAAAGAAAATTATATCAAATGTCTAATAAAAATATTTGTTTTCTAAATCTAATTTTAAGCTTGGGATATAAAAAGTGTATTATTATACAGTGTTGCAAAGATACTAACATTAAATAGAAATAGATATTATTTCAAAATAATCTTCAACTTAAACACTGGAGAATAATAATCATCATAAAAGAGCAAAAGTTCTATGTGGTTGTTAATTATTTTGTTTCCACAACTAATCAATTATTAATCAACCTCAGTAATGCTGAAAAAGTTTTTACTCTTTTAGAAGAAGCAAGTGCAATTAATGATTAGCATATCTAAATGATATTTATGATATTGAGCCTATTTGTTCCACCTTAAGATCATTTTTCTGAATTCATTTGCAGGTTTAAACATTAGGAGTAATACTCTACTAACAAAATATAACTAGATCATTAAGATGCCTTATTACATACTATATAACATTTGAAAAATTAATAATAACATCTAAGGGTGATGCATAAAATATTCGTTACAAATCTACTCATCTAAATAAAGATGATTAAGTCCATTTAACTTTGAAGTTGAATTTAAGCCTAAAACATATAATAATTGCAATATAGCAAAGTTTTATAGAAGTTTAAAAGATACTTACATTATACAATAAACCTAATGTAATCACATTTATTTATATTCAATATCATCAATAATAAAATTAATAAAAACATATTACTTGTGCATTCATATACTAATATCTGAAGAACTGTTATATTCTTTATTACATTAATAATAAAAAGAAACAATTGTGATAATTTTCATTAAGTAACTCATTGATTTATACTCCAATAGTTATAATAATTTAAAAAATTCATCCCAATAAAATATTGATAGGAGTAAAAATTCCAATGTTCTTAGGAATTCACAAACACTTAAAGTAACAGCATTCAAGATGATACAAAATACAATTAATTTTATTTATAATATAATCATTTTTGGAACACAATATAAAGATTAATAAATTCCACTTAGCTCACTTGTTAATCCAAGTTAAGTTTTATTTAATATATTAATTCATTTTAAGGTTTGTTTCTAAAATTGACATTCATAATTTCTAATATTTGCATTGATAATCCATAAACCATTAGTGGCTTTTAAATATTTAGCATTCATAATCCATTATCCATTTCCTTAAGCTCTAGAGAAAATTCATGGTTTATTACAAGAAACCATTTAATCCATGTAAAAAATATTATAATTTCATCCAAAAGATTAGAATTCAGTATTTTTTCATTTGAAATCTCTTATTAATCCATTAATTTATAGATCTTTAATCTATGTTTCTAAATAGTTTTGATCATTTGTATGATTAAGAAAATAGGTTATTATCCATAAACAGGGTGATTTTCATTAATTTTAAATTAAAGTTCAGCTTTTGTCCAAGTGACAAAGTTTATCGAAAGAAAATCAAAATATTCTGTAAAGAATTTATTCAGATTGCATGTGAATCTTTGCTTCAAGATATTACATCCACAGAGGAACTATTGTTGATATTTTTTGCTTCCATTTTGTTAAATTTTTTGTATTACTGTTTGATTAATTATTTTAAGATTGATCAATTTCTTCTCATTGCAATTTTTGTGCTTTCTATGTTGTCAGATAGTATGTAGCTATTGAAGTTTATTGTAAAGTTTATAAAACAATTATTTTTTAAATATTAAAACATTATAAGTATGTATAATAGAAAAATTGGTTGAATTCAACATTTTCAACTTCAAACTCCTATATTTTTATGAAGCTTTTTATAAAATTTATCTCTTCTATAAATATTTTTATAAGTACTTATTTAAATAATTATTTAAATAATTGCTCTATATTTACTAGTCATGCTAACACGAAGTTTACCAAATTTGAATACATTAAAATTATGCAACATTTTATGGTCTGTTATGTTTACAAATGATTTATACAAGTTAAATATCATTGCAGATTTATAACAAGAATTGCTTTTTATATAAAATATTAAAACATTGTAATTAGACTAATAGGAAAAGAAATGAGTTTTGATTTGATCACTTCGAACTTTATACCCCTATAATTTTGTATAAAGCTTTTAATAAAATTTATCACTTCTACAACTAAATTATTTATCTAAGTTTTAATTATATTACTTATCTAAGTTTTACAAAACCAATTGTTTTTATAACTAGATCAGTATCTGTGGTGATGTGAAAAAATGTTAAAGTAATGTTTAACATCTAAAATATATAAGTAATATTGTATTCAAAGTGAGCATGAGATAAAAAAATCTTTAAGAGATCAGCCAGTTACTCCTCAGAAAAGATCAGTTAACTTCTTAGAGCAACTATAAGTACAATTATAAATCAACCAGCATTATCATAAATAAAGTAAAAATGTACTACTCAAAAGAAAATAACCATTCATCATCATGAAGGATCCTTCAATCACAATACATAAGAATAAAATCAACAGTCCATCTTGTGTCTGGATTTGGAATGTGAATCAAAAGTCAATCCTGGGACTGAATTGGAAATAGGTTTTCTGTAGACCAGGAGAATTATTTAGCCTTTGCTAGCTTGGGAAATTATTTAACATTACTTGGATGTACCACTTAAGTGCTAATCTATCAGAATACATAATCTACAAAAATATCTAAACAACAATGCTAGGGCATTAAACCTTCTGATCATTATCAATGCTCTGGCCACTAGTACTGGCCAAGTATAAAATTAAATTCTAATAAAGACTACATGAATTAAAATGTAGTGCATGGGCTTTAAAGAGTATTCTTTTTGTGCCAACCAAAATGATGATTGATCATCATTATCACTGAATGCCAAAAGCACTAAATACTTCCCCATTTATATATCGGTGATTATACACAAATCTAGCTAAAAGAACACAAGCTCATTACTGTTGTGTGATCAAGAAATGATTTAATACAATTTTAACAATTGAATTCAAGTTTAGTAATAACAATATAAAAAATGATATTAAGGTCTATAGAATATGACTATACATATTAAAATACTTCTGATTTTGAGTAACATAAAATAAAAAAATTATCACATTTATGATTTACAAAATTATTATTTAAAATTCAAGTTACTCTTATGGTTTAAATATATGTTCCAATAGTTTTATTTAAAACCAGACAGCACACAGACATGTGGCTTAATATAAAATGAACACATTTGAATTTATCAAAATAATAAAATTATTAAAAATATATTTCATAATTAATTCCATTTGAAAACTATACATAAAATTCACATATGGCATGTGTGTCTATGAACATATAGATATGAATTAATATTATTAATTAGTTTTCTTTTAGTTAATAAAACTTTTCTTTCTCCTTTTAAAAAATAAAAAATAAAGTCAATTTTTTAACAGGTAACTCAAAAGTTTTTTTTTTATAGCAGGTTATTCTTAATTAATTAATTATATCTTTAAATTGGTCTAAAAAAGATTTTTGAAGTCCTCTTTTCCCCTTTTCAAAATAAATTATGCATGAATGAATCATTACTTCTAGATTTTAATTCAATTCAAGCAAAATTATTTACCTCTTATCCATTGTATATACATTTATCTGTGCTTCTCTTTATGAGTTGGTCCTGGTGAGACAGATATAATCCAAGATTATCATCATCTGCACTTTGTAAAATAAATATTATTTACATAATCAAGAATGTATGTTGGCATTCTCCCTTTTGTATAGGGCTTGATGAGCTTCAGGCCAAAAACTGTCTTCTAGAACATGTTTGTACAGGCTAATTAATCCATTTTAAGTTGACCCAGTTTTCAAATGAATCAAAATTCCAATGTGTAAAACTAGTAGTCTGTTCACTGCTAAATCTACTGGCTTGACTTCAGCTACTTCTTCATGCGAGCTAATTTTATTTTTATAACTCCCCAATCACCAATTCTGCTATTCAACTGCTTCACAAAAATATTCAGACAAGAGCTGTCTTCAAAAAAATTACTATCCAAACATTGCAGCTGGCTTATTTGGCCACTTCTTCTCAAAAAAAATATAACCAAACTCCTCAGGCCAGCTCTTGCAAAAACTGCAAGTCATAACTAAACTGATATTTCTTTATCAGCTCTTTTATAGAATCATCTGAGGTGATAAAAACACATTTTAGGCCATTTTCAATCTGTCTAATCCTTTTTAATTTTGATATGATAAAAACACAGTAACTGAAAACAATGTTTTTTTCTGTCCAATCTTTATCTTGATTAAAATCAAGTTTAATCTTTCGAAATCACTTTTAATTACAAGCTATTTTTTGGAAGCAACTCTGAAATTTTATCAAAGGTATCATCTACATGTTTTTACTTTAATCCTTAGGAATTTTTAATCTACAAAGTTTCTTAAAAATAGATAAAAGAAATGTATACAAGAATTATTTCAAAAATAAGTTATGCTTGTTTTTAATTTAAAATCAGAATTACAATATTAATTTATTTAAATCTTTTTCTAAAAATATTTATTTCATAATAAAATTCTGTTTTAATGCAGAGTTATTTAGCTCTTTATTAATTTATTCCAAGTGAAATGTAGAAAATATCTACAAAAATTTATATCTGTATTTATTTCTACTTTTTTTTACTTTATATATATATATATTGTACCGGGTTCGAATATGTGTCGTTCAGAATACCGGTCTCTCAGCCAGAGAAGAACATATTCGGAGAATATGTATGTCCAAACAATAACTATAAAATATATAACTAGTGTTACATTTCCAGGATATAGCTTCTTCTCGGCTGTTGAGTTCAACACCACGTTCAAAGCACTTTTTTTGTTTGTGTATAAACACAGGTGCCAGCTATCTATTCAAGAATGAATAAATAACACACTTTAAACAATGACCACTAACTCAACACCTAAATATCCACGACTAACTCAGCTGTTTGTAATCATTAATAGATTATTCATAATTAGTGGTAAAAAGAATTGATAAAGATTTGTAAAAGAATTGATGAAAAGAATTGACCGACAAATAAAGTTTAAGTTTTAAGACAATTTATTAACTAACATTAATTTACTAAATTTAAACATCTTTATAATTTTTTAACTAATATAACACATGCACATTTTAAATTAATACATTATAATATATATCTTATGAAAAGACATAAATAATGTTTGACGTTTATAAAACCATATGCATTCACAAACACACACATCAATAGTTCATTTTATGCATGATTATAGAGTTCAAATTACTTGTCTCTGGAGACATTATGAATTTTAATGCAATGGCTATTATGGTATAAATGAAAATAAGCAATTGTTTTACCTAGGATTTTGAACGTAGACGTAGAACTTTGTTTTCTTTTTCCATTACGAATACTTCCAGCCAGCTGGGATGTTTCCATGATGAGTTTTCTTATTTTTCATAATTATTACTATTGGAGACAATTAGATATTGATGGAAATTTCCAAGTTGTTACGCTGACATTATTTCACAGGCAGATCTTGCTGTTTTCATCAGACATCAGACTGTGGAGAAAACGTGTGTTCCCAAAAGCTACTCAGCACTACATTTTGTTTCTGGATACAATTAACTCAACTGATTGTCCTCTCTTGACTTAACTGACTCAATTAATTTCTTAACTGACTTATTATCAATAAAATTTTACTATTTATACCTGCGAAGTGTTTTTTTTTGCTATCCTCCGGCAATATCTGTTATCAAAATTTCATTGATAATCCTTTGATAAACATGTTTTGGAAGATTGTTTGATTAGTAATAGCCATGCAAAATGTGTTGTTTTATATTTTTAATTAATTAATAGCCATTGCCATGTTTTTTAATGATAATCTTCTTTAACTTTCATTTATTTATAATAACATTTATTACGCATACATTTATTCTATTATTGAATCGCACATATATATGCACATATATTACTAGTTTTAAGATTATTTTTTCTTTAATTCGAATGAAAAAAGATTGGTATTTTGTAAACTTTAAATTATTTATATTTTACGAATACTAATAAGAAAAACTATTTACTTCCCTTTATAAAACTTTTAGTTTGACATTTTCTAAAGAAACATCCCTCTCCCCTTCTGATTAATTAATTGCAGCTTTTATTTCAAAAACTAATGATAGAAAACTATTTGATTCTTATCTTTTTCAAAAACAAACTGTAATAAACTCTTCCACATTTAATTTTATATTTTTTTCTTTTACAAAAGATTATTGTAAAAAGAAATTATTAAACTCAGGTGCTTACTATACATATATATAATTTTAATGCGCAAATATACGCACAACAACCGAGCTTCATAAGGATTAAATAACAATATATTGTAAACTCAAAATAATTATAAAATCTAAAGAATAATGCCCGAGCGCTTTCAAGAGAACTTAGCTCTCATAATCATGGGCAACAAAGAATAAGCATAGCATGTTGGTATATGCTAAAATATGCTGATATATGTAAATTAGTTGAAAATAAATGTGTCAGCTCTAAATGATCCATTTCTTAGAGATTTTGTAACACGCATCTTTCCTATTCATAGCCTTATCATCAATAGCAATAAAACATGCTTCTTTAACTTTTCTCTTAATGTCATTTCTCTCCCTGCAAACTATTCTTGCATTTTTAGGTTCACATGCATGACCAGCTGATTTCTGATGTATTGCAAATATTGAGTTGCAATTTGGGTCTACTTGGGCCTTATTGTAAGAATATCTGTGCTGGGATAGTCTTGTAGAAAGAGTTGCTTTCGTTTCCCCATAGTATGATGCCATGCAGTTATTTTCTGAACATGAAATATTATATACGGCCTGAGAGGTGTTGTTGGGTGTTATAATGTCTTTGGTGTTATTAATAATTCTATTTGTATTAGGGGGTGTATGAAAGCTTAGTTGAAATTCTTTATTAAACACTGAGTAAAACTTTCTATGGGTAGTTGCAATTTATGGTAACAAAATTCTATTTTTCTGCTGCTTAATAACATTGCTGTTTAATTTACTGTAAAATTGTCTAATCTTCCTATCAATTGTGTAATGCTTGAAGCCGAAATCTAATAAATCATTTCTATATAAGATTAAGTTTGCCCTTTTGTCCGATTCAAATCTGCAAAGTTGCTCATTCCTATGCAAGAAAGACGTTAAACCAGCTAATTTATGAATAGAAGGCGTGTTTGAAGTAGGTTGAATATTGCCTCTTTTTTCTATTGGTTTTATAATCATTGTATAATTTAGTCTTTGATCTTCTCTTTGCACATACATATCCAAGTATTTAGTTTTCCCTTCACGATCTTCCATTTCTGTGTTTAGCTTCAGCTGCGTACTGTCTTGTATGTCCTGTTTAATTTTATCTATAATTTCTTCAGTAGCAGCGATGAAAAGGTCGTCAACGTATCTTGTGTATACAATTAACTTAAGTGTTTGTTCGTATTTAGGAATTATATTTTAATAATTTTTTTTAGATAAATTAATATGTGCCAATTTCAATATTGGTACATTACACCATCCCCATTTGAGAGTAAAATGCATCATTTTTGACCATTTTATCTCTGACAACTTTAAATCTTAATTCCAAATATTTACTGTTTTTCTAAGTTTGCCTTTTAATATCTTTTACTTTCCATACCAAGGGAAATCCCCAATGATACTTTTCTTCTTTCTATGCTGGCAACATTGTTTACAATGTTCTGAGTCCTGGATAGTGACCATGAGGACAAACTAATTTTGTGGTACAGGGATCTTTTATAAACAAAGCTTTGGCTGCAGATTCTCTTTATGGGACTTTGGTAAGAAAAGGTTGCTGTGAATGGCAGGAATTTTCAACTGTCCATTTTCGACTTATGCTTTGGAAAACGATTGCCAATTCTCTTGATCGGACTTTGACTAAGAAGAGGTCACTGCAAATGGCTGGAATTTTCAACTGTCCATTTTTGACTTACGCTTTGAAAAATGAGGTATGAGATATGGGGATTCTCCTCTGAAAAGTGACTTATGACTTACTCTGGTTGTCGCCAGTGCGCATTTTAAAAGAGGAATGATCCCTGCTAATCCATTATGGATACAAAAATTTATCCAGATGACAGCTTTAAACTTAACCTTAACTAAAACATTTCTATACCACCCTCATTCCCTTAATTTCGAATCCTTATACATTCCACATATAACTTAGATTGACTTTATATTTATCTATTTTAATCCTTACAATATATTTTTAAATACACATGAACATTACTTTAACATATTTATTTATATTACACTATTATTTATAACCATTATGAACATTATTTAAATATTTATTTACATTACTCTTATAATATTATCTTTAAACCGTTACAAACATTATTTTACATTTTATTTAATCTTACAATACTATTCTAAACTATTACGGACATCAATTTACATATTTAATTATATTACAATATTACTTTTAACCCATTACTTTAACTTATATATTAATGTGTGTGTACTCAGAAAAAAAAAAACTATTTTACTTTATTACAATTCATTCTTTATTTTATTTACTATAAATATATTAGGCTTATTTATTTAACTTGATTTTATTGATTTTATTTTAACTATTTGACCTACTTATTTATTTACGAACATTTTTCTTTATTAATATGTGCGTGAAGAAAAAAAAATATTTTATTTTACGAAGCCTCTGTTATTATTATTACTTTAAACATTTCCTGATTTTAACTTTACTTTTAATTTATCATTATTCATTTATTTTTTTTAATTTATTATTTTAGTTTTAAATAGAAGTTTCAGATTTAAATTTATCAAATTATTGACCTTAGAATAATCATATTCCTGCTCATTGTCCATTTCCAGTCCTTTTTGTTTATTTTCTTTACTATTCCGCCCATTTACTAACTTTTAAACTATGTCTGGCAGTTCCTTCTTTCTTTCTACTAACTCACTAATATAAATTATACTCCATATTCTCACATCTCTCTTTTGATTAAAATTTATTGCTTTATCTCTTTCTCTTTTTGTTCTATTTTCAACCTTGTAAATAAGAAAACCTTTAAGCTTCACAGCCCTCTGTATTTTTCCTAACCGTGAATATTTTTTCCTACAATTCCTTTTTATTTTAAATCTACATTTAAAACAAACATGAACTTTTACATTAACCTTTTTAAATTTTTGTGAAAACTTTTCTACGCTATCTTCTACCTTTTGATCTATGTAAGTTTCTACTTTAGCTGTTGCAATGCTATCTGATTCTAATTCAATTTCTACCTCTTCCATGACCGCAACATCTACTTCTATGATTTCTTGATTTATCTTTACCTTTCCTGTAATTTCATGTCTCCTTTCTCTTAATTCCGCAATGAATTCTTGCTGATCTTGCCTGATTTCTTTTATTTCTTTCACCAATTCTTGCATCATATTCATCATCATTTTCATCATCATTGTCTCAGGCATTTCTTTCTCTTTTTTCATTTATAAAAATTTTTTTTTCGCTAAATTTAAATATGAGTTGTTTATTTATTTATTTTTACTAAGATGGAAACACACACTGACTCTACCCTTTTTGTCCCTTTTCTCTACCCAATCTTAATGCTTTAACTTCGCCCATAATACCCAATTGTCTCTGATTTAACATAATGATTTATTTTAAATAACATAAATAGCATAAATCTCTTTTCATTAAAAAAAAAGTTTTCGATCAATTCTTTTTTTAAAATTAAACAACTTTAACATGCGTAATTTAGCTTTTGAAACAAAGTATTTAATTACTATTGTTTTTTAGATCCATCCCCAAGTTGGGTATAGCCATTTGTACAGGTTCGAATATGATGGCTTTCAAAACACCAGTCTCTTTGGCAGAGAAGAACATATTTGGAGAATATGTATGTCCAAACAATAGCTATAAAATATATAACTAGCATTACATTTCCAGGACATAACTTCTTCTCAGCTGTTGAGTTCAACACCACATTCAAAGCACTTTTTGTTTGTGTATAAACACAGGCACCAGCTATCTATTTAAGAATGAATAAATAATGCACTTTAAGCAATCACCCCTAACTCAATGCCTAAATATCCATGACTAGCTCAGCTGTTTGTAATCACTAATAGATTATACATAATTAGTGGTCAAAAGAATTGATAAAGATTTGTAAAAGAATTGATGAAAAAAATTGACTGACAAATAAAGTTTAAGTTTTAAGACAATTTATTAACTAACATTAATTTACTAAATTTAAACATCTTTATAATTTTTTAACTAATATAACACATGCACATTTTAAATTAATACATTATAATATATATCTTATGAAAAGGCATAAATAATGTTTGATGTTTATAAAATCATATACATTCACAAACACACACATCAATAGTTCATTTTATGCATGATTATAGAGTTCAAATTACTTGTCGCTCAAGGCTTTATGAATTTTAATGCAATGGCTATTATGGTATAAACGAAAATAAGCAAATGTTTTACCTAGGAATTTGAACGTAGACGTAGAACTTTGTTTTCTTTTTCCATTATGAATACTTCCAGCCAGCTGGGACATTTCCTTGATGAGTTTCTTTATTTTTCACGATTATTACTATTGAAGACAATTAGATATTGACGGAGATTTCCAAGTTGTTACACTGACATTATTTCACAGGCAGATCTTGCTGTTTTCATCAGACATCAGACTTTGGAAAAAACGTGTGTTCCCAAAAGCTACTCTGCACTGCATTTTGTTTCTGGATACAATTAACTCAACTGATTGTTCTATTTTGACTTAACTGACTCAATTAATTTTTGAACTGACTGACTATCCGATAAAATTTTACTATTTATACCTGCAAAGTGTTTTTCTTTTTGATATCCTCTGGCAATATCTGTTGTCAAAATTTCATTGATAATCCTTTGATAAACATGTTTTGGAAGTTGTTTAATTAATAATAGCCATGCAAAACATGTTGTTTTATATTTTTAATTAATTAATAGCCATTGCCATGTTTTTTAATGATAATCTTCTTTAACTTTCATTTATTTATAATAACATTTATTACGCATACATTTATTCTATTATTGACAATCGCACATATATACACACATATATTATTAGTTTTAAGATTATTTTTTCTTTAATTTGAATGAAAAAAGATTGGTATTTTGTAAACTTTAAATTATTTATATTTTATGAATACTAATAAGAAAAACTGTTTACTTTCTTTTATAAAACTTTTAGTTTGACTTTTTCTAACAAAACACCCCTCTCCCCTTCTGATTAATTAATTGCAGCTTTTATTTCAAAGACTAATGATAAAAACTATTTGATTCTAATCCTTTTTGAAAACAAACTGTAATAAACTCTTCAACATTTAATTTTACATTTTTTCTTTTAGAAAGAATATTTTAATATTTTTTTTTAGATAAATTAATATGTGCCAATTTCAATATTGGTACAATATATATGTGCACATGCAACTATGTTGCTGTGTGCCATGTAACCCAGATGGTTACAATATATATATATATATTGTACCGGTCAAAACATGTTTTTCCATCTAACATGAGCTGGAACTCACAAAATGTACTTCAAACCCAGTCAAGCCTGAGATTTAGGTCAGGGACCAGCCTGAACTCGAACCCACTCTCTAAGCCCCAGATCTAACACCTAATGAATAACATAATAGTGATGGCACATGAGAATTAATCTTAATATGGCTGACTAGCAAAGCTGAGCAAAACAATAAGACATATATTAACTATGACTAAACTAAAATATACATAAGCATGGTTGTAATATGTGGAAGTAGAGGAAAAGGAATTCAAACTACTCAAATAAGTTAGACAATAAAAGTATAGTTTAATATACTGACAAATAATTATACATTTACAAATTAATTATATACATTAGTGTGTGCATGAATGAGCAAGCGGTCTACCAAGCAATAGAGGATTGCATAGTGAGATTCACGCTATTATTTCTCATATGCTCTTTATTAGCTAAAAATATATTATAAATAAGCACACATCTTTGGTGGGTCCAATATTAAGATTCCAATCAACTATTAGAAAGAATTACATAATATTGCCATTAATGCTTTGATTTACTGTTCAGAAACATGGTGACTAACATTATTACTTTGGGGAGCATTCTGAGATTCATTACAGATATAATACGAACTATTTTCATGCAACTGAGGTCATGAAAATAAATAAAATACATTTGAAAACATATTTGAAAAATGACATTCGATTAGATGACAAATATTTAATGAAACTTCTGCTAATTAGTGCTGGTAAGAAGAACGCTTTATTTTCCCAAGGCAAATACTCTTAAATAGATAAATAACAAAATACGATGATGGGATTGTATAATAACACTAAAATAATATTAATAATTAATCCAGCTAGTAATATTTGGCAGTTATATATAGATATTTTGAACAGTATGCACTTTTAATATTAGAGCATTAAAACTGGGTCATGAAGCAAAAAGGAATAATAATACAAAGATGTTTGCGGTGCTGACATAATAGCCTAAAAATAACAGGAAAAGTTGTGCTTCTGGATGAAAGATGAAGTGGATGGGCATAGCGTGTGCCAGACTTAGGGGTCACCACCAGAGGCTCTTTTATATGAAGAAAGTAGATATGCATAGCATGTGCCAAACTTACGAGATCACCGCCAGAGGCATTTTTATATGACATATAATGTATATAGAGAGAAAAATTTTCCTAAATAAATATCCGTTAAGATTTTATCTAGTAAAAGAAACATTAAGATTTACTTAATAACTAAAATAGTAAAATATTAAAATTTACCCCCTTCCCTTATTCTGCTACTTAAAATAAATAAATCCCACCTTCGTTCATTTTATAATAACTGGAATATTTAAATACTGTATATTTTAAGAGTAAATAAAAAAGGCAGTTATGTAGAAAATAACTAATGGGTCACTCTTTCAGAATTTAATAAAAAAAAACATTTTAAAAGATTTCAAAGTGTTAATTAGCTTAAGTTCTGGATTTACACCAGGTAGAAAATCCAGAGTTAAACAAATATATATATATATATATATATATTTTATACTAAAACATAAATAAAATGTTGGCTCATAAAACAATCTGGCAAGCATATTAATTAATAATGCATTATGTTTTAAAGGGGGATGTTAATAACTTGCTTCATGAAAGTTTACTTAAAAATGACAGAAAAGATTTTTATAAATTAAGCTCGCAGTTTGTTTAAGATTGGCAAATTAATAATAAAAGCATAACATATAAAATCAAGTAATAAATAACTATAAATAAATGACCGCACCAAAATTAAGGAATGTTAAAAGCATATGAGATAGGATTAGATATAAAGGAATCATTTGAGAGCAAAATTACACTCACAGATTTATATTAAAAAAAAACAAAGTTAAATAATACATGAGAAATCTTGGTAGTAGAATTTGAGATTAGTTAAGCAAGCTAGTTTTAGTTTCAATGGTGGCAGTTTGAAAGTTACCTTGCAATTTTAAGAGTTCAATTTAAAATATTGCACATGCATGGCAATTGAAATGCAAGTTCCCCTGTGGCAGCAAGCATCTATTAGCACACTAAAGTTCTCAGGTCAGGCTTTTACTTCACTCTTGGGCAGCAGAATGGTATCGCTGCAGAAGATGATGACTCAACCGGGCCAAGAAGTGATGGATTTACTGCTACATTATTTAAGTTTCAAGCAACGTGTCTAGCAGTAATCAGTTCTCTCAAAAATAGCTCATCTCCTCTGTGACTCAAAATTCAGTCATTTTATACTTTTTTTAATCGGTTGTTTTTGAAGATGCCACAGTAAGATAATGTCCAAAAATAAATTCAAATCTATTTCCAGATTAGAAATAGATTTGACAACATGTTTATAACAAAAGTATCTCTAATCTTAATCTCCTTTTAAGTAAAAACTTTAATTAAAAATACCTTCCCCAGATTAAAACAATAGTGTTTCCAACCCCTTTAATTATTTTTAGACAATCAACTGTAGCATCTTCCACATTGAATTTTACAAAATATACAGTTTAAAAGAAAAATACTTTAAAAACAAAAAGTTGTACAAATGACATATAATGAAATATTTATAAAAAAAAATCAATATTTTGTTAGTATTTTGCTCCTATATATATATATATATTTGAGCCGCACCTATGTATTTTAATAAAAATAATTAATAATCATAAAATTAATAATAATAAAATGTTAATTTAAAAGTTAAAATTTTATAACCTAAGTACGCATCTCAAATATATACATAAAATATATATACACAACAAAAGGAGCAGGATGAGATTAGGGTTTAAACACAGGTTAGTAGGTGGAAACATGAAGCGCAATCTTAAGCTAAGATTGACTGTTCAACATATATATGTAAAATCCGATACCCATTATAAAATATTATATATATAAAAAAAAATTTTAATGGTAAATACAATATTATAGTTTAAATTCTTTTGTAGAGCTTTCGATTACATGGTAATCCTCATCAGCTTTAACTGAATTTCAAATTTTTTAAACTTAATGTTACATATATTTCCATAAGCTGTGCATGGCCATATTTGTAACTTGCCTATTAATAACATCTTCCTTATATTTATCAATCATAATTTCCTCTTTAATTTTCTTTTTATGATTTCTTTCTTCCATTAATATTTTTATTTCACTACTATTTAATTTAAACTTATAATTACAAGTCTTTTCATGGTCAAAGAATACTGAAGCTGTATTAAATTGACTATTTATATTATTTTTAATTTGATTATATAATAATTGATGATCCTTCAATCTTTTTTCCACAGAACATCTCAATTCACCAATATATAATTTTTGACATCCACATGAAATCTGATAAATTATATTACTTCTTTGCAATTTAAAAATTATACTCTTAGAATTATTAATCAATCGATTAACATTTGGAGAAACACAAAATGAAATATTATACTTTTCTTTAAATATATTCTTAATTAATTTAGATTGCATGTTATTTATAAATGGCATAGATATCCATTTTTATTATCTAAAGTATCACAGCCAACTCTCTTCTTCTTATTAAATGAATCTACTGTATACAAGATTTGGTTTTTATTATAACCAACCTTTAAAAGTTTATTTGCAAAGAGTTCAATATTTATAATTTTATCACTATTATATTTACACAACTTATCATTGCGATGCAAAAAGGATTTCAGACTTGCCATTTTATGCATCATTGGAACACGTGACTTAAAATAAATATATCCTCTTTCACCAATAGGTTTAAAAATTAATTTATAATTTAAATCAGTAGTATCTCTAAATATTTGTAAATCCAAAAATTTTATTTTTCCATTTTGTTCATTCTCAATAGTCCATTTTAAATTGTTTAAATTATTCTAATTATATAAAAGAATGTAAATAATGTCTCTAGGACCACAAACAAAAACATCATCAACATATCTAGCATAAATTTTAATATCATCAAATTTATAAGAATTAAATATAATATCTTCATATTTTGACAATGTAAAATTACAAATTTGTGCTACCATAGGTAATCCCAAAACCAACCCTTTACCCATTTTATAATATTATCATTATATGTTGCAATAATATTATGACAGATATTTTAGTGATTCAATAATAAAATTTATTAAATGTTTATTTACAGATATATCAATTAGTTCAATTTCAATTAAATTTATAGAATCAAGATGATAAATTGATCCATATAATTCCGTTACATCCAATGAAGCTAACAGATCATTATCATTTATTTTTATATTTTTAATTTTATAAACAAATTCATAAGATGCAATTGTATATCTTCCAAAACCCAACATATCTTGCAACAATTTACCAACATATTTAGCTGTTTTATACATAAATGATCCACCAAAATCAATCATCAGAGTAAGAGGATTTCCTATTTTTTGAGGTTTAATATTAGCAAATATTCCTGGGATTTGATATTATTGATAGCTATAACATGGAGGGACAATGTGTAATATTTATAAATAGTATTTTAAAGAAGGATAAAAGTCATTTTATAAATGGTTGTACATATTATGATATATATCCATCTACATCTATATGCCCAAGAATATTTGCTAATATTAAACTTCAAAAAATAGGAAATTTTCTTAGATTGATGATTAATTTTGATGGATCATTTATGTATAAAATAGCTAAATATATTGGTAAATTGTTAGAAAATATGTTGGGTTTTAGAAGATATACAATTGCATCTTTTTATGAATTTATTGATAGAATAAAAAATATAAATGTAAATGATATTGATCTGTTAGCTTCATTGGATGTAATGGAATTATATGGATCAATTGATCATCTTAAATCTATAAATTTAATTGAAATTGAACTAATTAATATATCTGTCAATAAATATTTAATAAATTTTATTATTGAATCACTAAAATTTATAAGTGATAATATTATTGCAACATATAATGATAAGTATTATAAAATGGGTAAAGGATGGCCAATGGGATTACCTATGGTAGCACAAATTTGTAATTTTACCTTGTCAAAATATGAAGATATTATATTTAATTCTTACAAGTTTAAAGGTATTAAAATTTATGCTAGATATGTTGATGATGTTTTTGTTTGTGGTCCTAAAGACATTATTGATGTTCTTTTATATAATCTGAATAATTTAAACAATTTAAAATGGACTATTGAGAATGAACAAAATAGAAAAATAAAATTTTTGGATTTACAAATATTTAGAGATGCTACTGATTTAAATTATAAATTAATTTTTAAACCTATTGGAGAAAGAGGATATATTCATTTTAAATCACGTGTTCCAATGATGCATAAAATGGCAAGTCTGAAATCATTTTTGCATCGCAATGATAAATTATGTAAATATAATAGTGATAAAATTTTAAATATTGAACTCTTTACAAATGAACTTTTAAAAGTTGGTTATGATAAAAACCAAATCTTGTATATTGTAAATTTATTTAATAATAAGAACAGAATTGGCTGTGATACTTTAAATAAAAAAAATGGATATCTATGCCATTTATAAATAACATGCAATCTAAATTAATTAAGAATATATTTAAAGAAAAGTATAATATTTCATTTTGTGTTCCTCCTAATATTAATCAATTGATTAATAATTTAAAAGTATAATTCCTAAATTGCAAAGAAGTAATATAATTTATCAGATTTCATGTGGATGTCAAAAATTATATATCGGTGAATCAAGATGTTCTGTGGAGAAAAGATTGAAGGAGCATCAATTATTATATAATCGAATTAAAAATAATGTAAATAGTCAATTTAATACAGCTTCAGTATTCTTTGACCATGAAAAGACTTGTAATTATAAGTTTAAATTTAATAGAAGTGAAATAAAAATATTAATGGAAGAAAGAAATCATAAAAAGAGGAAAATTAAAGAGGCAATTATGATTGATAAATATAAGGAAGATGTTATTAATAGGCAAGTTGCAAATATGGCCATACACAGCTTATGGAAATATACATAACATTAAGTTTAAAAAATTTGAAATTCAGTTAAAGCTGAGGAGGATTACCACGTAATCGAAAGCACTACAAAAGAATTTAAACTATAATATTGTATTTACCGTTAAAATTTCTTCTTTTATATATATTGTGCCCTTTTCTAAAGGTCAATGATAGTTATAAATGGTCAATTACTAAAAAATTTTAAAATTAATATTATATAGTATTTAAAATTATAGATTATATTAAGCAGTAAAAGATTAATATGATATATTTAATAATAAATATTGTGATGGTGAGAATTGTATCTAATTCTATATTTTTCTAAATTGTTTTTCAAAATTTTATATAATTATTTTATATAATATAAGTAGCAAATTTATTAAGACAGATAAAATTAGACTAAACACTGGAAATGACTACATGACTGTCTGAAATATTCTATGTATAAGCACCGGTTTAAATTAATACTAATAATTAAAATATTTAAATAGTATATTATAGAAGTGGATGGAATTGTCACACATCATAATAAAAATAAGTAGTATACACCTTTATTAATTATTGTTTCAAAATTGTTTTAAAGGTAGTTAAATTGTAATAGATAATAATTGATTTAAAAATAATAATGAGTTAACATTTAAGTCTATTATGTCATGATTTTAAAACTTTAGAAATTGTTTATAAATCCAAGTAGGGATTGACCAATAAAAAATAGATCTTGGCAGACAACCAAAATCGCGCCAACTAATTGTATAAACAGGGGAGAACAAAAATGTGTTGACTCCAGAACAGAGGTAAACTTTTAAGCTCTCTAATTTTTTTTTCTTCAATTTATTAGTCAATTTTATTATAATTTTAATAATATCTTTGAAAGAAACCAACTGACAATTTAAAAATCATCCGAAGAGAATCTTAGAATAATATGTTTTAAAAAAAGTTTTTCATAGTAATGTTTCACTAACTTTACAGTAACCTGCCAGTGGATTCTATCGAAATATAATCAGAGTTTTCAATAGAAAATGGATAGATTCTTAAAACCAAGTTGTAAATTTTATAATGTTCCAAATATGTTAATATTATTCGTTGATATAGTTTATATAGCGTATCACTATGAAAGCTGTTTTCATGCGTATAAAATCAATGAAAGGACATTGTGCGCAAAGTTAATGAAGATAATGGAAAATAAAAATAAGTATTATTCGTATAAGAATAAATGGACAAAAGGAATTTTAATATTGAAATAGTTTGAATTGCTTTCTTTAAGATGACTTGAGAAAATACTCTAGAAAATAGTTAAAGATCGAAAGTAGTGTATATAAAATAATAATGAATGAAAGTGAAGTTTACCAAGGAAAACACTTGCCTAAAGAAAAAAATATATATTTTACAGAAGAGAAATATAAAATATTGGATCCATGGAAAACGCAATTGGTACCATAATTATTAAATAATTGTAGTTTAACTAGAAATAAAGATGCATCAACGCGCCGAGGTAATATTCGCCAGAACATTAAAAAGCTTCGTGGGATAACTAAATAAAATGTTTTCTAATAATTTTGGATTAAACACTAAAACTAAAGATCGTCTAAACAGTTTATTAAATGAACTAATTTATTTAAAACTTTAATAAGCATAAAGGAGAACATTCGGACAAAAGAAGAAATAATAAATATTATGGGACTAACCAAGATTTACCGTCAGTAAAATATGTGATTATGGTTTGAATCATTTTCTTTACTAATCTAAGTTAAACATTAAGTTTTAGATAGCGATAGGGAAAACAAAATACATTAATTCGTAATATAACATTATATGAAATAATATGTTTTGATTTTGAATTTTAAAATAAAATTGTATGTATGTGGAAATTTGTATATTTGCGATGCTCGAAGAGAAAGAAACCTACTATGAACTCTGATAGGAAGATAAAGATTGTTTTTGGTAACATTTATAATTATTAATGATATATAATGTATGTTTTATTTATTTAGATCAGCTGAAAATCGAATGAATGTAGCACAAAAGTTTTATTATTATTGTTGTAAAACGCATTTTTGAAAACAACACTCTAAAACACTTTGAGATGTGATTAGATTTTTAAAAAATATGCATACGATAATCATTTTATGTGTTATTAATATAGTTCAATATAACCGATGGTTATGTGATATTTTCTGTTAATTTTCCGATTGGGATATTTAAATGTTATTTTAACAAAACGTAGATGTTGAACCTACAGTGTAATAAAGCAAGACAAATTGTTCTTATGGAAGTAGGGAAATGTTTTTATATTAGCGAATTTTGTTTATTGTTTTTAAAAAAGTAGTTAGTATTTTATCTATGTTGGATACAGTAAAAATCTCGAGAGATAGTTTGGGTAGTGACTTGGTAGTACATGGTGATTCAGAAACCAAGAGGATGTATTAAAAACTAGGATGCTACAGGGAATGAAATAATAGGTAGTTTTAGATGTTAATCAGCGTAGTTAACAAAGCCCTACGACTGGTACACAAGTTGTCTTGGATAGTGGTATTTTATATATTTCTTGTGAGTCATACTAGATGTTTGGTAAAGCTGAGTAAATAGCTGCCACATCATGCTTATCGCCAAGGTTATTAGACAATGAATGTCGGACCTATTCACACTGTTCCATACATTTTTGAAGTATATTGTGGATAAGTTATCTATCTATCTTCCCAATATCCTATACATCTTTTGCTATCTTTATCTGTATTTCTTGCAACTACATCGTTATGTGATAAGTCTATTAAAAGGGAAACAATAGATATTTTAGAATGTATGTCATGCTATTATTTGGAATAAGAATAGTTAAGTATTAACGAAGAGTAGATTATGATTATTGAAAGAAAGATGCAGATATCCTAAGAAGGGAAGGAGTTAGAGAATTATTTTAATTCTTTTTTAAGAAATGAACTATAATTTTATAAAAGTATATCCAAATAGAAATATACAAAAATATTAAATATAATTTCACATTTTCTTATTGTTAATTATATTTTAAAAAATATAAGTATTGCATATTTAAAAAATACAATAACATTCGATAATTATAGTATATGTGAAACTGTAACAGGTGATAATTAAACCCGTGTTATAGTATTATACATGAGTATGGCTTAGGGAATAAACGTATTATAGTTTACGAGCATTGGAGAACAAATGTTAAAAGTAATAATAATATTTGAATAATATGCGGAGTGACTTATATAAAGTTACAAGAAAATGTAATTTTCTTTTAAAAACCATATTGATTATAAAATTATGATGTTATAAATGATGTTTATCCACATAGATAATTTATAATACGGTAACTTTAATATTAAAAGGTAAAGAATGGTATTACCCATAAAATAGTTAAAATAAGTGACATGATAAACCTAATGGTAAATAAATAAATAACTTTTAAAAGGCATGATAAGTTTAATTAACGATAAAAGAAATATAAATGTGTATAATTCAGCTATTGTAGTGTAAAGAAAAATGAGGATATCCCTTGTAAATAGATGTAGATGGATTTGTTTGTTTTATTTATTTTTATTGATGTTAATAAAATTTTAAAATTTGTTTATTAAAACTTGTGTCTGAGTTTTGTTTTCTCTACATCATTGCATGAATTCACAGGGTATGTTCACAACCATTAAACTAAGTATATGATTGTTGGCACAAAAGATAAATAGAGAAGTATGTTTAATCTTAAATATTTATTGATGTTCTTGTAATTAAATAATTATAAAATTGCATTGCGTTACTGGTCATCAATCCATTATTATAATATTTTGCTAAATTATATGCTATTAGTTGCCACTTGCTTTATTTATCAGATTATCTAAACACTGCCACTTATTAATTTATTTTATTACTTAAAGATAAAAAAGGGGATATTAGATTATTAACTAATTTATTACGGTTACAAATTTGCGATGAAAAAAAAGCTGTACTAGTTGGATTAAGCAATGAAGATTGTGATTATTATTGTTTTATTATTAATCTAATTTCAGAGTAGTAGATTATGACATAAAATCCCTTATCATATTTTGCTACCATATGTTATTAACATAGGAATAAATTTAAGAACCTGAGATTATTTCATTTGAGCTAGATGATTACTATTATTATTATTAGAGATAAAAGATTAATACTTTAATTGTTAAATGAGTCTTAGTGATTAGAAGTTGCGGAAGTCATAAGAATACTATGTAGTTATTATGTGTAATAGTAGTATAAGGGGGGGATAGTGTTCCTATGCCATTGAGGTGGTTTCCTGTGGGATATTGTCTCAATGTAATCTACCTTGTCACCCGTATTTCCACTTCTAGTCTCATGAATTCCTGAATATTTATTTGAGTTAGTTTAAAACAGAACCTAAGTTAATTTTAAGAAACTTGAGCTAGTAAAGCATTTAATTGAATATTTCATTAATTATTAGAGCTAGAACCCGGTTAGGTGATTTTCACTATATTATATTTATTTTGGGGGAAGTGGAGATGCGGGAACGGGGCGGTTAGATTATGGCCCTCAACATGATTGGCCTGATGTGTAGTGGAGCTACACACGATGACAAGGGCAGAATATATATAGTCTCATGAATTCCTGAATATTTATTTGAGTTAGTTTAAAACAGAACCTAAGTTAATTTTAAGAAACTTGAGCTAGTAAAGCATTTAATTGAATATTTCATTAATTATTAGAGCTAGAACCCGGTTAGGTGATTTTCACTATATTATATTTATTTTGGGGGAAGTGGAGATGCGGGAACGGGGCGGTTAGATTATGGCCCTCAACGTGATTGGTCTGACGTGTAGTGGAGCTACACACGATGACAAGGGCAGAATATATATATGTCTAATATTGTAAAAAATAACCATTTTTATATATTCGTAATAAAATTGTAAAATAAAAATTATAAATAATTTTGGTCATTATTAATTATTAAGAATGCATGTACTTTACAAATTTTTACATTAAAACAGATTATATATGTAAATATGTTGAGATGATGAATGGTTATTACTTGGAGTATTACTCATACTTTTTGACTTATTATAATGCTGATTGATGTATAGTTAATCATAATTGCTCTGAGGAGTAAGTTGCTGATCTCTCAGAGGTCTTGTAATCTCATGCTGTCTCTTGAATATATAAAAGTACTTACCTCTTTTGAAAATATAATATACTTCTTAGTATTTTGGATGTTAAACATTACTTGAACATTTTTAATAATATCTTACTTAAATATTATACTTTTTGTAAATTTCATCATTATTTGAAATATTTTGTTCACCACCTTCACCATCACCCTGATACCCCATCCTCTTATAATATATATATATTGGGATTGTCTAAGTGTTGGCTGGTTTTTAATGATTACTTACAAACCCATTTAGCCTTGAGGATTATTACACTTATTATTTAAATAATATTTTGAATGCAATTTGAAATTTATAATTACAGTTTGCAATGTTATAATTGTTTATTTATTAGTCTGCATTCAGAACAGGTTATATTTACTTGTTTAAAGAAGTTTATTTAAAATTTCGTATCAATAATTTCAATCTTTGTGGTCACGTTGCAATCTCTACTATTTATATAAATATATTGGACCATTGATAAAGGTGGAAATCCATCTTTATTGTTAAAAAGAGGTTACTTTGATAAAAGTTTGAAATTGTTATCTGTTATTGATATTGGGATAGTCTAAGTGTTGACTGGTTTTTAATTATATATATATTGTAACATCCTGGACATACAGTGGGTTTATATATATATAAAAAATTGGTATTATTTATTTATGTATTGCTTATAAGGGAGTTAAATATTAAAATTGTCAATTGACATCCTCTCTGACTTTATTTTATTATGTCTAATTTTTAGTCATTATCAAAACACATTGGTATACAAAGTTATATTTCAATTTGAGTTTTTTTTTCTTCTTAAAAATCATATGCAATTTGCTTTGATATCTCACTTTACAGGATTACTTGAATTATCAAACATGAATTTTCTTTTAATAAGAGTTAGAATGATATTTTGTCTAGTGTTAGCTTGTTATCAACATTTTTAAATATAAAACAATTTGCAATTTGTTTTTCTTTTATCTTTTCAACGAAAAAGTAATATATTATAACTCATTTGTTAGGTTAAAATTATTTGAGTTTAAAAAGAAGATGCATTTATGTTTGCTTTTAATAAACATAGTGATATATATGTATTTTAACAATTCTAAGTTCTAATAGGTAAATAGTAAATGACATTTCAATATATATATGTGTGTGTGTGTGATGTGAAATTCACAAGTATTTTAAAGACTGTTTTTTTTTAAAAAAATAAAGCATTTATAACTGTTTTTTTAATTAAAGGGTTATTGTTATTATATTATTTTAAAATATTTTTGTTTTCAAATTAAAAATTTTAAGAAAGCATATTTTCAAAAATGCTGACCTGGGTTTAAGTGACCTCAATAATTACTCAAATAGAACTAAAAAAATAAACTTGACTGTATCATTAGTAACACTGTTTAATATGACTTTATAAAACTATTTCAATAAACAAAAAATAAGCTATGTTTTTAAGTTTGAATTCCTTCTATTACTTGTTTTTGACATAGAATGTACCTTTAACAGATTAATCAGTATAATGCATTAAAAATTAAATATTTTTAAAGAAGTGATATGTATATATTTAGAAATGTGTATTATGGATAACATTATGCATAACTAGACAAAAAAGTTTGACATTTATTCCCAGGACAAAATGTAGATCTTTGACAGGCTGTTAAAACAACATCAAGTTGAAAAAGTATTGTTTGTAATAGCGTCTCGGAATTTTACGAGAAAGTTTACAATGTTTGCTTAAATTCAATCTGGATATACATATGCATTTGCCTAATAAATATGTGTACAATTGCTAAGGGATAAAGTTAAAGATTCATTAATGATTTAAATAATAAATAACTTGCTAAATGGAATGATTATTTTATTGAAAGAACATTAAAAGTTTTAACCTACTACATTGTCTTACAACATGTATATTGCCATCCAGTAGCATGATTTAAATTATAAAATATTAATAAAGTGTTTATTAAAAATCTATATACACATTCATACTATACAGCATCTATGGATCATTAATACATTAATGGATAAAGCAATAATTATTTCCAAATGAAAAGTTTAAATAGCTGAAATATCAAATAAAATCAGCTATGAAAATTAATATCTGTTCACATCCATGCACCATATAGATGTTAATAAAACCAAAATTAAGATAATACATGTAATAACTTTCAATGTAATAATAATCATTTAAAAAGATTAATGTGCCCAATACCTTATTAGAAATTACTAGTTTTGAACTTAATGGAATAAATTTCAAAATTATCATTGTTTACAGGCTATTCGTTTTTATTGTTCAACATTACATTTTTGCTTAAGGGGATCATTTTAACATATATGTTTTGGATGTGAATGAATATTTAAGTGAGAACTTAATCAAAGGGAAATTGCAATAATCTTTTAAAGTGTATAATTAGTAATTATACAAATTGTTGACCTAATAACTTGGTTAGGTATACTCATTATAATTTTTGGTGCATATACCACATCAAGTAAGGATTTATTTTATAATTATATATTTATTTATCTAAAATTAATATTTTTTGTTTAGCATTATCTATTAGTACAAATATATGCAATATCATATATTATTTTAATTTTAATGTGCATATTATGCTCATAATTTTAATTTTTTAATTATTATTATCTATTTGTAAATGAACTATTATTATTCATTATTTTGAATTTTGAATTTCATTTACTCTTGTAACTATAAAGTATAGTAATCATAATTTAAATTGTAAAAATAAACATGGACACACAAAATTTAATTAGTGACTAATCTAAATATTGTCATGACCTTGGTGTTCAATAATTATTAAAGTTAATCTAAGTAATTTCATGGATACTTATTTGTGTCAAAGTGAATAATAAATTTTGGTAATGAAATTCTATGTGTTATTGGACTTGTCTTTTTCATATTTTTGAACCATAACAAAAATTCAACATAGAGCAGTCTAAGGGTTATTTAAAAGTAAATACCAATAAAAATTTGAGAATGAATTTCAAAGACTGTATAAACATGAACTTTAAATTAACTTATTTATAAAAGCTTGCTAAACCCTTATTCATTTTTTTTATGGTGGACTGATTTATTAATTGATAAAGTACTACTAATTTTATCTTGTACCTGTATTCATTACATATATATATTATTTAGTTAGTAGTATTTTAAATCCTTATTTTATGATTTACAGGACATTAGTGAGAGCTAGAATTTTTTTATTTTATTTATTTATTTTTTTATGGATTTGAAACCAGGACATATGAACAGTCTTTTATTGTTTGTTGCTTCAATATTTTTTTAATTATTATAAATTTTGAATTTTTCCTTTGACTTTGAAGAGTCTCTATTCCTTGGAAATCCTACACAATTATAATTTTTGACACTCCACATCATATGGCATATCAAAGTTTTTCTTATATCTCATTTAATTTTTATTCTATGATAGGCTGGTACCTCAATTTGAGTATGTAACAAAGTTTTTTCCATTGCTCTCATTTTATATATATATATATTATAGTATTACCCGTTATATTTTATATCGCCATTGTACGCTTCTACCCGTAGCTTCGAGTGAGGATATTTGTGAGCATGGTCTGATTCCATCTCACGCGCCAATCTTACACATGGATAAGAATTATCTCATCGAAAACATAAATAAGGGTTCGGGTATATATATATATACCTCTATTTATGGTAGCGCATCCGTACCAGCTCAATCTCAGGGTTTGGGGACTATAGTCTAACTAGAGAACAAAGCTAAACACTACCCAACTAAGTCTTATGTGTCTATCTATTCTGTCCGATAATTTATCCGTTATAAATCTAATAACCCAACCCGAATGTTATCATACAATTTACTCTATTTATTACCATACTTAATACCGATAAAATCTCATTTATCCACGCATATAAATATATCAATATTCAAGCGCACAGCCCATTTACCCTGATACACACATATATAATTCATATACGCATCAAAATAGTGCAATTATACATCAGAGCTGTTTATTTAAAGTTGTTATTTTATTTAATTTAAAAGAGATTTATTATAGCAATTAATATTGAGGTAACACTAGTTTCTTTACCAAGACGCATTCATTGAACATATATTTAGTGTAAACATCAATTACCTTAAGTACCATCGACCGTGCACACGGTCAAAGACAAGTCCGCATTTATAATTCTCCACGAATACTGGTCTGGTTGATATAACGGATGGCAAGTATTTCCAATATGGTATATCGAATAGCTTATTCTGGAGGTGGAGTAGATGATTCACTCACTTTATGAAAGGGTCCCATTTCATAGATCTTTCATCACCATTACACTTGATGAACAAGAACTCTTTTGTATAGCGAAGTTCGTAGGTCCACTTCAGATGGGTTCCACGACAACTGTCCACTGGATCGGTTAACGAAACTAGCGCTATTGAATTACCCCGACATTTTGGGTGAGAAATATTAATAAACTTCTTAAGAAAATTTTATACGTCCACACACTCCGTAGTCCAAGCTGCATTTTTTTTTCTTTTCTCTCTCTTTTCAAGCCCACAAAAAAGTTCCTTTGTTTTCACTCTTTAACTTTGTAAAATTTTCTTCCAATATCCCTACGCCACTGTCCCGTTCTTCTATTGTTTTCCAAAAATACCCACCTGACCCGTTTTCGGACTTTTTTGACGCCAGTTATTACTAAACCGCCTACAGCAACTGATTTATTTCTATTTCTATCTTCATATGTTCAAAAGATTAATCAGCAAAAGAAAACATGTGTTACCGACAATATTATTAAAACCAGACTTAAAAAAAAAATTTAACGGATAAAATATATATGAATAATCAATTACAACTTATACAGCTCCATATATAATTGCTTGTAACCATCACCGTTAATACATACACACATTTTATACTCACATATACAAATATATTTATATAAGCATACCCACCTAATATTCACACTCTTTGTAACAGGGTTCGAATGACTATTTACATATATATCTTTTCGTATATAGTCGCTCAACATTAACACTCGCAATTAGTAATATATTACATACACTTGTATTCGAACCCCATTTGTTACAATATATATAAAGAGCTCACAAATAAACTCTTAACAAGCCTTGCAGAATATCCTTAATCCCAGACCAGTTTCTGCTACTGGTTTCCTCGGTGAGGTGCTAGGACATTCAAGCATTAGATTAAACATACCAGAACAAGCCCATCACTTTATCTAATGGATGACTATTAAGTAGAAAATCTGAAATTTTCAGATATCCATACATTTATGTAACAAAATCTAGAGTCCAGGAAAAATATACTAAACCAGATTGAAATGGAATATGAAGGTCCCAGGTCCAACCAAGCTCCAACTTATCTACCAGTACTCCAACATTTAACACCCTATAACTGGCATTTCTGAGATTACATACAGGTATATTTTAATTCATGATCTGTCTCCTAACAAAGAGGGAAATGAGACTTATAATTCTATCATATATGCAATACAAATTAAATTAATATATTAATAATGGGCTAAAGGTAAGGAGTAAAAGAAGCTAAATAAACATTCTAAGGTAATAGTATGAAAACTGAACCATACCGTCGGATGGCACTGTTTTTCACAAAATGAACATCAATATACCATTTTAGTGGCCTTAACTTATGGCTGACAATAAAAGAGGTGTTTTTTGAGCTGTAACAGGCCACCTGAGGTTGATGTATTCTATGATGTTCATTGCATTGTGATAGTATTCATCAAGTGAGCACTCTTGAACTCTCACTATGGTCTGATTTCATGGTAGCCATATTTGAAAGAGATAAAATTCTTCAAAAATTCATTATCAGAAATTTTTTAAAAAGTGTAGTGGAATTAGTATTCTATATTAAGAGTTTCATCACACATACTTCCCTATGCTTTTGAACTGCACATAACTTCAAAAGGTTCTTCTTTTCAGCAGAGTTTTTTCCAAATTTTGCTTGCAAATGCCCATCTATGCATGAATCCATGTGAGAATTGTCAAATGTCATCTGCAAGTTGTCCAAATTGGTCAAAGCTGAGTGAATTGCCAGTCAGCCACACAAGTGGACACACAATATTGTGTTTTCCCAGAAAGAGAAACTCCTGCAAGTGTACCTATGTAGGTCTGCATAAGGGAAGTTGTTGGTTTGAAGGCTCCAAAATCCTGTTACTTACAGTTTTGAGGCTTCCCTGTTATTTTATTTGCATGTTACTTTTGGCTGCTGTTTTTTATGCCTCCATAAATGGTGGTTTTTTTTTACTTGTTTTGCTTCACAACTTGTCCAAAGTTTTATTTCTTTTTGATTCAATAAATTATTTTATGGGGAAACTTGTTGTTGTTTTTGTTTTTCACACAATTATAAAGTAGGTAGGTAATATTTGATAAGTTTCATTAACAGTTAAAGTAGGTAATATTTTATTATACCAAAAAAAAAGTGTTTAGGAGTTTATTCAAAGGGCCCCACAAAATAATAATAATAATAATAATAATAATAATAATAATTATAATAATAATAATAATAATAATAATAATAATAATAATAATAATAATAATAATAATAATAATAATAATAATAATAATAATAATAATAATAATAATAATAATAATAATAATAATAATAATAATAATAATAATAATAATAATAATAATAATAATAATAAAAAAACAGACTCGCAGCAAATGATGATTTTAACGGATCGTTGTTTACAGAGATCTTAGGATATTAACCAAAGAAAACACTGAAAGCAACACATCTTTGACTTGCATTCATATATATATGAACAGTAACTATTGGACAATCCAAATTAATTTGTGTTTTAACTAAATATTTACTTTTATGAGTTGTTTTTTTTTAAATAATATTCGTTGCTTAACGTAAAAAACATTACAATGGTGACCCCCGGGTCATGTGACCAGAAAAACAGCGCCAATATACGATCCAAGCCTATGCAAATTACAGGTGAAGCAAAAACATATGCCAACGTTGCTAAAAATAATTTACAGGAAAATAATTTCTCTTGGGAAAAAAATAATTTACAACAAAAAGAACACAATCAAATTCCAATTTTAGAAAAACATAAAGTCTTCCAGTGCTTCCGAAAAATAAATACTAATGATATTTTGCAGCTAGATATACAAACGCAAGAAAATCAATGCCCCCCTACCACTCAGTGGAATAATGATGATTTGAAAATAATGTGTGAACAATTTAATAATACGATCCCACGTGGCCTTCATATGTCATTCAAAAGATTTTTTCTTCTCGTTCAATAATATTATCAGCTACAGATGCAAACTTATCACTATATAAATTTTCTAGAAGTTTACTTTATGAAGCAATAACACTACACGGACTTTGGGATAGCATACTAAGGATTGCTGATCATCCTAACTTACGATATTTAATCCTCGAATTTTATCAAGAAAGCCAAAAAACATGATTTCAAACCACCATTAAAACTTTAGGTAACTATGCACTCATTGCAGTAGATCCAGATCAAAATAATCAGATTACTGGCATAATCAAGAATTCATACCTTGGATATGACATCAAAATCTTTCAGAAAATGATGCAGCCATTTGGAAAAGTCATAGCATTCAACCCAATTTATCTGAAAGATATGCCAGTGCTTGTATACAGCAACAGCTTTGACTTCAAGCTGAGATTACATCCAAAAATAGATCCAAACAATATTCCTACACAATTTGCAGACCAGGAAGCCACGCTGAGCCTCTTCATAAGAGGCTTAAACCCATATGTTACACATGCGGGAAGCGAGGCCACTTCGCAACGCAATGTGACATCAAAAAGAATCCACAATCGCAAAAAACAAATGAAGTGCCCATCCAAACACATACTGAAGACAGCAACCAGAAGTTCCCATCCAAACACATACTGAAGACAGCAACCATATATATAATGATAGCATAAATTCAAATAGTTACAACAATATGCAAACAACTTCTCCACCTGAAGAAACACTCTCACTCCCTCTCATTAATCAAAATTCGAATGAGGAAAACAAAAACATGGATGAACTAAACAGCGACCATCTGAAAAAACAATGCGATAACATAAAGAGTCAACAATCACAACAGACAAATAATCAGCTCAACCACACACCAACTGAAAATATAAGTCACACTCACATAAATTCAGATATGAATAACCAGATGCAAATGACTTCTTCATCTGAAGAAGATCAAACTACAAAAAACCAAGACAACAGTATAAATGAACCAAACAGAATGGAGCACTTAAATCCAAATGTCACACAAGCAACTCAAAGTAACACAAGCAACTGTCAAAATATACAATGCACGAATGATTCAAATATTAGCCCAACTGAAATATCACAAAGCACTTACAGTGAAACACAAAGTACCAATAGAACAAACATCACACACACAATAAAATATAACACATTAACAAATATCATGGAAGCAATCATGCCATACCTTCCACAAGTTGAAATCAATATAATAGAAAAAAAGGGCCAGGTCACCCAAAAAGAAGCAAAAACAAAAAACAAAAAACAGAAGAGGACAACAACTCACAAACAGAAGAGTACAACACTGCATCATCATTAACCAGAATTCAAACGGATGACTGGTCACCAATGGACATCACTTCTAGCTAAGCAACCAATAAAACTCCAACAATGTACAGCTTGTACAATGAAAACCTGCCACTAACATATTTTGAAATGTGAACAATCCCAAAATACAACCATAATGAAAGTCAAAATAACAGCTTTTAATGTGCGGGGTTTGAACTCTGCAAACAAACTACATCAACTTAGAGACTGGAACAAAATCACACAAACAGATATATTGGGACTTCTGAAAACCAAAATATATAGTGGATCACAGATTGACCCAACAGTACATCTTCACACTGAAGGCTTCTTTGCATGCTCCAGGACATGTCATCACCTGCAGGTGGAACTGGCCTACTAATAACCCCAACTTGCCCATTCACATCATTCAGAATCATATATATCGATGCAAACTTGTTGATAGCTATATTTCATCACGATGCAAACACTCTCAACATAGTTTTCACCTACATCCCACTCACCATCAATTCACTGCTAGCATCAACTCCTTACCCAACTATCATCATGGGAGATTTTAACATGAAGTACACAGATTTCATCTCAAAATGGCTACATCAAATTGCAATACCACTAATGAGTGCTGAAGGTTTTTTACCACCAAATGCAGTAACATTCCATAATAACTGACACACATCTTTAATTGACCCTTGCTTCTATTCACCAATGCTGCATCATTACTTCAGCCCCAAGCTCAATCCATCCCCATTCTCAGATCACTCTGCTCAAACTGCAACACTTGATCTAACTGAAATTCAGCCAACTACACTACCACTTGGAAAAACAATGAGAATTCTAATACCAGCATCCACTCCAGAATCCCTTTTTTCTGAAACATATATTATTCTCCATAAACTTGAGGGACTACAACTAAATGCTGTGCAGAGATATCAGGCATACATAAATATACTTTTATTCAATATTGACCATGTCACCAAAAAAAACCTCCACCCTCCAGGCTATTAGCTCTGGCAGATGAACTGCACAAGAGGATAACAATGTCTAAACCCACTCAAAACACATATCAGCATATATATAAGCTTACCCAGACATATAACAGCACATGTGCAGCACTTAAAGACTATCTAGCTATCAAAAAAGGCAAAATCTGCCTCAGTCAACAACATACATGGACTAGAGGCTACATCAGATGGGCCATGGGTTTTTGCTCCACCATTAGAGTGCATATGGTACTTCAAATTGGAACAACTATACATGCAGCACATAACATAATTGAACCTATTTATAAGCATTTCAAACAGAATCTTCAGCCCCATCAACTCTTCAACCCACCACCGGATTATTTTGGATCACCGGAAACAAATACACCATTTACCACTAATGAATTGGCTTTGAAGCTTGCCACTCTCCTGTCATCCAGGCACTCTTGGCATACCAAAATTTGTATATGAGCACCTTAGCCATACAACTACTCAAGTACTATGTAAGCTTGCAAACTATCTCTCACAAAAAATATACAACATTCAAAATCTTTATCCAATTGCAATAGTACCATTTAATAAGAAACCAGCTCAAATATCCACCCTTAATAATATTAGGCCTATCTCCATGTGCCCAATAGCCATCAAGATCATTGAGAAAGTCATTAAAGACAGGATTGAGCCATATCTGCTCCCATTGATTTCACCATATCAGTCTGCAAGAAAGCAATCATCTACAGGACAGGCAGCACTTCTTTTCAAAGCTGTATTGGGGTCGGTGCGAGGCCAGAAAAAATACAGCCCAGTTGCAGTTGAGTCAGCTTTTGATTCTGTGGCAATCGAGATATTAATTAAAATATTGGCTGCCACTGAAATACCTCGCACTCTTTTATATGTTATAACCAACTTGTTGTTAAATCAGGATATACATATTACACTCAGTGGCAAAAATTCTGAATCTTTTACTCCAACACAATCGATCTCACAAGGATCCAACCCTGAGTGCTTTACTTTTCACTTTTTACATCAACCCCCTATTAGTAAAAATCCAGCAAACATTCATTGGCATCCAAATACCAAACACATCTCAGCAGGTAACATGTATTGCTTATATGGATGATATAACTGTCTTCCTCCCATCTAAAAAATGCCTACCAGCCTTGCATACAATACTACAAGAATTTGCAGCCACACACAAACTCAGGGTCAATCTAAATAAGACAGCAGTTTGGTCTCTTTATAATGCAAAGCAGTGCACAGGCATGTATGGGGGAAAGCCATCTGCTTTCTTGGGATTTCCCTTTTATATGAGTGCAAGTGCAATGAGGGTCAAGATCCAGAATAAACTCAAAGAAGAAACAGAACGAATTACCATTTCACTCTCAAAGGCATATCTTTCAATATACTCCAAGATCCAGCTATTTAACCAGCTAGCCATAACAAAAATCACCTATTACTCACCCATTATCTCTTTTTCTAAAGGTTTTATTAACAAAATCTCTTCTCTATGTAATAAGCTCTTGTGGCAGCGGAAGACTGTCAATATCTGCAAAACCACTTATCAGACCACCTATTCACAATGGACTAGGACTTCACAGCATTTATATTCTCCATCTACAGAAGGCCACAAACTTAATAGCATCCACAGTCAAGCACTTTCCAATGCTTGAATGCCTACTTCAAATAACTCCAACAGATAGACCACCCCCTGCCTATGACCAACTAGCATCAATGATCAATCATATAAAAAGCACAGCCCCACAGATATCTCTTCAGACAATATACAAGCACTCATACTGGCAAATTTATTCATTAATCCATCCAAATCCAAGCCATGATACCAATCCGACAATGCTGAAAATCAATAATCTACAATTACTCTGTAAGTTTAAAAAATGGTCCCTGGAGCCAAAATATTTTGATTTTTTGCTGAGACTAAACCTACATGCACTGCCCACGACATATTTTCTGAGATATTGGAGACTATACACTAACATTGATCCTTTTTGTCCCCTGTGTCACAGGGCTGAAGAAACCCAGGAACATCTATTCTATCTCTGTCCAGGACAGAATTCGATTTATTGTGATAGGAGCATATAGACAATCTAACACAACCCTTCAAACAATCTTTAATGCATATTGCAAAAGCTCTATTTTATCAGTCCGTGCAGCCACTTTTGTGCTTTATGCATACTGGTGCACTAGATGCACATTCACTTTAGGTAACAACACAAGGCGACATCCATCAACTTTCAATATCAAACTGGCAAAACTACGAGCCAGAGACAATAAAATTGCACATCCAGATATCTTTGCAGCAACCTGGTCACTGATAACACAACAATAAAACCTCTAAGATGGCTCCCAATAACCAACAATCTATGCCATCAACCAAATATTTAAAAAAATTAAAAATAAATGTGGCAAGTATCTACAAAAAAAAACAGAATGTCATCTTTGATTGCATACGATTAATATAGAGGACAGGAACAACAAAATCAGAACTCAAATACTGAAAAGCAAACTAAACCCAGAACTGCAATATACATACAAGTTGAATAGTCAAAATAAAAGTCATAGATCAATTCATAGATCACATGACCCTATCTCTTAAGCTTGTAAGTTATAAACAGTGAGGATTGCCAATTCCTCTACAAGCTTTATGATAAATGCTTAGCCAGAGCCAGCACTTAAAATATCTCTGTCAGGAACCAATTGAACAATGATAACCCAAGACTTTTGAGAACTCTGATTACAGCAAGCAGCGCTCACAAATATAATGTATACATATGTATTTTTCACTCCCCTTAACAATGTTTAAATATCTTTCCCTCCTAATTTAATTTTTTTTTGTACATCACAGATACAAACTTAAACTTGGTTTACTCACTAGCAATGTAAATATATGTATACAAAGTGTCTTATGGCAAATGTAACCCTATGGTTATCAATAAAGTTATTTTCTTTGAATAATAATAATAATAATAATAATAATAATAATAATAATAATAATAATAATAATAATAATAATAATAATAATAATAATAATAATAATAATAATAATAATAATAATAATAATAATAATAATAATAATAATAATAATAATAATAATAATAATAATAATAATAATAATAATAATAATAATAATAATAATAATAATAATAATAATAATAATAATAATGCCATTTTCAGAAGCTGCGGAAAAAGAGTGAAGTTGTTTTAGAAAATTGTTGGATGCTAGTTTATAAATTAAACCACAATGACGAGATAAGATTTTTAAAATCTATTTTAAAGTTAATAAATTATTTCGAACTTGACCAACCAAGATATAGATGTGAAGAATGATCATGGTGGATGAACTGGCACTGGATTCACTGGTTGTTCCTTTAGCTTACCCTCTTGTTATCAGACCCATATTAGACAAGCTGGAATGCAAAGATGTTGCAGCGACCCAAACTTTAAGAGCAGCACTCGCAAAGGCCGAGACTGCTCATCCAGGACTGACCTATGATCTCATTATGGGAATTTTGCGCAAGGTGGACATCTCTGTCAACATGAATGAAAGCATTTTACGGCTAGAAAGCACTGTTGACATGGAAGATTATTGTCTTAATCGCACAGAAATTGCATTCCAAGAATTGAATCATGGGTCAGCCAATCTGGGAAAGATTTTGAGTAACATTCCAGATGAAATAAATGATAGAAAAATATTTCTTGAAACAATAAAGGAAATAGCAAGTGCTATTAAAAAATTATTGGATGCAGTTCACGAAGTTTCAAATTATATTCCAACCCAGGGAGGAAAACAGCAATTAGAACAAAGAAAAAGAGAGTTTGTCAAATATTCCAAAAGATTCAGCAACACGTTAAAAGATTTCTTTTGAGAAGGCCAGGCTAATGCTGTGTTTTACAGTGCCAATTGCTTAATTCACCAGACCAATTTAATTATGTTGACTGTCAAAGAAAAATGTGAATAAATTATAATGCACTCTGGCAGTGCTTTTTATAAACTGATGTACAGATTTTATAATGTTTCCAAGCTGGACTCAAACCTTAGTGCCCCAACCAATGAAATATATATGTATAAAATTTTAACAAGACAGACAATCATCAGTTGTACCTTTCCATTTTATTAGGCTCTCCATATCTTTAAGATGTACCATAATTATTATTACTTTGTAAAAAAAAATATTTTTTAAATAATAATAATAATAATAATAATAATAATAATAATAATAATAATAATAATAATAATAATAATAATAATAATAATAATAATAATAATAATAATAATAATAATAATAATAATAATAATAATAATAATAATAATAATAATAATAATAATAATAATAATAATAATAATAATAATAATAATAATAATAATAATAATGATGAAGAAGAAGAAGAAGAACTGTGCAGTAACATAATAAAATGTTAAAAGAAAATCCAAAAAGATGTCGATAATTAAAAATCAAAACAAACCTTCCCTGCCACCCCACCTCCCCCCGCTTAAAAAAAAGTGTTCTTTAAAAATGAACTGTTTATGTCTTTTTTAAAAATTAAAGGCCCAACAAAATTAAGGAAGAACTTTTCGCTATCATATAAAGCTTTCTTTAGTGTAAAGATTTGAAACAAAAAAAAATCCTCCTAATAAATTAAAAAAAAAAAAGATGATAATTCAAAATCAAAACAAGCCCTCCTCCCTCCACTCTCTAAAAAACCAAGTGTTGGTTTATTCAAAAGTACTGAATTGTTGAAGTCTTTCAGCAAATCCAAACATCAACCAAAAAAAAAAAAGAATATAAGTTAAAAGAAAACAACCAACATCTAAAAACAACAAAGTATTTGTTACCATATTTTTGTGCAAACAAACTGATGGAGTGTTAATCAATAATTTAAAAACAAACCAACACCCCTACACCATCTAAGAATAAAGTGTTTTTTTTTTAAAAAAATGAACCAAAAAAAAAACCGTGTGAAAAAAAAATCTGGTTTACTATAAGTAATATTATGTAAAAAAACCTATGGTCAGTTAGTCATTAATTTACAAAGTCATTAATTTACAAAAAAACCAACACCCCTAGACCATCTAAAAACAAAGTATTTGTTTATTAAAAACAAAAATAAAACCTGGGTGCAATAAAAACATTTGGTGGTTTACTGTCGCTGATGAAAAAAATTAAAAACCGGTTGAAAAAAAAAACTTTTACTGTAATATTATGTAATAAAAAATACTTTGGTGGTTTACCATTGCTGATGAAAAAATAATAAAAACCGGTTGAAAAAAAAAATCTTTTACTGTAATATTATGTAAACAAACTGCGGCCCGTGAATCAATATATTGATGTGAATTGGGTGAAAAAGTGTGCCATCGGTTGGTAGGGTTCAGTAATCATACTATTACCAATTAAAACATATATTAAGCTTATTTAATCAATAATTTAATTGAATTGGAATACGATAAAATGATAATGAAGATGAAGTAAATTTAAATAAATTAATTATAGTTAATAATAATGAAAACACAACAAAATAGGTTACACTCAATAGGAAATAAAAATACACTAATTTAATGCATTCAGGTGTTATACAATAAAATGGGATTAACTGAAAATAATACAATGCATGATCTTGTTTAAGTGTATCAAACAATTTCCATGCCCAGTAAGTAATTTATGCCTATGACAATTTAATATTCCAAATAATATTTATTTTTTTTATATCATGATTTTCCAACTGATAAAGTAACAATGTTAGCCAAAGACATTTTTTAACTACTACAGCATTAATATTGTGACTGTTTACTTAGAACTAAGTAATATTCAAGAATAATCATAAAGCTCAAGAATGATGAAAATCACAATCCATCAACCCAGATATTCTTGTGGTTTTGAACAAATCATGAAAATATATTATACTAAGGTAGAATAAGCTAAATTAGCATTGCCTACAGTTTTCTATAGGCATGTACTAAACTTTACTAAAAAGATAACAGTATGGATGACCAATTATTTCCCATATAAAATATGCAGTACCTTTAAACTGAGAAGCTTGCTAATAAATTAATTAATTTAAAATACACAAAGTCTGGAAATTGGATAGGCTTCTCAACAGTCCTGGGCCCTTTCCCCAATAATGTTTTTGGTGCTTTTGCCTGAACAATATGGCTCTTTGGTGTGACTTGGTGTCCACCATTATACAGATAGCTGATAAATGGGACAGTCTCTATCATTTGTCCATGAGGATTAGCAAGACTAGGATATATCTATGCATATCATAAATTTACACCCACAACACACAAAGGCAAAATAACAAATATATTAAAATAATTAAGTGTACCTCAAAAATAAAGTATCTAAACTTAATGCTATAATAAAAAGGGGCTAAATTAATAACTTAATAATCCCATTTAATAAACAATTAATTTGTATCATTAATCAGTTCTCAATAAAAGGAAGTATATTTTAAGAGGTTATAATTAATTGCAAAGTATGAAATATACCCTGGATAATATATGTCTCTATGACTAGAATTTTTTTATTAGTGCAATAACCTTTAGAAATTGCATTTAATAATTATAGTCTTGGAAAATTAGAATAACAATTTATTAAAAATAAAATTTTAAATCAATATGAATTATTATAGTGATCACAAGATAATCAAACATTAATATTTAATCTAATTTCAAAACAGCAAGTCAGGTTTCAATATAAGCATTAGTCTATATTTATTAAATTGGAGATAGGACACAATTATTAAAATTAATATACTCACTATTTTAAAATACATTTGGCATATTATCACACTTATCAGAAAATAAAATCTTAAGAATTAAAATTTATAAACTAACATAAGCATCATCACAAGCACGAAAGTAAAAGATAGATTCCAATTAACAAAGGATTATTAATTTTATATTTTAACATATGTAATATTAGAGGGTTTATATATTTAAAATTATGGAGAATAAGTCAAATATTAAGTGGTGACTCTACATTTTATTTAGACAAAAGATTTAATAGATTGAACTTTACTTTGAATGTTCATTTAAATTTAAATAATAGCTATAGCTTTAGGAATTAAAGTTCTTTAGAGCTCTTAGTGGTGGTCTGAAGAGTTTTATCTTCATCTATTGGTAGAAGCTTGTCTGTTGGCAGTATTCTTGGTGGCAGATATGATAGCAGCAATTGTTCTTAGGATAGACAGCATCTCTCCAGTTGAAACATCAGTGCAGCAGGTCTGTTACAGAAACATCTTCCACCCCTATAATGGCTAGGTGCCTTCAGCATATAGGATGAAGTTGTACATTAACTATCTTCCAGGCTTGTAGAACAGCAACCTCCACCTGACCTACTCAGCCATATTAAAAATTAAACTGGTGGGGTTCAGTTAGCAAATACTTCAAATATTTTACAGAGTGTTTTTTACATTGAAAAAGTTGGCCTATTTATACTCACCTTTCATTAAATTACACTTTTAATAACAAAATTTATTCTAGCAAAACAAGCAATTAGCATCTTTAAATTTTATATTTTTAAGTACCAAAAATAACTCCTGTCTTTTGTATTATTCCTTGAATAGGATGTTTTCTATGATTTGATCATTTAGTTTCCCAGTAGATTTTAACAGTTGATACAGTTGGTTAACTTTTATTTATAAGATAAAATATATTTTAGACAAACATTTATTGTCTTAATAATTTTTAGATTTAGTCATTATGCAATCCTAAAACAGATTTGAATCACATGATTTTATTTTACAGATTATTTTAAAATAAATTTAGAAAATATAGTAAATAACCAAATAACAAGATGCTGTATATTGTAACCTGTCTGCAGACTATTTTTGAAGGTTAAGATCGGTTTTTCTAGTTTTGCATTAAAAATATATTATCTCTCACTAATCATAATCACTTCTTGTATTGAATCTACTAAATACAATACAGTTTTTAAATATATATTTTATGTTACTCAAAATATAAATCATCTCTTCATTTAAATTCTTCCACGCCCATTTCTGTTTTAAATTTTTCTTAAAGAAAAAAAATTATATAATAAATAAATAATTATTTCCAGAAAATTCCACAAACCTATTCTTGCTATATCTTTTTTTATATCCAAATTTATTCAAGCATTTCTTTTTGTTTCTAATTCTAGCATTAAATCTTCTATGACAATTTTCAAATATTTTGTTGTCTGGTCAAAAACATTCTATGTAATTAATTAAAACTCTACTTGTTTACCCCCAAATATAAATTTATTTAATAAATTAATTACATGTTGAAAAGGGATGGTGTTAATTAAGTAAAGAGCATGATATTGATGTGAATGAGAACTTTTTGTGCATAAACTTAAATTATATGCATTTGGTATCACCTATTGCACTGAATAATTAATCTTTCCAATCTATTTTATACCATAAATCTTTACAATGTTATTTTTCTAATTTTTATTTACAATGAATCCTATTTCACTTATGCTTTCAATATTTGTAATTTTATAATAAAGTATATGTCCACTTTTCAAATTGATTGTTTTTTAATTTTCCTCCAAATTTCATAATGTTCAATAGTGTCTCATTTAATATTATGTAATCATTTTCCAATTTGCATAATCTCATTAACTTGAAAGTATTCTACAATTATGAGAAAAGTTTATAGTAGAATGGCAACCTAAATAGTAACCTGGGTAGTCTTAGAACTCTCTTCTTGCAATCATCATCTATGTATGGTTTTTACTAAAGATTTTATTTCCTACAAGGTTTGAAGGCCATAATTTATTGTTGTCCATTATGATTGATATATTTTAAAAAACATAATTACTCACATATATCTTGCCTTCAAAATCACTCTAACATTGCCTCATTTAAGAAATATTTATCATTTAAGAAGGCACTGTGATGTTTTTTAGACTTAAGATTAGAGGTTAGAATCACTAAAGTAACTACATTAGATGATGCATATTGGTGAGAAAACCTAAAAAGTGTTTATTTACAATATGAATAATCACATAGTAATAACAATTACAACATAATGATTATGGAATGGACATTAAAAAATTGTCCTGTTCATTTCTTTTAAAGCTTCAAGAATTTAAATCAAAGAATCTACTTTCAGTTAACAACAGACTTTTTTATACAATCAAGGGTATCATATATGTGAATGTAAATATGAGTACATAAATAAATATCAATAATAAAAATAGATGACTGAATACTTGGTGATAAATGTAATTATAAAATAATATAGATGAAAGAATATCTGATCTTTAATATAAGATGAATGAAAAAAATTATAAAAAAATGAAATTTAAATATTTATTAAATTAATATATTGTGCAAATTTGTATGTCCCTAATTATACATTGATATTATTATTTAAAATACGAGTTCATATTAATTCTAAAATTATATAAATAAAAGAAACTAAAATGAAAGTTATTATCTACTTACATTTTTTTCTAATAGTAATTACTAATAATTTAATCAAATTAATTATTGATTCTATATTACTAAATGTGTTTTTTAATGAATTATATTTATTTATGTCGTGTCAGTAAAGTCGTAAGTTTTGATTATATTAATAAACATAAGTTTTTGCTATAATATTTTTGGGGGAATTTTCAACAATTTGAATGTTCCCATTGATTTATGCATAAATTGATTACTATTTTATATATTTTATAATCATAGATTGGTGACTTGAATGAGTTCTATTTCTCAGTGTCTCTTTTCTCCTTTTTCATTATTGTCTTTGTCTTCTTTTTTGTTATATATATATATAGTGTTTAAAATTGTGACTATTGTGTATAATAAAAAGAAAAATAAATGTATTTTTAAAAAAATAATATATAACATAGAACTTTTAAAATGATTAAAAGTGAAAATCCAAGCTAGATGAGCTTTTATTCACAAAGCTCCAAATCTTAGTAAAATTGATTACAGAAAAAAAAAATCTTTGAAGATCAGAACTAAAATAAAATCTTATGATACGTGCTATCAGATGAAAAGCTAGACAGACATTAAAATAAAACTTTTGTCGTCTAAAGCTAGATTTGCAACTTTTCAAGTTAAGAATATGCGTTCATCAACTCGATAGATTATAGATGTATTTTCTAACAAAAGTGAAATGCGTAGGGATTATGCTTTTTTTTTAAATTAAAAGAGTATTATATAAATAAATTCAAACAAAAATGGTGATCATGTGATGTTTATTAGGTTATAAATAAATTTACAGAATGAAATATATATATATTGGTATTTTTTTTGATTAAATAAAAACTTTGTAATTTTTTACCCCCACTAATCTCTGAATTAAAAAAAAAAAAACAAGAAGCATCTAAACTTTATCTTTACAATTTTATATTTCATTATATATATATATATATGAAGTATTGCTATTTTAATGTTTTATATGCGTTTTAACAGCTTAAAATTCAACATTGTCAAGTGTTGGTGGCCTAGTGGTTATCATAGCTGCCTTCCAAACAGTTAGCCCAGGTTCGCTTCCCGGTCACTGCATTTGACATATGAAAAAAAAAATTAACATGCTATAAATAGCTCATTTCAGATCACAGGTCATTGGAACAGATCTTCATAAAGAACAATGGAGCACGCACAACTTATTATGATTGCCATTTCTGGATAATAAGTCTTTAGGCAAGTGTTTATAATGTTTTATCCTCCAGATAAAAATAGTTTAGATACCCATTTGTCGATTAATATTGGATGATAAGTTGAAGGGAATGTAGTATAATAATTTGAAGAAAAAAATTCTAACCCAGAGTGTGGCGATGTCATATAAAACACTATCATTATTACATAATGACACAATATGTATATATTAATAATTTCTTGTTAATTTTTATCTTTTCTTCCCTGATTTTTTTTTCCGAGAACTTCATCTGCAGCTTCTATTTTACTTTAAACCTTCCATTTTTATAGTTTTTTTTAATAAAATTATTCATTTAACACTTGGTTTTAAACAAAATATTTATTACTATTTAATTAAGATATAAATAATAAAGCAATTAATAGTTTGCATAAAAGAATGTATTTTAATTAAAAGGAGAGAATGCAAAAAAACACTTTAAATTTCCAATATTTATTCCATTCGTTATTGTATGGCAGCTATTATTGCCGCGACATTTTTAATAAAATAAAATTTCTTCTATTTTCATCCAAAATTGTAAATTGTGAATCAAGAAACAATTGTAAATTCAATTTTAAAATTGAAGATACATAATGCTAAACATTTATATTTCAGATATAGACAGCTACTAAATTAAAATTTTGTTCTTGGTCTCTTATAACTGATCTTATAAATGTCCGAAAGATATCTTATTTTTTCGAGTTTATTTCTATGCTTAATGTATTTGTAAACAAATGTTATAATATTTATTTTTGCTTTTTGTTTAGATTTTCGCATTTATAAAATCCTATTTTTTTTAATTATGGCATCAATTTTTTTTATAATTGCCATTGTAATTTCTGATATCCATTTTGATTTTTTGGATTTTATGTTTATTTTACTCAAATTACTTTTAAATCCCTTTTCAATTATCCTTGTTTTACTTTTATTCATGCTTTATCTAGTTTACTATTAATTACATCTAAAACCTTAATTTCTACTAAATATATGTATATTATAATGAAGATTTTTTTCCTGTCAAACGATAAAAATAAAATCTTTTTGTGTCATACAAGGATGAATGCAATTTCACCAAAACGTTAACAATTTAAACAAAAATTTAAAACACGATATGACCCCAAAAAAGATTTTATTTTCAATATATAAATAACCTAGCCTAAGCTTATAATTTTTTTGCCAGATTCATCCTAAGTTTGACATGAATAATTTATGAATTGGTACAATCTTCCCTTAAGCAAATTTTTGTTATATAAACTAAGATATTCTATTTCTATAATAAAAAAATAAAATTGATTTACTCTGTACAGGCTGATTTAAAATGCTAAATATAGTTTATATCAAAATGAACAAAGTTATTTGTTATTGTTTTTTTTATTAACTAAAAATTCATTATAAAATAAGATGTTATTTACAGAAATATATACTTGTTTTGAGTACAGCAGAAATATCCCTACCATGGTAGGCTATAGGAAGATTGTAATCCATATACATAAACAAAAAAATAGTTAAAAACTTTGTCTTTAGGTAACATTCTTTTTAAAAAAAAAAAAAAAACATAATTAATTTACATATATTTACATTAAAATAATGTATTTTATATTAGGAGAAAAAGGATATGTGTAAAGTTGAATTGCTTAAGCAATAATAATTTGTCAATAAACTATAACTAACAAAATGTAATGGTTAATTTATATCTACAATTTTTATAACAGTAGTATCAATTATCTGTGATTCAAAAAATATTAATAAAAATAGACATTAATAAAAGTTTCTAAAGTTTAATTTTTAATTTATAATGCAGCCATTGTGTCTTGAAATTACAAAATGTCTTAAACAAGTTCCAACAATAAATTTTATATCTCTTTTGGATCTTTATTTTTAAAGTATTCAAACTTGAATTTTTTTTTATTTATTTATAAAATTTCTATTTACTTTATTAATAATAAAATACATAATGTTTATTTTTATATAAATATAAAATTTTTATATAGTATTAATTAAAACAATAAATCAGAACAATAATGTATTTTTACTGATTAATCTTTTTTCATTTGTACACTCTCGTTTAATATAGAGGTCAGATTTTTGTCCCATCTTTCCAATTAAAAAATGAATGTATATTTTCTTTAAAAAAATTTAAATAAATTTTAAAAATTTGTTTTTTCTTCAGTAATTTTTTTTATCCTTAGCAATTGCTTAAAATACAACAATGATCATGAAATAAATAATCTTATTGTACTAAGGAAAATAACAGGTTGCTTGCTGCAATTAAATTTATTAATATAGAATTTTAATAACTGAAAGACAGGCTTATTTATACCTGTCTATATATATATATTGTAAATATCGATAAGTCTATCTATATTTTAAAAATTATCATTTGTTATATATAAAAAAAAAAACCTCTTTGAGTTGATGTTTATATATGAAGTATTATTATTGTTTATGGTTATTAGGTATAGTTATTGTTTGAAGTTATTATTTTATTTATATGTTGATGGTACATCGTTATGAATATTTAATTATTATAAATAAATAAAGACATATAAATTGTTGATTATATAAAAAAATTATTTTATTTGCAGTGATTATTAAAAAAATGCAATATTATTATTTATGTATATTTTTAAAGCTGTCAAATAAATTTTCAATTTAATATTTTTAATATATATATGCTTGATATTTTATTTTTTTTTAATGTTAATTGTTTAAAAGAAAACATGTGTAACGAGGGTTTTAAAAACAGCATTTGCTAGCACGTGAAACAACAGCAACAACAATAAAAGAAGCCATTATTATTATTATTAAGATAGTAATAAAACCAACTGAAGGATAAAATTTTGTTGTACTTTGTTTCTTTGAAATTACCATTCTTCAGAATATTGGAATAAGATAGATTTCTATGGTAAATACATAAATCATGACAGGCTAATAGGGATATATCGCAGCCAAGAGGCTGCACCATTTTCTTTCATTTATTCCAAGGCAGTTTTAAAAGAAAAAACTAAGAAAATTTCAATACATATATTTCATCGCGTCTGAAGCCGAAATTTGACATAGCTATCTGGAATCTATAATGGTCAATCTAATAATAATCTGGAGGTAACTAGAATTAATATATTGGATTTAACATTTCAATTTATTTATTTATTTTTCAAGGAAAGAAATTTTAGAAGGATAAAAATATACATATATCCAAGAATTGACAATTTTCTCTAACGTGATAATTTCCTCACCTTCACTAGAATGCATTCTAATATTAAACGGATAAAGAAATAAAACAAAGGAATAAGTTGACTTTTGAAGGAAAACTGGACATGTGAACTTTGAAAGGTAGTTAATAATTTTATATGTATAAATGATATATAAATATATTTTTGAGATTGATATTTTTGTTTACTTTTATTTTTCATTATAAAAATATAACGTTTTATAAATAGTCAATTCAAGCGTCTTGTTTTCTAACAGCGATAAACGTTTAACAGGTGTTAAAATTAATACTTAAGTAATTTAAAATCTTAAAGTATGGCTTATAGGTTTGGGTTGTATATGAGTTGTTATATATATTTTAATAAGTAAATTTATATTCGTAAATGTTTTTATTATAAAATGTTTTATCATTAATTTATTTATTTTCATTTTTTTTTAAACTTCGTATAATAATTCTTATGCATGCCAAAACAATAATTATATGTATTTGCTGTATGTAATATTTTTTTTTTATTATTTTAAATATCTGAAAAGTATAAGTATGGATTTGTATTTATATTGATATCTACTTGTTAAGCATAGATATGTCTTTATATATTTAATATATATACTTATTGCAAGTATATATGTATATTTATTATTTGGGTTTGTATTTAAAACATTGATATTACCTAAAATTAAACCATAATATAAAATAAAGGATGTACTATTTGTTTTATAAGTAACGTCTTTGTAATTTATTTGAAAGAGCGGTAATATATTATTCTTATTTTTCTTTTAATGCTAGAGTCATTATGAAATTAATTGAATTCACAATTTATTTATATATAACCGGGATAATTTTGTCTTTCTTCAATTTAAATGGAATGCAGCAAGTACGTTCCATTACATTTGGCGCAACAACTAGGGCTCGAAATAAGCTAATTAGGGCTTGAAATACCCCACATACCTGAGAGATGTGTAGTATATATATATTGATATGAGATATGTAGTTTAAAGAAAGAGAAGCATTTTTGTGTGTTTAATTTTTTATATATAAATGAAAATATTTTGGCCTTATGTTTAGATGGTGATGGTTACTGTTATTGTATTTTTTTTAATGATGAAAGATAAATATAGTCATGAAGCAGTTTAATTTCAATTTAAAAATTATATTGATGGTGTTAAATTATAGCATAATAATTTTGTCCATATTTGGAAAGTTTATGTTGTAGAAAATCTATAATTTTGAGGGTTAGATTGGATATTTGATTGTTGGAGTTTGGTTGGTTCTGTTGCAAGTATTGATGTTGGATGGGGAATTTTTGTCATTGTCTTGAGGATGTGATGCATTCATGTCACTTGTGATTGATTGATCTCATTTATTGCTCCAACCCAAATTTTGATGTTTATTATTATTTATCATGAAGCAGTTAACAGTAGTCCTGCCATGATTTTACCTTTAAGACTCCAGAGAGAGTAAGGTATAATTATTTTTGATATATGTATAATATTTGCCTCTAAGTCTCCCAAAGATGAGCAAGGAAATATTTTATAAATAATAGCCCCTAAGACTTGGATGTAAGGAGGGCAGTGTAATAGTGTTTTCAGAAAATTATTATGGGTTGTAGTAGCTTGGATAGAATGAAATGTGATGGTCATCTAAGTGTTCATGAAACATTGTATGCTTTGGGAGTAATGATTGAATTCTTTTATCTATATCAAAGTTGTGAAGTGCTAATCAATCTTTTGGCTGTCAGTATCTGTCGGATCTTTGGAGGAATAGATAAGTATATAACTTAAATATATAACACCAAACTTAAGGGCTTGGTTAATTGACTATTCTGGGTGACAAATAATCTATTACATTGATTATCAATTAGGGTTTGAAAACAAGTATATTAATGTTATATTTTCCATTATAAGTGACTTTTAAACATGAAGTTCAATTAGTGAATGTTTGTTGATAATAAATTGCATTAGTACAATTTTAGTAAAATAGTGTTTTGGGCACAAAAGCTAATAATTAGTGAAGTTGATTTTTTTTTTTTTATGTATATAAAATGTTATTAAGTTTTAAGGTCCAGAAAATTTATAGGCATCAATTTAAGCATTTTATATTTAACTACCATTATTTTGAATGAGAAAGTTGTCTCACTATATTATCAAATTAGTTATTTTTAAGGCATGCAAACATTTAGTTGTATTTTAAATATTTCAAGGTTATATTGAATTTGATATGAAATTTCCACATTTCAATATTGTATAAGTGTAGAATATTTATTATCATTAAATATAAATAAATGTTATTTAGTGATATCAGTTGTTACTCTCTACATATATATATATTTTAGAGAAATTTGTTGATGTTATGGTGATAGATGAGATTTTTTTTTTTAAGCCAAGAAGTTCATGAGTTCAAATAACTGAAATTTAGATTGTCGGATAGCTATTATGTATTATAAAATTAAAAAGGCTTGTACTTTGCTTAGTTGAATAATTGCTTGTTGGAATAATGATTGGGGATGGTGAGCCCTTGATCTGTGGTAATTACTACATAGAAATATATATATATATATATATATAAAAAAAATATCTAAGATATATATATATATATATATATATATATTTCTTAGATATTTTTTTTTGTATAATATTGCAGTTCTAATAATAATGGATAACAATAGTAATAAAATGCCAGTTAGTGGTGATTTTGATTTAAGAGATTTTATGGAAAAATTTAGAGCTGAGATAAACACAAATTATGAGAGACTAGAGTCTAAATATGATAAACTAGAATCTAGATTAAAAACAAATTCTGATGAACTTTCCCAGAAACTAGAATCTAGATTAAAAACAGATTCTGATGATCTTAGAGCTGAGATGAAAACCAACTCTAATGAATTAAAAGATCTTAGAGCTGAGATAAAAACGAATTCTGATGAACTTTCCCAGAAACTAGAATCTAGATTAAAAACAAATTCTGATGAACTTTCCCAGAAATTAGAGACTAGTTTAAAAAATAACTCTGATGAACTAAAAGAGGAACTTAGAACTGAGATGAAAGTCAATTCTAATAAATTTTATAAGGAAATAAAAGATGAATTAAAAGCTCTGGTAGATAATAGTGTTAGAAGAGTAGAAGTAAAATTTGATGAAAAGATGGAAAAATACAGAGAAGAGACAATGGTTGAAGCTAATTCTTTAAAAGCAAAATTTGAGGAAATAAGTAGTGAAATGAGGGAAGAAAATCAAGGAATTATAGCCAGATTAGAAGTAGTTGAAAGAAAGACTATAAAGAAACCTAAAATTTTTGATGAATACTATAGTGAGGATAAAAGAATTGATGAATCTGTAGAAATAAAATTAAATTCTTTAGGTGAAAAATATCTAAAGTTATTAGACAATGAATTACCAAAGATTACGGATAATACCAGTAATAAATTTAAAGATAAAATGCAAAATCTAGTTCAAAAATGTACCATTAATTGTGGAAACGTTTATACAAAAATTAATATTTACAAAGAAATATTCTTTACAAGAATTAACAATATAATATGTAATGTAAATTTTATGAAAGTAGAAATTGATCCAAATAGAGATTTAGGCAAAGCCAAAATAAAACTTAAATTCAGAAGTAAGGAGAAAATTAAAATAGATTTTCTTAAAGAGATAATTTATCCCAATAAAAATATGAAGAAAATTAAAGTAAAATTCAAAGAGATGAGTAGAGAGAAGTTTAAAATAAATTATCTTAAAGGAAGTATAGATTTTATAAACGATATTGGAAAAGCCAAAGTTAGACTTAAAGTTATAGAAGGAAAGATAAATAATATTGATTTTCTTAGAGAGAATATTGACAAGGAAAGAGATGTAGGGAAAGCAAAGGTAAAATTTAAAAGAATAAATGAAAAGATATTTAATTTAATTCTTAGCAGAAAGATTATTGATAAGGAAAAAGAAATTGGCAAAGCCAAAATTAAACTTAAAATGAGAAGTGATGATGTGATTAGTAAAGATTTTCTTCGAGAAAATATAGCTAAGGAAAGAGATTTAAATAAACCTAAAGTTAAACTGAAAAGACTTAATATAGAACAGAATGATTTTCAAAATGATTTTCAGAAATTTTTTTTTTAATGCTGAAGTTGTATTACATCAATCTGATTTGCAATTTTTAAAGGATTATTTGGAAAATTTGAATGAATACCATTCAAAATTGTCCAGAGAATTATTTTTAATTGAACGTAGAACAAGTGAAGTAAAATAAAGACTTACTCAAGTTGACGATGTTTATAAAGATAGTCAAAGGAAAAGTAAGATTATCTGATAAAATAGCAACTGTTATTGATAAAGTTAAGAATTATGTTAATGCTTATGATCAAGTTACTATTTATGTAAAGAATATAGATGCAGAATCTAAGGAATTCATAGCAAAATCTTTAGGTACTTATCTCAAAATTATTCAAAAGCAATTGAATTATACCAAAATGCTATATGAAAATCTTGTAAATTAAAGCAAACTTCTTCACAAAGTTCAACATACTGGAAATTCTTTACAAGAAGAATTAAAAAGGCACTTTTGATTATTATTATTTTTTTTTTTAAGAAAACTTGGACAAATATCTAGATGATCTGAAAGATAGATATAAATAAATGAATATGGTTATTAATATGAAAAATAATATTCTTTAAACCATGTTAGTCCTTAGAAAGATTACAAATTTGAGAAGTTTTTCGATATCTCATAATTCATTAGTTATCTGCAAAGACATTTTTTTTTTCGGTGGATTAGAGGGTATTGTAAATATCGATAAGTCTATCTATATTTTAAAAATTATCATTTGTTATATATAAAAAAAAAAACCTCTTTGAGTTGATGTTTATACATGAAGTATTATTGTTTATGGTTATTAGGTATAGTTATTGTTTGAAGTTATTATTTTATTTATATGTTGATGGTACATCGTTATGAATATTTAATTATTATAAATAAATAAAGACATATAAATTGTTGATTATATAAAAAAATTATTTTATTTGCAGTGATTATTAAAAAAATGCAATATTATTATTTATGTATATTTTTAAAGCTGTCAAATAAATTTTCAATTTAATATTTTTAATATATATATGCTTGATATTTTATTTTTTTTTAAATGTTAATTGTTTAAAAGAAAACATGTGTAACGAGGGTTTTAAAAACAGCATTTGCTAGCACGTGAAACAACAGCAACAACAATAAAAGAGGCCATTATTATTATTATTAAGATAGTGATAAAACCAACTAAAGGATAAAATTTTGTTGTACTTTGTTTCTTTGAAATTACCATTCTTCAGAATATTGGAATAAGATAGATTTCTATGGTAAATACATAAATCATGACAGGCTAATAGGGATATATCGCAGCCAAGAGGCTGCACCGTTTCTTTCATTTATTCCAAAGCAGTTTTAAAAGAAAAAACTAAGAAAATTTCAATACATATATTTCATCGCGTCTGAAGCCGAAATTTGACATAGCTATCTGGAATCTATAATGGTCAATCTAATAATAATCTGGAGGTAACTAGAATTAATATATTGGATTTAACATTTCAATTTATTTATTTATTTTTCAAGGAAAGAAATTTTAGAAGGATAAAAATATACATATATCCAAGAATTGACAATTTTCTCTAACGTGATAATTTCCTCACCTTCACTAGAATGCATTCTAATATTAAACGGATAAAGAAATAAAACAAAGGAATAAGTTGACTTTTGAAGGAAAACTGGACATGTGAACTTTGAAAGGTAGTTAATAATTTTATATGTATAAATGATATATAAATATATTTTTGAGATTGATATTTTTGTTTACTTTTATTTTTCATTATAAAAATATAACGTTTTATAAATAGTCAATTCAAGCGTCTTGTTTTCTAACAGCGATAAACGTTTAACAGGTGTTAAAATTAATACTTAAGTAATTTAAAATCTTAAAGTATGGCTTATAGGTTTGGGTTGTATATGAGTTGTTATATATATTTTAATAAGTAAATTTATATTCGTAAATTTTTTTATTATAAAATTTTTATCATTAATTTATTTATTTTCATTTTTTTTTTAAACTTCGTATAATAATTCTTATGCATGCCAAAACAATAATTATATGTATTTGCTGTATGTAATATTTTTTTTTTATTATTTTAAATATCTGAAAAGTATAAGTATGGATTTGTATTTATATTGATATCTACTTGTTAAGCATAGATATGTCTTTATATATTTAATATATATACTTATTGCAAGTATATATGTATATTTATTATTTGGGTTTGTATTTAAAACATTGATATTACCTAAAATTAAACCATAATATAAAATAAAGGATGTACTATTTGTTTTATAAGTAACGTCTTTGTAATTTATTTGAAAGAGCGGTAATATATTATTCTTATTTTTCTTTTAATGCTAGAGTCATTATGAAATTAATTGAATTCACAATTTATTTATATATAACCGGGATAATTTTGTCTTTCTTCAATTTAAATGGAATGCAGCAAGTACGTTCCATTACAATATATATATATGTGTGTGTGTGTGTAATATTAGGGTATGAGCACAGACTTTCACATGACCCACCACTCTCCACTCCATCTAATAATACTGCTACACTTAAACACATATATGTTGAAAAGATAAATAATTACCAATATACGTATTTCATGCTAAACCAGCAATCATCAGTTGGTCCAGATTATCATCTCTACACATATATATATCTGAGCACTTATAGTATATATGTGTAGAGATGATAATCTGGACCAACTGATGATTGCTGGTTTAGCATGAAATACGCATATTGGTGATTATTTATCTTTTCAACATATATGTGTTTAAGTGTAGCAGTATTATTAGATGGAGTGGAGAGTGGTGGGTCATGTGAAAGTCTGTGCTCATACCCTAATATTAATATAGAATTTTTTTTTTTTTTTTAAAGTGAGTAATACTAATATTTGTGTGGGCATACTATACTCTCTCCATATATATTGTACCCTTACTTCTCGATGTATAATATAGTTTGAAATACGACTAGCTCAATTAAATTATAATGCTTAATTCAAATTTGCATATCTATCTTTAATTTACTTTATAATATCATATTCTAATTAAATTTATCATCAATTATTAAAATCAATATAGTTCTATAGTATGTACTAATTAACTAAGTATTTATCAAAATCATGAGACTGTGAAGTAAAGTTACAAAGCAATAAGTAGATTTACATTGAGTCAATATCTTCCAAGACACTGTCTCAATGGCATAAGAATACTATTACCTCCTTACTATCCTATTACTACATCTACAGCATTCTTATGGCTTTGAAATAAAATAAATTATCTTTAATAATAATAAAAATAAATCTTAACTTTTATTTTTAAAATATAATTAAATAATCTCAGGTTCTTCTAATTATCTTAAAGTAATGATAACTCATGTAAATAAGTATGATATGGGATTTTATATCAAACCTAAATACACCTAACTTATTTTAATAATTATAATACTAATCTTAGAGTATAACCTAATCTTATCTATTTCTGATATATCATCAATCATTAAATAAATAATCATATGTATATCTTTTATTTTCATATAGCATCTTAATTTTGGAATAGATCAAAATCTTATAATTCAATAATCTGTGGCAATAAATAATATTGTACTCTTATATTATGCATTATAATTATTCTATGACCATTGTAATATAATGTAATAATGTCAATCAATTCTCATAAATGATAATCAGGAAAATATTATATTTATTTCTAAAATAATATTAATAAATTCACATTGTGCAAATATTATGTTTCTTCAAATTATCTGCTGTCAAATGCTGTGGTGCAAAATAATGAACTCGACACACTTTTAAAACAAATTAAACAAATTTATTTACATTAACTTTGATTAAGAATCTATTTACAATATTTACAGTTCAAAATTAGAAAAACAAAGGAAAATAAAATATATAAAAATATTAATACAAGATGTTTACACTGTTATTAACTTATACTCTTAATAAATAATTGATACATTCTTTTAAAATGCTGTACTAATAACATTGAAGTATGTTTTCGAACCTACACTTTAAATACATATCAGTATGCTTCAATTATTACAAATAAATTTATGTAAATACTGTTTATGTAGCATATGTAAACAATTAAATTTTAATAATTAAATCGCTACATCAATTAAGTATTATTATTATTCATTTCATCATGTATTAGCATGTGTTCACTTTATTATTAGTACTACTTTAATATCATAATATAGAAATCAATGTATTTTTGTAATGTAATAACAAATAATTGATTACAATTTTATATTTCACTTAATGCAATTTATGCTACATGTTTTACTAAATATGCATTACATATATGTACTGTTAAATAATAATATTTAAATTATTCATTAATTTCAAATTCATAAAGTATTATATTAGATAAATTCTATGATTCTTTTCTATGTAAAATTATTACTTTACTTTATGTGTTATTCTACTCCTTCTTAATAACTTTCTATCTACAAAACATCCTCTAAACTTATTTAAACTTTCCGGAAAATAATCATTGATTTTAAATAAAACTGATTATCCAAACTATTTATACTACGTCATCTATATTCAGTAAACCCTTAATTCAAACATAAACTTCTACATAAAACTTAACTTAATTTATCCAATAAAATAAAAATAAAAATATAGACTTTGAGATCTCTTCCTAACTTGAAATAAAATAATTACTTGTATGAATAATAAATATAATTCTAATACTCCAACATAATAATAATAAAAATAAAAATCAAAATTTATTTACGAAAGAATCATATAATTATTTCTAAGCTTCTTATGTAATGTTGTATCATATTTATATCATAAATTCAAATTATGCATATTTAAATAAAACTGTTACTGCCAATATAATGTGTGTGTATTTTTAAAATATTCATACATTCATTCAACAATAACATATCATTCGGTTGATCTAAAGAAAACATATTAAATACATTAAAATTATTATTATTATACAATTTTTACCATCAATAATGATTTAATGTACAGTCCATCTTCCAATATTCTTCGGAATTACAGCTTCATAAAATAATTCACATTTACACTCACGATCATTCTTAAAAATATTCTGTGTTATATTAATTATAAAATAAACTTATGCAATTAATCATTATATTATTTTTTAGTTATTATTTTAAGAAATGTACCTATCTTATTTTAATAGATTAATAATATTTAAATTTTATGTTAGATAAATAAAACAGAATTTATATTACATAACTCCAGCGATGTATCCTTTTCACCATAAAGTTCTTTAATCCTAGGCACACATTCACTAGAACACCATTTCCTGTTTCCGGTCCATCACGTGTTTTTTTAAAAGTTTATGAAAAATGATAACGTTCTTTTAAAACAAAATAAAAGTTAATTCTTCCATAAGAAATAAAATAAATTAAAATAGTTTATAGGATCCTGTTTTAGTTCTTTCTAGAATATTATTCAAAAGTTATTATTTTAAATTAGTCTATAGTTTATGAAAAATTATCATTTAATTATTTTAAATTGACTGGGACGTCCACATATTATTTGTGCATTCCATAACCAAAATATCCAGGTAAGAATAAGCTTCTTTATTTATAAACGACCAGCGTTTAAATTATTTCAATATACTACTTTTATTATATTAAGACTTTTAGCTAATTATATTCTCAATTTATTTGCCTTTTAAAATTGTCAATATTCAGTCTTTTAAACATACAGACTTAACAAGGCAAGTATTTATAAAACTACTTTCATTTTTAATATCTTTACTTAAGATATATTTTTAAATTTATAGCTTGCAAAAAATACTTTCTTCATAAAGAAGTATTTTATTCTCTAAAATATCTATTTTCTAATAGTCACTAGTAATTAGCTTTTAAAATTATATACTGTCCAAAATACTACTTTTCTCCATCTCGTAATTTTCCGAACTAATCCAGCGTTTGTCATATTTCTAAGGTAAAGTTTCCGATATATTTTCACTATATATGATGTTCCCATGACTATTTGCTTGTAAATTGAGCTTAGTAGAGACGACCGATAGGGAAAAAATTAAGTTAATACTGCATGTCTATCATTTAAAACTTTTATAACTTATTTACAAGACACTCTTATAATTTTGAAAAATGATTTTAAAAGCGTCTATAAAAATTTACGTAGCTATTTTAATAACACAATTAACTTGAAAAATCAATCACAAAGTCCTCTCCTAACAATTGACCTGAGCTTTTATACCGGAAGAAACTTCCCATTTGATTGGTAGATTAAACAATCAACTTTGCTGGCTTATTTACATATTTTACCAACAACACAAAATTAAAAATAAATAATGACTTATTTAATATTTAATATTTATTACATTATTAAATTTCTAAAATAATCTTTATCATTTATTTAAATCCACTAAATATCTTTTTAAAATATATTATCTTACTTGATTTTAATTTTAACTTTTATAAGATTATTTAAAATAAACTAAGTCTTTTTTATACGTTATATTTTTAAAGCAATATTTTAAAAATCAGATTTAATATTCTACATTGATTTATCTTTATTTTATCTCGTGATAGCTCACGTATTATTTATAAATTTTATAACATGATTTTTAAAATAGTTCTGCAACTTTACTAAACAACTTCCAAGCATGTGTGTGTATATTTAATTAACATCTGTTTCTACTACAACACAAGAAACGCTTGTCATCGTCTAAAAATAAACTAACAATTGCATTTTTTAAAATAAATATTTTTTAAATAAATAAGATATTATAATAGATTTTAAAATAATTATCCAATATTATTAAAATCAAATATTAGTCTTCTATTTAAGTACTTATAATAATTAAAATATTTATATTCTTTTATAATATTATTTTATCAACAATAAATATATGCATTTAATTTTAACTTGTCTTTTTTTTTAGCTTTAAATATTTATTTATTAAATATATTAATGCAGTATTGATTATGGCCATTTTTTCCCAACCATATATTATAATCATCATCATTTAAAATGTCTCTCTTTATATCAGCACAATTTCACATATCAAATACTCATAGATTGCCTTAATTAAACCCTTTGAAATATTACCATAAGCAAAATTAACATCACATATTCAAATATATCTTAAATTTAAAATTTTTAATAGATTAGCACAAAAATTAAATGGTGACCCATACAAAAGGGCACAATATATATATATATATATATATATATATATATATATATATATATATATATATATTTTTTTTTTTTTTTCTATTGTAAATATATGTTCAAAATACATATGATTTACAATGAGCTATTATTCACTAATTTTAATATTTATGCCAAAGTTTGGAACCAAAAGTCATGTATACCAGAAATAACTATAAACAACTCTAAATACAAAAAATATTCATGTAAAAAAATTAATGTAGACTCCTTTAACTAGTAACTAAATATTTATATTATGCTAGAAGCATTATTAAATATCATTAACCATAAATTTCAAGCATCAAAACAAATAAATTTGCACTGAAAGTGTTTCTCCTAAAAAATTATTTATATATAATCTTCAGAAAAAATCTCCAAGTCATACTTTATTTGCTTTGATGCAATGTTTCTTTTATTTAAAAAGTATTTTTCTATTCAGTTTCTGATACTGATTTTGAAATATTTGTATTAAGAGTAAATAATTATATTTTAGTTGTTAAAATTACATGTAATACAAGAGGTGTTTATGGAATATAAGCATTAGAATGATTTTTGGTGATCTAGAACAGACAATGAGTTATTTGGTATTAGATAACTGCTATGGATATATAGCATTTGGAAAACTGTGTAAATCTTTGGCCATCAAATTTTGTAAAAGCAGAGTTTAAATATTCATTAAGCTACTTGAAAATAAGAAAATATATAATTTCAGATTGTGAATACATATTATTATATCACTAAGATAAATATATACTGTACTTTTTCTGAATATATTATACATGTAGCTACAGTTACCATGACCCAGAATCTGTTAGTAGAGAAACATATTACATATGGCTGTCCATAACAAAAGCTTTACCAATGATCATCAGAGTTTGACATTGTACTTTGTTAAATCTCATAATCACATTCTAATAAAGTAGCTACCATGCTAAATGAAACTTCTTCAAAAAAAGTTGATTCTCTGGTTGAACCTTCATCAACATCCTATTAATTTAAAATATTGTCATGTGCATCCAGCATTGAATATAAAATCATCTTTGTACATTATTCTCAAGACTTAATGATGTATTGCACTTTCAGTTTTATTAATATTTAATTGTGGACCATCTTTATCTAAAATTTTATTAGAATGGACTTATCACACCTTATCTTTCTCAAATATTGATTTCATGTAGATTTGTCTGAATTATTTCAAAAGTAAAGACTAAAGTTTTTTACATTTTTTTTCCAATAGTGACATAATAATTTGATTACATTCAATCAAAGCTGCATTTAAAATATTATCATTATAATTTAAAAATTTCTATATATTACTTTTTGAATGTATGTTTTGACTATAGGAGCACTCCTGCTAAAAATGGTGAGAAATGAAAATAACCTAAAACCTTCCATAAAAATTGTGCGTACATAAAAATAATAACAATATTTTTAAAACAAAAAGTACTACTGGTAAATAGTGTCTCAATTGTCGTTTGGATTACATGAAGTGCTTTATGGTGGTGGTGCTTTCTCTCTACTGCTTTTTTCCATATGTTTTTTATGAAGGCTCTTTTTTGTGTGTGCAGTTTTAATAATTTCATAAATTTATTTACCATATTTTCATTAGAGTTTTCATAAATAGGTGGAATTTCATCTTTCAAATAGAACTTATTTACAGAATAGCAAAGATGATAATATGCATAATGAAAACAATTTCATTGGCCATTATTAATGGATTATATATGCTTTTTCTTAACTAAATTTTATATTGCATATTTAAACTAAACTATTTTGTATATATAATTAGAAAAGGAGATATGAAATTATAGCATTATCGCTTTTCGGATAAATAATCATTTTTTAACGATAAAATTTATCACTTTTTTTCATTATCTTTAAAATCATTTTTATTTTAATTTATTTTCTATTGTTTTTAAAGAGTCATATATATATATTTAGCAATAAAATGTTTTTATATAAATTTATGCAGATTAATTTATTGAAAAGTGATAGGCGTTGATATAAAAAAAACTACCCCTTTTTTTAAACAAAAGTCCATATCAAGAGGGTTAAAATGTTGAAATATTTTTTGAATATATAAACCAATAACTAAAAATTGAAGCTGAAAATTATAGATTAACTATACATGGAAAAAAAAATGCATCAAAATTGATTTTAATATTATATATGTAGAAAAAAGAAAAATTAACACTCTGAAAAATGCAATTTTTAAATAATGAAAACTTTTAATCCTTCAATATTTTAGGTCTAATTTTTAATGCGAACATTCATCCACTATTCTGACATATTTTGAAATTTTTTTTTTCCAAACTTATTTTCTGCAATAAGTAAATACAGCACATTTGCAATTTGAATTTTTTTTTTTATTTCATTATAATTATTTATTTGATTTAGGAATAAATAAATAAAGCTCATTTACAAGACATGCTAGGTATTTTTCAGTTTGATGGCAAAAAGCCCATCCCCTTTTCCCATAAAGTAAAAAAAATAATTGCCTAAAATCTTTCCAGAGATTTAATTGGATGTGGTGAATACAACCATAGAAATTAATTTATTAGTTCCGGAATTCTAAGATTCAAGCACTTTATCTAATTTAACAATAAAAATAATCTTTTAATAATTAATTGGAATTTAAAAAGTGTGCTCTGAAAAGTGAGAGTTTTAATAAATTAAAAAAAAATAATAATTTACAATTATTACTATAGGTTTAATTTTTCAAGACCATTTAATTATTAAATCTTAAATATTCACGCTATTCCCAGATAATTTGAATTTAAATATTTATTTTTAATCTCTTTTTTTTTTCCTGAAACAAATAATGAATTATTTCCAAACTAAATTTTATTTTTATTTTATATTATTTTTTAAGCAAATGAATAAGTCATTTGCAAGGCGTGCTGGGTTTTTCCACTTGGTATGTGATATGTCTGCCCCCACTAATAACCTAAAATCCATGTGCTATACATAAAAAAAAAAACATTGATATTGATATATTAATTCTTTTTCATTATTAGCTCAATAATTATAAATAAATAATATACATATGCGTATGTGCAAAAAAGGCTCGGTATCGTTTATATTATAGCTATATTACAATGAAATAATTATGTTACTGAGTGCCAAGCATGGCCAAACTACCGCGACAGTGATCAAGTATCTTCGCTTGGTTATAGTATTATTTCCACAACTTAATATTAAATGCACGGATGCCAATACGAATTGATTGATTTTTTTTTTAATAAAAGAATTTAATTAAAAACCATTTCAAATTATAAATTAATAAAAACAATTTTTGTAATACTTTTTTCTTAATATATTTAAATCTCTATTCTCACTAGCATAAACCGATAAGCTGCTTACAGTATCCCCCCCCCCATTACTTACTTTTTAAATCGAAAAATTTTAAATCGATATCAAATCTAAAGCTTTAGCATCTTTTTAAGTTATTATACTAAAAAAAATAATTGATTTCAATGAATCTTTATCATTATTTAATATTAAATTGGAAAATTTAATGATTGTTTTCCACATTATTTTTTAATTGTATAGCGATCATATCATGAAGATTTTTTTCTCTTGTTTAATTATTATCTTACCCAAAACAAATTTTCATCAATTTAAGCATTTTTTTTTATTTTGAAAAATCAAAAAATAAATAAATAAATAAATGATTTATTACAGCTAAGTGTTAAAGAAAATATAAATTTGTTTAAATATATAAAAGCAGTTGTTTTTCTTTGTAAATATTTTAATAAATGAATTCTAATGTACGCAGCTAAATTAATAAAATTATAAAACTCCATCATATGGTATGTTTTGTAATAATGACTAAATGATATGCTTTTGAGAAAGCAATTTAATATTTACAATTTTAAAAAAAATTCAAAATGGCGGAAATATTACTATTTCATCATTTCTATAATACGATATTTAATAAGATTATTACAAATTATCCACTGAGCACTGCAAACTTTAGTCAAACAAAAGTTTTAGCTGGATCAAGAGATTATAAATCACATTTAAATACTAACAAAGGTACAAAAAAGATCAATGAATATGAGTTGTCATATTCCATTGGATTTATAGATTATTAAAAAAAATATTTGACTTATAAAAAATTCTTGAGATTAGAACATATTGATGTAGACTCAGAATGTTGTCAAATACTGAAAATGTTTAAAAAATTGCAACAATAGTAGTTGACAATACTAAAAATATTTAGAAAGTTGTACAATAAAGTCATTCTCCTCCAATTTGCTTTGGAAAAAAATAGCTTTTAAAAAAAGTGATTTTCAAATTAAAATAGAAAGAAAAGGAGACTAAAATAAATGGAGATTACTTAGAGCGTCTAGAATTTTAAGGATGATGTGGTGTTTTTTGTTATTATTTTTTTTCAAATAGTAGTTGCCAGAAAAATTAAAGCAGTTTTAAAATATTTTTTAAAAAGTACAAAAAAAAAGCTTGTTATTATTAATAAAATATATTTAATTAAATTATTAATTTATGTCTAAATATAAAGCAATATAGAAATAAAACAAACAAACTCCTTTTTAAAACTTGCTTTTTATATTACTATAAGGATGATAAAGAAATCCAACGTTTTGACTATTTCATATAGATTTTTTCAAGATACACTAAAATAATATATATATAATAATAATAAATATCACATATTCCAAAAAAAAAAAAAAAAGACTATATGAAATAGTCGAAACATTGGATTTCTTTATCATCATTTTAGTCATATAAAAAGCAAGTTTTAAAAAGAAGGAGTTCGTTTGTTTTATTTCTTTATTGGATATTTATGAACTATTTTGGAAAGAAGAACTGTGTGATTGATGTATTAAATTATTTTAAATATAAAACATAAAATTAACTATAGCTTTAAACTAGTGAATTTAATAAGAATGACTTAACGAAATAAAAAAATTTGCTATGTACATGGAAAGGAAGAATTTTAATAAGTATATTTTACAAGTAATTACTAGTGACTTTGAGACTTGCAACTTAACAAAAAATATTATACATAGACTATCCAAAGAAATAAGAAAAAAAACTATGTTGTCATTCCAAGAAAATAAAATACATGAGTGCAAGAACAAATGATATCACTTGATAAGTGAAAAAAAAATTAAAAAAACTAAAATAAGCATTATGTGAACATGAATCTAGAAAAGATGCAAAGAGGCAGACAACTAATGATATAAAGATGTACAACAAATAACATATGAGAAGAATTAATGAAGTGGAAAGATTTTCTGGAGTGGGGAAGAGAATAGAAACTATGCATTTGACAAGTTGGATTAATTTCAGACCAGATTTTCATCCTGCATGAATTAATAATAGTTGAAAAATACTAAATTTCTATCCCTTTAACTTTTCTATTTTGCAAATTTAAAATGATAAATTGTTCTTCAAATGATAGTTTTTTTTTTTAATGTCAATAGATTATTTTGTATTAGCAGAGAATTCTGAACTTTTAAATGCTCAGTATAACTCTAGTTGAGCATTTTTTGAAGTTATGTTATTAAAATCAAAACTTAGATGTAAAATTATATATTTAAAAAATATGTATCAATCTCAAAATGTGTTTCAGTATAATAGAAGCAACTTTCTTCTCTTATTAATACAAAGTTTTTGATTTTTGCTACTTCAATTACAGACTAATCATGATTATTTGTTACAAACAATATAATATAATTATCAAAATATTGATAGTTTTTGTACAATTACTAACTTTATTTATTAAATATTATAGTATATTAAAATAATTTTAAAAAATGACAATCTCAAACCTTTTACAATATTTACATAAACATACACAAAACTTCATGTGAAAATAAAAATGTTAATAATTTAGGGAGGGGGAGTATTAGAGAATTATATATATATATATATATGTGTGTGTGTGTGTGTGTAATAATATTATAAATTGATGTCCCTATTTCTTCAAAGTAATATATACATAATCTGATAATTAAATATTAGTAAATACGGTAATCAAAATTTTTTTTTGAAAACAACAAAAAAATATATACAATTGTCACTTAGAGCTTTTGACTATCCTCGTAGTCTTTGTCAACTAATTCTTTGAAAGGTTAACCTTCACATAATTTTATCATTTAACGTTTTCTGTCTGCCTATTGATTAAGTCTTGCCTGTATTTATATATTAGAATAGCTTCCTTTATTTTTTTACTTTGTTATTTTCAAAAATATTTTTTGATTACCATATTTACTAATATATAATTATCAGATTACATATATATACAAATTACATTTCCGCATAAAAAATATATTAACTAGTCATAGACTAAGCGTGTTTAGTGTGTTTACAGCATGGAAAGTAAAATATTTACATACTTAATACATAATATGATTAAGCATTGAATGAAAGAATACATCTTATGGATATGTAACATATTTTGTTCAAGAAAATAAATAGAAAATAATGTTTTTGTTTTTTTTAATTTATTGAAGTGAGTCATATGTAAAATAATTACTCATGTATTCCTAGATATAGACAAGCCATGCAATAGAAACAATAGAAATAGGATATGGGAATATCCTGAAATTTTAGAAACGAAGTTGAGATATTAACTAAGATTAGAAAACATTTCAAGTCAATGATAATTTATGTATTAGTGAAGTAAATATAATAAAAAAGGTATAATAATATATTAGAGAAATGTAGAAAACTAGAAAAGTAAAAGATTAAATTTAGTAAGAAAAATAACATATTAATTAATAAAAAGTTAGATAATACTTGAAGAAATTGGAAATTATAAATATTTGAATACAGTGTTAACTGAAATTGACGCATAAAACAAATAATAGAATGAAGAAGATTAAAAATTTAATATGTTTCATATTTGATAAAAATAAAGTGTCTAAAATAATTTTAAAAAAGTAATAATAGTGTTGTTACACTTAATGTTTTAAAATGAAACAAACTACATTGACCATAACTCAAAACTTTATTTAAAAAAATACAGCAAAATGATGGGTATGCCTTAAATAATAAGTTGTTAATAGCAATTAAGACTACTTGGATAGAAATAGAATAAATATATTTTTAATTAAATAAATTTAAAGTAAACTTAAAATGTTTGGATAATATTCAATAAGTAAAATTAATGTTTATTTGAAGTTATGAGGATGAGTAGAAAAAGGCTCAATAAGATAGAAAAAAGTGGATTTATAAAAGTGGTGTATGAATATAAAAAGTTCTAAATATTGAGAAATAAAAAATTTATAATATATAAAAATATATAACAAATAGTTTACTATTGTTATACAAAACACGAGGTTTTTAATTTCAAAAAACAAAGATAGATCCTAAATTTGTGGATTATGTAAGATGAAAAAGAAATTGCAATATATATATATATATATATATATATATATATATATATATATATATATATATATATATATATATATATATATATATATATATATATATATATATATATATATATATATGAATAGAATACAACTATGTCAAAAGAAAATTTAATAAATTCTACAAAGAAAATGTAAGGAACATAAATATATATAAAGAAATAAAAAAGGAAAACATTTTTTTTTGTTTTTAGTATTTTATTTCAAAAATAATATGACAAGAGAGGATTGGAACTTCTAAATGACTATTATGAAAGTAGTATAGAAAAATAAAAGAGTTAAATTCAATAAATGAAATTACAATAGCTATAAATAAGGGATTCAAACTCAGACTTTCACATGATCCTCAACTCTCTATGCCATCTTATATGTATTAAATTACATATTAAAACATAGTAGTGCATTAAAGGTCTGCTCATTCCTCGTATATGTATGTAAATGGATTATTCTCCAGTAAATGAGGGGTCCGAATGACTAAATGTTAACATGGGTAGGATGACATCCTTGGCACTAATGTGAGCTTTGAACATTCCATCATCAGATTTTCAATGAAATGGATAGCTGAAGAATTGTGGGTTGGAGTAGTTTGAAGCATGTCTATTAAAGTATGAAGATTGGCTATCTTAATATAAAGCTGAGCATTGATTGTATATATGTGTGAAGATAGTAATCTGGACCAATTGATGATTGCTGGTTTAGCATGAAATATGTATATTGGTGATTATTTATCTTTTCAACATGTGTGTGATTAGGTGGGTCAGCAATATGAGATGGCATAGAGAGTTGATGGTCGTGTGAAAGTCTGAGTTTGAATCCCTTATATATTACAGTATATGTGTGCATGTGTGTATAAGCCTGTACATTGTATTAAATTAAATAGTTATTAAAAAAATTTCAAATTAATAGAATCCAAAGCTTTTGGACATAATAATGTAAAATTTTGTTTTAATCTGAGAAGTCATTCTGTACTAAAAACAGTCATAACCTGTTCTCTACATGAGCTGGTGCAGTAATAAAAGGGTAAACTCTGAATGCCAACGTCTGTGGATCGTGGCAGCGGTAAATCATTTCATTATTTTATTTATTTAATCATAACCTGTGACAATTCATCTTCTACAATATTTTTCAAACTGCCATTAAAAATCTTAATAAGTTTTGTATATGACTGAGATGAATAAGAATTAGAAAAACATTTTTTCTCTCTTTTAAGCATTTTAAAATATTCTTAAAAATGTAAATTACGAATTAAAGTTAACACATTTGTAGAGTTTTAAATCACATTTACAAGTTTTAAATTTATTTAATGCATATGTTTGCTTGCATTTATATGCATGTATTTTATATAATAAAATGGTTATTTAATATGAATTTACATGTGTATAAAGTATCATTATATATATAGACTGAGATACTTTGCAATCTCAAAATCTAATTTGTATGTCTGTTGGCTAAATAAACTTAATTGTATTTCAAGTTGTGTTTTTTTTTTTTTTAAGTTGTATTTCAATGAATGCAATATGATATATATATATATGATAACAGATGGCGTTCTACCAAAAACACCGTCAAAGCGTAGTTTTCTGTTTACATAAACGTCAGAGCGAGTATTCACTATCTCTAACTTTAACTCCACTTTCAGATCATGATTTTAAGCTATTTGCTATCGTCAGTGAAAGATAGGAATAAGAAACTAGATCTAAGCACAAACTCTGAGCATTTATGAAACAGTTTCTATTCAGCTTGCAAGCGTGAATCTTTTAGACATGTTAATGTCTTCAAACTCAGCATAGCAAGCCAGATAGCTACATGGGTCTGATCTCAGTTCAGCATCACCACATTGGTAGAACGCCATCTGTTATCATAAATACAAGCGTTAGCAAGTTTTTTAACTTGTGTTTTTTTTTTCATATATATATATGCGCACACACTAATAGTAAAAGATTTTTAAATTAGCTGTCCATTTTAATGTAACAAATTTAATTTCAAAAAATGTGAACTACAAATTGTAACAAATTTTATTATCTTTTTTTTTTTACTCAATGATGAAAGTTTATTCATAAAAAAAAAAACAGATATACAAATACAGTTAGAAAAAGGTTTACAAGGGAGTGATTATATGGTAAAGTGAAATTTTAGGAGCAACATGGTAAGAGGGGAAGGATACATGTGAAAAGTTAATGGGAAGTGGAAAGGGGAGAGGGTGTGTAGTACAGGCCAATCTGAGATGCATGTCTTCATTTCAAAGACAATGCTTTTCTCTTTATTGACTCTAATCACTTTTTATTAATTAACAGTTTAACTAAAATATAGTTTCATTTCTATTAAACACTGTTATCTGCAAATCCTTTAATTAAGGTAATTAATCTGAATTTTTGTAATTAATGTAAAAAATGATGGCTTATCTGAAAAAATATTTTAATCATGGTTTGCTGATTGAGGAGATTCTTGAAATTCCTGAGTGGGCAGAACAATAAGTTGGAGCTATATAAGATCAATTAAAAAGGATTAATTTATACTATTCCATTCTATTCTAGTCTATTCTGCTATTTTATTAGACTATGCTTTATGCTATTTACATTTTGATCCTGCAGTGTTATAAGTGCCTGTTTGTAAAATGATCTCTGGACTCCAAATATCACATCTGAAATTGTGAGTGACTAAGGCACCTAAACAACAAACTTCTCTCCAGCATGAACCTTTAGCCATCTTTTGCTAAATTCATCTGCCAAGTGAGTTCATGAACCAGCCAACTGTAGCATCCTAAAACTTGTTACAGCAAAGTACTTTTAAACAATCAAGGAATAAAGAAAACCTCTGAAAGTAGGTCAATCTGCTAAGAATATGTACTCATTTGATTAATCTATAAAGAAAGTAAAAGTCCACCCTGTTACTATGGACAAATGGTAAAAACTTTATATGAAATATATTTTATATATATCATTGAACTAGTGATCTAAGAGTGTATGTAAATTTTTTTTCATTAATTTATATTATATCACTCATATTGTACTGGTCAGAATTGTATGTTCATCTAACAAAGTTTAGAATCCAGGCAAAAGTACCCTAAATCCATTCTTGCCTGAGATACACAGGTCAGGAGCAATCATGGATCCTGCCTTATTTGCCTTTCTCTAAAACTATAACATTATGAACAACACTTCTGATAGTAACAGATGAATTTTATTCCTTCCAGTCCCATAGACACAGTGGAGAGACATGAGATATACAGGGTAATTATTTTAATTAAGGATTATCAAATACCAGCTCAACTAGATACTTTAAGTATAAAAAATGTATAATTTAAATAAATTATAAATGGCTAGTATAATAAAGAAAGCATGAATTATAATATAGCATGCATCCACATTGAACGAGAACAGAGTACAAACCCAGCATACATATTCCTTAAAATAATTGGTTTAACTTCTAAAACTACTGTTATTAAAATGCAAAATGAGTGAGAGTCAAATGAGGAGACACAAATGAATGGTTAATTATCAATATATAGCAATTTAATAAATATAAATAAGTTATTTACATAAATCAACACAGCACAAATTTCACATGGTTAATCATTTGTGTAGGCAGGTGGCATGATTTGTGGTACATTAGCTATACATACGTTCACTGCTGTGAGGAAATACCCAAGTGATAGTTTATAGATATAAGTGGTAAATGACTTATGTTTATGAAAATGTGGCTTAATATGCTAATGAGAATTATAAATGATGCTTAATAGATTAATGCTGTTAATACTATTATAAATCAAAGAGACATGATGATCATTAATTTCTGGTTACATAGGAGAAATGTTTATAAAACAATCTCTGAAAGAAAGCTTACACTTTGATACAACAATTAAGTAATGTGATATATTGGAAATCTATTTGATTAATATTATGTTTACTAATTATATGACGGGAATCAGCACTCATTTGCTAATTTATTTAATAGTTTGGTTTAATAACTCTGTCATCCGTGAGCACACAGGCCTGTCCAAATGAGAGGGTGGACAGCTTAAATAAGCTTTACTATGATACTTCTAAAACATTTAAAACAATTAAAGAGAATAATTTATAAAGATCATTGTGTCATGACTTATAGATAAATAAAAAAGAGGAAGGATATATTGATCAGTATAAACCAGTATTAAATAGGATGTTAATAAATAAAGATAAAAAATAGGATAATATAGGAATGAAAAAGTATTAAAGGAAATGTTAATGGGTAAAGATTTAGAGAATAGATAATAAAATTATATAAGAAAAATCTTAAATTATAAAGGTATTTTAAAAGAAATAGTTAAATATAAAGGAGGTAAATTATTATATTTGTAGATCTAATACTATTATGTTTTATTTGAATATTATATATATTTGTGGTGTATTAATATTTTGTTATTATTTTTATGTTTTTTATTTTTTTATTTTTTATTTAAGAAAACTTGATAATGACTACAGAATGTAGTTGAAATGTTGTTATGATGGAAAAATAAAATTATAGTAAAATATTGAATAAACAAGTTTTTTTAAAAAAAAAGGAAGAATGTATATATATTTTATATATTTATTATGTTGGAGCTATAATTTAAAAAGAACAAAAAGAAATGAAAAGTTGTGGATTTAATTTTATTTAAATATGGTGCATACACAAAATAAAAAGGACTTATGGTGCTGACTACAATGATAGTATTAAAATGGAATTCAATCTTATTCTTGGACTGAGAGGCTTACTCATTTATGAGAATCTGCTTGCTTATGACAGAGCGCTGTTTGGAGATGATTGGTAAGGATGCCATGATCTGGGCTTGCTGACATTATCCCATGCAGAGCCTCAACAATCTAACATTATTCTGAGGCTGGTGCTACCAAACCTCATTCTGGGATAAGCTACACAAAGAACATCCAGGACTTCCAGAAAATAAGCATGACAAAGTGAAAATATGAGCTTTTCAATGCTATCATGAGTAAGCAATGCCAGATACAGCTTAGGTCTTAAATGACCAATATATTAATCTAAAACCCCAATGAAGTAATAATAATATCTTGCATAATGTCATGATAAAATAATAACTCATTCAGAGAGGTACAATATGACCTTGGCAAATTAGAATGTCAAAACAAAAGGTGGGAAAATATTATTCCTTCTATTTAACAAGCCCAAGGTACTCGAACACAAATATATCGCTCAATGGTGCAATAAGCAAATGAATAATTAAAATGAATTGATCATCAAAATTTCTTTAAAGAACATAAAATGTATTTAATATCAATAGCGTTAAACAAAGAGAAAACATGTTTTATTATATCCCATAATATGACGGTTTAAGAGTCCACCATTACACATATTTTAGATATTCAATCAAGCAAACTTTTGTTTAGTAAAAAATCTTACATTTAAGTATTTAAGCATCCATAATATCAGGATGGTAGCTAAAATGATACAAGTTCACTGGATTAAGTCATTAGCATATCAAAATCAACTCAAAAAAATAGTTAAAAAAATAAGATTAAAATAGATTTGCTGCATAAAAATAGAAAGTATAATTAGAGTGTGAAATTTACAAGGTAATAATAGATTAAAGATTAATAATTCTGTACTAGTGTTTTACACTAAGAGATTTAGAAATTTACAGAGAAATAATTGTTCAAACTTAACATAAATATGATAACTGGGTTTATTGTCAGTTATCATGTAGACAGAAAGTTACATCATGATTATAAGCAAATTTTATAATAAAGTAAGGAATAGTAAGAGTCCATTTAGCAGCAAAAGTGGATTACTTTCCAGATAATATGATCACCATTTGGATTACATGTGTATAACATTTAGATATGGAAAGCACAGTCAGCAATGTGAAATATGAATAAATAATGGCAAACATCTTTCTAGTGTTCTTTCACAGTATAAGCAAGGCAGTTTTCAAATGGCAATGGGAGGACGATTAGAAGATTGGAAGAGGTCAACTTCTTCCCTCTACTCAGTGGTCATTTTCTCGAACCAGCTAGGTAAAAAGATAGGTAAATAGTGTTGTGTGCTCACTTAGCATGTGACTAGAACCCTTTCTCCCCAATGCTCAAAATTTGGCAATATTTGGAAAATACCAAATCTTCCAGAAAGTTCTTTACTTATAGCGACCAGATATGCTGGCATTTCTAGCTTGATTTTAGCTGTTATAGTTTGATTTTCTTACTGCCGAAAGATGTAAACAGATAAGTTCCAGAAAGCATTATTTAAATTTATTTTTGAGTTGGAAATATATTTGAAGATATTTCATTAATTTTGAAAACTGTTTAAATAGTTAAATGAGATTGACATTTTGTCTCATAACATTTTAAATTGAAATAATTACTTTCCACAACTTTCTTTAATATTGCTTTAGCTTTACATTAATTACAAATGAACGATATATAGAATTTCCTATATATTCCTTTGCAAACAATATTAATTTCTGTGTCTGTAATACATATCCACAATTATTTGTAATGAAAGGACTTTAAGATTTTAGAAATAAATCAATAATAATGAAATTGGGTTAAACATAACCGTTTTTTTTATAAACTGGGTGGAAGTAAATTTTGTATATGTGGGTGCTTAACATTCCTGAATGGCCAAATAAATATAAACGGGTTCAAACCCTACTTTTAAAGTTTCTAAAATCATCAGGCAATGAAGCAAAATATGTACCACTGATTTTATTACTTCAATATATTTCTTAAGGTATAACTTGTTTTATATTTCAATTTCATTATTTTTTGTTTATTGGTCTTAGCTTTTCATAAATGTATCATTATCATAGATTATTATTCCAGTTTTATTTAATGTCTTTAACTTTTTGACAGTTGATCAGCCAGTTAATTTCTTGACAGTTGAAAAATGCTATCATTTTCTAGAATTAGTTTTTTTATTCTTAAAAATTAACAATTATTAAAAAGAACAGATTTTTCCCTTTAATTTCATCATTGATTATTAAAAGCAAAAGTAAAAGAGTTATTGTAAGTTATATTTAAAAGAAACTTAGGATTAATATTTTTATACATGTTTAATTAGTAATATCTCAGAACTTAACATATTTTTTTTACTTGATGTATGTGGAAGTGTGTATAACCATTTTATATATACATTAAACTATTAAAATAATAAACTTTATTGTGAGTTTATATTATATATGCCTGAAAGAAATAGAAATCATTGACTTGTGTGTGTGCATATAAATGATCCTGTATAGATACCATAGGGATGTTTATTTATCTATTTAGCCTTTTATTTATTTTTATTCAGCATTGGGTTCAGTGACCATGCTCATTTATATATTTTTCCATAATCTATATTCCTTTACCATGTAAATTTAGAAGTTGTTATTGCTTTTGCATTGGGTCAAGTGTAGTAAAGCTTCCTTTGCCCTTTTTTCATAATTATTTGAAGTTATGTAACATGGATTACTTAGAACCTATTTATTATTGTTCAGTACCTATTTCCTCTCATGTCATAGGTCTTGTACTACATATTAGTTGTATTATAAAAATTCAGCACATGTGAGGTTGTTCAATAATGAAGTCTGCTTATGCTTAATTAATAGGTAATGATTTTACAGATACATGCAAACATCTAAAATTGTCAAGCATATGGAGAGTTCTATTATATTTTGCACTCAATTACTTAATAAATAAAATTAATTCAAAAAAGAGAATTGAAACAATCAACTGACAAAGAAATAACTACTTATTTAAAAGGGTTTATACTAACTTTTAATATGACCTAGCTAACTATAATTTAAAGCCATTCATTAATGTAAGCTATTTATTATTTTTTGTGTCTTATTATTGTTATTTTATTAAAAAACAATATTAATTGTTATATTTGTCTGAAATTTGTTTACTGTTGTTTGCCCTACCAATTGTTTATTTTACCAAGAATCTCTGCTCTCCCTTATCTAACAGCAATAATTAATTTTTATATAGGTGAACAGCTGTTGATGCACTTTTAATAAATATCCATGGCAACCAAAAGTAAATATTGATGTGATGTGATGTGATGTACTGTTGATAGATATTAGGTGCAGGCTGTCTGGTACATAATGTTATATGATTCAAATGGTGCCACCAACTAAAGGCCTGATGATGATCGAATTTGGTGGTCAATCCATATAAGTTCAATTACAACCTCAATATACCTGAGATTTTAGGCAATTAATAGTATATATTAGTAGAATGTTTTGGAAAATTTTGAATTAGAAAAAAATTAAAAGATTAGTCAGTGCTAAAGTAATAATATGCATGAAAATTGGTGGATGTTTATAGTGGGAAATTATTACTTAAATGAATCATTGTAATATAGAAGTTGTTACCTGAAAGTTTTGTTTAAATATCAAGAAAGTTTGTGATTAAAATGTTATGTGTACATAAATAGTGAGTTCATAAAAGTATAAGTTGTTATCAAAAGCAGATGTTTAAGTTATAAAATAAAAAAGTTTTTTTTTGTGCATGTTTTTTTTTTCTTTTCCAATATGCTTGTCAATATGATAATGCAAAATCAAAAGAATGTAATAATAAAAATATTAAACAAAAATCAGCAAGAAATAAAAGAGATAAAACAGGACTTAATCGAAAGGGCATGTCAAACTCAGCATGCAATGGAAATATTAGAAAAAAAAAATTGAACAAAATACAGAAGAATTAAAACAAGATATAATGTCAGTGAAATATAGTATTAATAATGTTACAAAAAAATATAAAAGTGATAGTATGAAAGACACAAAAAGTGATACTAGTGAAGTCAAAAAAGTGACAAGGTTGTAAAAGATATTAGAGCAGAAATAAAAACTGGAAGTATATGTATAGATAATTAGAAAAAAGTGCAGGAAAAAGAAGTTTTATATGACAGAGCACAGAAATAATAAAAAAGAAGTATAGATGCTATTTGCATAAGAATTATGAAAAAGAATTTATGATTGATTAGAGAGGAATAGTAAACTGTTATATCTAAAAAAATATTGTATACAAAGAATAACAAGGTGCTGATTTTGCCAGCTATTCTCATAAGTTTTTGGATAATATTGCCTCTATCTATATAATTAAAAAAACAGAATATAAAATGTAAGGTATATAATTTTAGTGAAACCTTAGGCCCAAATAGTTTGACACGAGCAAAGTACAAAATATTGCAAATACCTTCCCACATTATTGCTATAACATCAGTAATAAAATATATAAAACTCTTGTGCAGAAAAGTGATAATAGAAAGCTGCCTCATAATGCCCCAAAAGTGGACAGTAAAGTATAAGTTAGGTTTTGAACAGCCAGGTAAAGACATAGTTTATCCTGGATTAGTCTTTCTTAAAAAGAACTTATAGAACAGTAAAAGTTCAAACTCTGGCTAAACTAGAAAAATCTAAAAGTGATGAAGATCTAGTTCAACTACATAAGCAAGATAGTTTGAGCATACTGATAATAGGCCACTAGTTAAAAATATCTAAAATGAAAAAAAACACCTGATAGAAATCAACTGGCAAAAACAATTATGCTAGACTTAAATAAGATACCCAATAATCAATATAAAAATATTGATTGAGAGTGCATTCAATTGGCACATAACCAAAAAACCATTCACCAAATATAACTTTGATTTAATTATAAGTAAACATATTTTAATCAATTTAAGTCCATTTTAAATAAATATAAAAAAATAAAAATTTCCCACTTTACATTAATGGTCAATTTCATTTTTTCCCCTGAGCTAAGTGACTGTTGAGATGCTTTGCCAATCTGAAAATTTAATTTGTATGTCTATTGGCTAAACAAACTTACTTGTAATTCAAGTTGTGTTTTTTAAGTTGTGTTTTAGTGAGTGTGGTATAATGTATATACATGCACACATTAATAGTAAAAGATTTTAAAACTAGCTATGTACTTTAATGTAAATTTTAATTTCAAAAAAAGCGAACTTTATAACAAATTTTTTTTCCGTAAAAAATTTTATAAAGTTCAGAGACTGTTTTTATTAGTTCAGAATTTAACAAAAATATAATTTCATTTCCATTAAGCATTATCATCTGTTAAATTCTTTAATTAAGATAATTAATCTGAAATGTTGCAATTAATGTAAAAATACTGACTTCCTGAAAAAATATTTTAATTATTGGTTTGCTGCTTGAAGAGATTTTTTAAATTCCTGAGTGGAACAAACAATAAGCAGTAGAGCTATATAAGATCAACTAAAAATTATTAATTTATTTTATTTCATTCTATTCTAGTCTAACTTCATTAGACTGCTTTATTCTGCTTGCATTTTGATCCTGTTGTGTTAGAAGTGTCTGTTTGGAAAATGAATTTCAGACTCACTCCAGTTGCTGTATCTGAAGTCATGTATGACTAAGGCACCCAAAGAATGAACTTCTCTCCTGCATGAACCTTTAGCCACCATGTGCTAAATTTATTTGCCAACTGACCTATAAAACAGCTAACTGTGTCATCCTAGAACTTGTTAGAGCAAAGCACTTTTAAACAACTGACAAACAAAGAAGACCCTGTGAAAGTATATCAATCTGCTAAGAGTATGCACTCATTTGGTTAATCTTTACAAAAAGTAAGAGAGCTCCACCCAATCACTATAGACTAATGGTAAAATCTTTATATGAATTAATTCATATTTTATTATTCATATAATTCTTAAGGTATGCCTTGTTTTATATTTCAGTTTTATTTATTGATCTTAGTCTTTTATAAATGTATTGTAGATTATAAATATTTTAGTTTTAACCCATTCATGTCTTTAGATTCTTGACTGTTGATCAACCAGTTAATTTTCTTGACATTTGAACAATGCTATTATTTTCTAGAATTTGTTTTTTTTTATTCTTAAAAATTAAGTGTTATTAAAAAGACAATATTGTTCCTTTCAATTTTATCATTGATTACTAAAAGCAAAACTAAAAGACTTATTGTAAGTTAGATTTAAAAGAAACTCAGGCTTAATACTTTTTATACATGTTTAATTAATAATGCCTCAGAACTTGACATATTATTTTTTACTTGATATAAATGGATGTGTGTATAACAATTATATATATTGAACCAGATAGGGTAGTAGATCGAATAAGAAAAACACAATCTAGCATAAAAGTTTTACTCTTTAATAAAAATGGGAACTTGTGAAAAGCAAAATTGTAATACTTCTTTTATAGAAAATATGACACAATTATTTATTATAAATTTGATCTAATCTGGCTGCAATTTATGTCTTGCACCACACTGGTTCCTTAGGCAGAGAAGCATAATACCCAGAGGGTACCTATGACCAGGCCAAAGCTATATAAGATACATAACTCCAACCACATTTCAAGGCCATAGATCTTCTCAACTGCTGAATTCAACACCTGTCATTCAGAGTGCTTTATTTGTTTTGATGTAAACTTCAGGTGCCAGCTAACTACCAGAAGCAGTTAAAATACTCTGAATGATGGCTACTAATTCAGCCCCTAAGAAATCCCAACTAGCTCAAAGGAAATATGATTCAGTAAACTGCTTGTATAAATTCTCTGTTAACTTGTTCTTAATGGTATAATAAAGAATTGACCGACAGTGATTGACAGACAAATAACTTATTTTAAATAAAATGTTTAATATAATTTGTAAACTAATTTTTTATAAATTTTAAATTAATATAGACAATGATTTTATAAATATAATAACCACACACATTCTTAATGAAACACACAATAGTAATATAATATAAACATAAACCATTAAAATAAATACAAAGCATTGAAATACACACATATATTTTACCATAAGCTATTTGACTATTTATAAAAGTTCTACCAACATCTGTTCATTACCCTAAAGCCACACATAAATAGTTCATTTTATGCTGGCTATAGAGTTTATTTATTATACTGACTCTGGGAATACTCAAAGATTTCAATGGCTACATTGATTAATATCAAGAATTGGTATAAGAGAATGTTATTACATATAAGATTTTTGAATGTGGTGGCTTCAAATTATTTACTGCTGCATGTCTGTTTTACCAACCAGTTGGATTTTAGGCTTCTGTTGCATTCCTGGTGATGGAGATTCCATGCTACTTCTCTTTTAGGCAGTTAGACATTCCTGGCAGCTTCAACTTATTAAGCAGGCATTACTTCTATTGTGCATACTGCTGATGTTCTGTTAGACAGAGGCTGGAATCTGGACATATGCTCCAACTTTTGGCTTAAAATTGCACTTTAAAAACTACATCTAACAGATAACTGGATCTAAATATGTGAAGACTGTTATGTGAAAAAGTCTGATATGATGAAATTTTCAGCCCTATTTATATGTTGATCTTATTATTCTTTTTTAATTAGTTTTTAAATTCATCCACTGCTTTTGTTAATTAAATTCTTAAGATGTATTTAATTAATCCTTTTGTTTATGGATTTTAATTAGTAGCTATTGCTAATCTCTTATGAAGCTTATCAGTATATGCAATCTTTGAGAGAAATTTTTAACTTCAATTATGAGCTTTCCTTTTATATTTAACTTTCATATTTTATTTTATTTTTAACATGCACACATTTTATTATTTTCTTTATATTTTAAATCCTCATTATTTATGCACACATATATTTATTTCTTTAAATTAAATAAAAAGAAAGATTTTTTAGATTTTAAGATTTCTTTTTTTTTCTTTAATAGTTTTACATTTTTTCAGTTAAATTACCCCTAGGCTAATGGCATTTTCTTTTAATAAAACTGACTTTCTAAATACCACTTTCTTAATTTATTCTAAAGTTTAGTTTTTGCCAAGTTAAATTTTCTCTCCCCTCTAATTATTTTTTAATTTGTAAAACTTTATGAATTGACTTTTAGCAAACTGTTTTAAACTAATAATGAAAATTCTTAAAACTTTTATAGATTTCTTCTTTTTTTTTCAATTGAGATATTTTAACTTCAAAATCTTTTTGTTATTTAAATATAAATTTTTATTTTAATGATTGCAAACAACAATTTTATGTGTAGCGCTATTCATTAGCAGTACAATATATATAATACAATTTTATGTGTAGTGCTATTCATTAGCAGTACAATATATATATAATAGGATTTTTTTGTATTCATTAGCAGTACAATATATATATAATAGGATTTTTTTGTATTGATAACATACAAGCCTGAAAGAAATAACGATTGTTGGCTTGTGCATGTGCATGCATCTAACTGATGACTGTATAGATACCACAAAGAGGTTTATTTATTTATTTAGTCAGTTTTTATTTCTATTTAGCATTGGGTTCAGCTAACTTTCTGCTCATGCTCATTTGTATATTTTTCCATAACCTGTGTTTATTTTACCACATGAAATTAGTGATCATTATTGTTTTTTCATTAGGTCAAGTGTAATAAAGCTTTTCATGCCCTTATGTTTATTTACCACTTGAAATTAGTTGTCATTATTGCTTTTTCATTGGGCCAAGGATAATGAAGCTTCCCATGCTTTTTTATAATTATTTTCATTGTTATTTAACATTGGATATTTAGAACCTATTTATTATTGTTGAGTACTTGTTTCCACTCATGGATTGGGTCTTGCACTACATATGAATTGTATTATAAAAATTCAGCACACATGAAATTGTTTCATAATGAAGTCTGCCTATGCTTAATTAACAATTAATGTTTTTTACAGATAAATGAACTCATCTGAAATTTCCAAGCATATGGAAAGTTCTATTATATTTACGTTCAATTATTTAATGAATAAAATTAATTCAAATGAGAGAATTGAAACAATCAACTGTTAAAGATAATAACTATTTATATAAAAGGATTTATACTAATATTTAATATGAGTGATCTCACTATAATTCAAACCATAAGTTGTTTAATATTTTTTGTCATTTGTTATTGTTATTTCATTTGTCTGGTGTGTGTTTACTGTTTTCTGACCTACCAATTGTTTATTTTACCAAAAATCTCTACTCTACCTGATTTAGTGGCAATAATTAATTTTTATATAGGTGAACATTTGTGTAGACACTTTTAATGAAATATCTATATCAACCAAAATATTTTAGGCCAGAAGCCTAGTAGCATCCTCTATTGGTGGATATTAGGTGCAGGCTATCTTGTACAATACAGATAAAGTAATTTTATCTTTTCAATATTATACTTATGAGAATGTATTTTCTACTGTTAATATATTTAATATTTATTATTTTTTTCTTGGAGGTAATGAATTATATACAATAGAATTCACTACATAATATAAAAATAAGCTCAGCTTTTTAATTAGATCATTGAATATGAAATATTATTAATACACAATTTATATTTTATCATTCAATTTTAATAATATATTGTATTATATTGATTTTGCTATACATTACACCTTTAGATACATTAACTTATACCTGACAGAATGTTATATATAGAGCTTGCAAAACAAACTCTTAACAAGCTTAACATTTGTAAACACAAGCTTATTAAATTAGAACATGTGACATCTGAGTTGATTTTTTTTTGTAACTGATAGAATGTATAAAAAAAATTCTCTTTAAATGCCCTACAGTGTTGGGTGACAAATTGTAATGATGCAAAAGGCAAACGTTCTGGTTTGATAATGCTCAAATTGAAATAGTATGAAAGTGAGAACCAACACTTCAAATTGCCTTACAGATTTTGCAACCAAATTGTAATAGTACATAACTGGGAATGACAGAAAAAGATGAATAAGTTGATTTTTTTTTAATTAAATGATAGGCAAATAGAGAACAGGAAGTTTTCTCATTCATACATCAAACCCAATTGGCAGTTGATATAGAAATGGGTTACCTTTTAAAATAATAATTCTATAACTAAAAAAGTCAAACTCATGATATAAATGAAAGGAATATATTCAACTTTATGATCTCCCTAAACATTACTTGCGTACTCCCAAGACTTAGTACTAATAGTCACTAATATGTTATTGAATCTAAATTATATTTACAACCAATTAATCTAAAGAATTTGTTTATTTATTTTTAATTATTAATGTCAAATAATATAGCTGTTTATTTATATTTGTGAAGCAATCATTAGCATTTTAGTATTCTTAGGGTAAAAATAATTCAATTATTAAAATCAAGTTATGCACTATGATCAACATACATATATATATATATATTGTTACGGGGCGCTGTATTTATATTTAGATCTATCCATATACCGACTTTGTCTCGGTATAATATATATATATATATTATAACCTACTCACACATCACCTCTCATGTACATTATATGAGCAAATGCCCAAGGCATTTATCATTTTATATGATTCATAACTAATGCTGAGACTCTTTTACTTATGTTTATCATACAGCTTCACTCAGTGGGAGGTTACAGAAAGTTTATAACATATAGAGAATATAAATAAACGAAGGAAGAAATACTATAAACTATCAAATAAAATATAAACTTTATTTATTAATTAACCAAATGAAACAGGCTAGCAGAATTTTATTTATTCCATTTAACAAAATATAATTTCAATTTGATCTCTTCAATCATCCAGTTACACTCTATAATAGCTCAATATAACTCTGAGAGAATAGAAAAGCACAACACTAAATAACTATATTGTTCATTTCTTAATCTAAATAGCTGAATCAATGTTGATCTAGGAACACAAAAATTAGATCTCAGGGAATCTATAACACAGTTATAGATTAAGAACTATATTAGCCAGTAATTTATAACTCTAAATTATAATAAGGTATAAGGAAATAAATGGAATAATGATTACTGGGCTAGCGATTAGATAGTGAAGGAGATAGGGTATCTTTTAATCTCACATCATCATCCAAATAATACTTTAACTAGGCAACACCTTTATAAGTTTATCACATGGTAAAATATTTCATGTAATGTTTGGATCTAGGAAACAATATCATCAGATCTTAGCATATTTAATATCAAAGCCATAAAATAATATATTTAATCTTGTAATAAATGTATGAAATATGGAGATGTGGAAACCAGAATTCGAATGCATATAAGAACAACTTGAAACACAGTTTTAAATAATAAACAAAGCTTTTACTTAAGGTTTAGTTAAAAGTAAACAATATCAGAATAAGACTTTTGTCTTCATTTTTAAAATTTACAAACAAATTTCTTTAATTTAACTTTAAGATTATCCCCATTATACTTTACACACTTTATTATTGACATATTTATAAACGTAAATTAGCTAATAAATTATACCTTAATATTCTGACTTTGAATATCCAGGCTATTTAAACAATTGTTATCAAAATACAACACTGAATAAGCCATACATTATATTATTGGGCACAATATACACTTTTGGAGAGGATATACTATCAATCGTTGGAATAAAACAAATTAATACATTTGTCTATCAAGAGAGCAACTTTAAATAATCTTAATTAAATAATCACTTTAAATACTTACAATTTCAGGCATACAAAATAAAATATAAACAAACACTAATCATACGGATGATTTGATGATTTTTAACTTATGGCAAATTCAACATGATATATTATATAATGTTTATTTTCAGATATATAAACTTAGCAATATTATACCTCTATATCCGCGATATTATTTACATTATGCGTGTGTGTGTTACATCCCATGCAATAATAACAGAAAACAATATTTCTACACCTTATCAATTTATTCAAGAATTATTAAATAATTATTTAATTTCGGACAATGTCATATACTTACCAGCAAATAGAACACTATATCTATTCTAATATTCAATAAAGAATTTAAATTAACTATTTATCTGCCCACTGACTGAATTACACAGAGCTATATTTTATGATAATACAAACTATACGTTCAAGAGGAGTTCAGCACATGAGGAGCGAACAAACTCTTTAACTAATATATCAACAATAACTTATTTGAATCTAAAATACACTATTGGTGGAATTTTTCTCATCACCAAAGAAACAATGGGAAAATGTCACTTGACTTCATAAATATCATTTCATAATATGTACGTATGCAATCTAAAATAGGCTCTACTCATGGCAAAATACTTAAAAATATACTAAGGGGAAAAATCTTTCATCCCTACAAACATAGAACATATCAAGAATAACTTCCTTTTCACAGCTCTTCTACATATCTAGCATTATACGCTGGCAGATAAATACGCACAGATAAATCACTCATTCCTTAAATTCTTGAGAATATGACAACCTCCGAAATTTATATTGAGAAATAGCTAAAACTAAGTGTTTATTAAGTAAATATAATAATTGCACAAAATAAACACACACATGTATAAATATGAGTATGAAAAATAATTCTAAGTTATATAATATGCGAAAGTTACAACGATAAATAACATATTAAAATATAAATTTTTGTCTTAAATGAGACATTCATTCAATTGCTTCAAATTTAAATAATATTAAATTATTATGAATGGGTTTTATACTTTAAACAGTAATATTCTAATAACTTAAGTTTTATTACCTCTAACACAATATTCTTTCTTTTTTATTATTTTCTAGCTACTCTTGAAATTAACTCTCCCTTCAAGGAAAAGAGAGATATATAAGATTAAATCCTCTTTAATAATATACACAAAATATATATGTTTCACTTTTAAATAAAAGAAAACAAATCATATTTAAGCAATAAGATTTTTACCAGCACATCCATCGTTTTCGTGGGTATGCCATCCTGAGACGTTCTCGATGCTCGCAAATTAAATAAACATATAATATTAAATACATACAACACTAAATCTGTCTAACTATCTATGATATATATACTATTAACAATAAATAATTAAAATAAATAGAGTCATTCTTCTTTTAATTTGAGAAAAAATATATATATATATTCACTTGCAAAGTTCCTTTTCAAGCTTAATAAATGATCCGGAGATGAATTCCAAAATGAGTGCGTGTTTAAATATGAACATGAAACATAAAACAAGTTCTTGTAGGACAAAACAGTTATAATTCACAATTAATTTAGTAAACATCCAATGTCCTTCAGCCATAAGCCAATAGAGTTTACTTATATATCATCCATAATGATACATATTTATATTAATAAATACGTGGAAAGACAGTTTCAGCTATTAATTGGTATATTCTGTTATTTATTTTTAAGCACATCTAGGGTATTTAATTCAATAATAACTTAACATATTTTTTCTGCAGAAAATATTCATCTTCATAATTTATAGATTGGTATTTGCATTATTAACTTTAATAAATTGCTGGTAATTGTCCACAGGTAATTTGTATTTCCTTAAGCATTAACACCTATATCCGTATATCAAAGAGAACAAAATATATGTAATATTAAGGTCCTTCTATTCGATTTAGACATCTATATTTGGTAAGTAATAGTAATTAATTATCCTGGGTAAGTCATATTTCTATTTCTTTAATAAAACACATTATTTTATAAACATAAAACAAGATATAAGGTTAATATTCTGCAATAATTATTAAATATCAAACACATAATCAAGTACATGTATCCTTTTAAATTTTAACTTCACTTTTGTATAAGTAAAATATAAGTTAAACAGAGAGCTTATCAAAGTAAATTTTGTTAAACAGTTCTGAATATACATCCATGATGACAAAACATTATAAACATCACACATGGGACTTAAAAAATTATAAAGTTTTTGCATTTTCATATTCTTTTTAATGGAGATAAATAAAAGTAAATGAACTAATGTAAGTTTACTATCAGAAAAGAACATCCTTAAACAAAAATGAAAGTGTTAATTTAAATGTTTTAATTAGACAAAAGAAGCACGATTGATATCTTTATATTCTTTATTCAGACATCCCCCAATAAAGCTTAAACATCTGGAGTTTTAATAATAAGCTTCATGAAAAGGCTGTTTTGAAGTTTCACTTTAAACTGTTTTGGAAAAGAGATATATAATCGATAGCAGCAGAAAATGAAAATTACACTTGTTGAAATTACAAAAGATAATGTCCTTTTTTTATCATTATTAACTATTATTAGCTATCAGTTAAAAAAATATCTCCCCACCAATCAAAAAAAATCACCTGATCAGCAGAAGCTTGACTCCCATATTTTTTTCCTTTTTAACCATTAATTAATATTCAAAAAAAAATCTTTTCTAATAAAAATACTTTGACCTTCGTCAAATAATAAAAACAATAGCTTTTTACAAACTTAAAACAAATGAATATCAATTAGCTATCAAATAAAATGGTTTATAATATTATTTAAGTTGGCCAAATGATTTATTAATTCATATATGCATTAATCATTAAAGAAGATATATTTTTGCAAAATTATTAAAGATAATTACTGTAATTAAAATGTTTTATTGTTAAGTTTGAATATATCATTTGTTGCAATTAGGATATGAAATGGAAATGAGATAATGACACATTCTTACATATATGCTGCTATGTGAATATTAAATTATTCTAACTAAAACATACCAATATGTCTATGGGTTATAACTGACTATAATATTAGTAAATAAATGGGTATCAATGAATAATAAATCAGAAAACCATTCAACACACCAATACTATCTTATAAATAAATAAAACAAACCTTGCATCAATCCAACTACTATCATAACACTTTCTGTAATAATCCACCCCCTTCCTTGTATTAAACACTATCAAACTATAATAACAACAATAAATGCTTGAAAAATTGCTAACCAAAATGCACAGTTGGCCCACATATGAGTTTTTGAGCCATTAATAGAAAAATTTTAAAATTTTAAGGCGATTTCATTTTTTTTAGTACAATGCAGTTATTCATTACTGATATAACACAGCTTAATTACTTGTGCCCATTCAGAAGGTCACAATATATATACATACCTGGGTCTTTTTTTACATGGACTTATTTAAAACGATTTTGAAGTTACGCTATTCATGTTTCACTGGAAGTCGAACTCTGATAATGCGCTATTACTTTAAATAATAAATTTTACACACTTACATTGTATTGAAAGTAATAGCACATTATTGGAATTCGACTTTCATCTTAGTAATTTCAATATTTTCAGTGCTTTATAATAGTAAGATTTTATGCAATAATGAAATTAAAATCATGATTTCCACATTTTATGTATACACACATTAAATTTTACAAGATTATAATGTAAATTTGTTCAAACATTGTGCGTATTAATTTTGCATTTTCAATCACATTGTTTTTGCATTTTAAAAAAGAACGTAATCAATTATTAATCATTTAGTGTCCACAAGTTTATTTTTAAAAGGTCAGTAATAGCAGTGGCCACAATTAAATTTGACAATTAAAAATTAAAATCTGATTTTTAATTGTAATTAACAATTTAAAAATTACTTACGGTGACTTGAAATTAATGTGATATGAAATTTGATTTTTAAATGGAATTGAAAATTAAAGACAAAAATAAGAATTTAATTTTTAATTGTTAGTTTCATAAACAATTAATAAAATCATTGTCTCAAAGATTAATTACTAATTACATTGTCACCAGAAAACCATTGACACAACATGAGTGTGAAGTTGGCACTAGTTGTTTGCAAATGAACATGTTTTTCAGCAAATAGCTATAATAATTAAAACGTGTATAAAAAATGTAAATTACTGTACTGTAAATGATGCATAAAAATATATTATTTTGATCAAAATTAAATATTATAGTTAAAAAAAGTTTGTCTTGTATCAATTTTTTTCAAATTTGAAATTTTTTATTAGTCATATTTTATTTTCTTATTTTTTTTTTTTGCACAAATTTTAAAGTAATTTTACGATGGTGCTTTGCTTTTATGCGAATTTTGAAAAATCACAGACCACATCCCCCCTTTTTCAATGTAAGTTACGTCTATTTTTGCATGATTTCATTTGCACGTGTTTTCTGAGGAACCTATCTATCATGTAAAATGAGACCCAGGTGTATATATATATGTGCCCAAATACAGACCTCTTAAAGTAATTCATTTTATTTTACAAATGGCCCTAAAATATAGCAAATGTATTGATGCATTCACTTAAATCACATTTAATTTCTAAAAATCCAGTAAGAGGTTTTATCACAAAGTTATAGTGGGTCTGGTAACTTAATTCTTATAATAAGCTCTTAAAATACTAAAGAGATTCCTATGTTTATGCATAATAATACTCAAATATAAAACATTATAGTAGACTTTCCCTTCAAATATATCTCATGATTATTGAATGGCTGCAAATTATTTGCCATTAATATATTATATATATATATATATATATATATATATATATATATATATATATATATTTCAATAATTATAATCATCTCAAAATGTTTAACATTTAAAATAACCTTCACAAGCACAAATATTAACAAAATTCATTTATGGTATTTTTAACACTATATGCATATGCCATACATATATTATGTATATGTATGCATATTACAAAAAAGTTTAACAACAATAACACCTGATATGGAATTTTGATCTGTCACGATGTACTACAGGAAAAAATGCAAAATAATAAACATGTATACAATTTAAGAAGAAATATAATAAAAGTAAAAATAAAATTAAATTGAATAAAAATAACAAAAAAAAATTGAAATGTTTTCTACTGCTATCTTAAAAGATATTGAGAAGTGCATTGAATAATTAACTCTATATAAATAAAGGTATATACATCCAACTGACAACAATATCCATCAT